>JAVUPR010000022.1:0-570000 GCA_036785695.1 Gentiana straminea | reverse complement strand
AGTTTCTAATGATGATTACATCAATCAAAAACATTTAACATATAAATCAAAATCCAAAAGATGAATAAACATAAGTCTAAAAACTCATAAAAGATAGAGCAGAAAAGTCCCTGATTTGGTGATGTTGTGTAGCTTCAATCCGTTGTCCCACCGTAAGAAATCTAGTCTTGAATCATAGCTTGAATCCAAGGAGATTTGATGATGAAAGATTGCATCTTCTGCTTGGATTTTTTTTTTTTTTTTTGCTGAAAAGAGTTTTTTTTTTTTTCTCTCTGAAAATCTGATTGGAAAGTGATTGAATGATCCCCTTGGGGTTGAAAGCTGCTGTATTTATAGAAAATCAGAGGCGGTTTGCTCCAGGACAGTTCTGAACGCCAGTTCCACTTTCGAACGCCACTTCAGAATTTAGAACGCTGGTTTAGACTTTTTCCAAACTCTCGAATCGATTTTTCTCCCCGGACGCCGCTTGAATCCCGAACGCCCGTTTGAGTACTTCGACGCCGCTTTAAGCCGAATCCGAATTTTTGATCAATTTATTTGATCTAATCTCCAACAACCCATCCTTATCCTTTTGCAACAAACCTTATCTCTTGGATATTCTAGTTTATTCATGAATTGCTCTCCAAGATCTTATCCTTGACACTTGTCCACTCCAATCTTTAACACTTATAAGCTCCTAATTAATCATCAAATGATACCAAAGTGTAATATAATTCTAAATAACATTAAATTATCAATTAAATCACATAATTAGCTCAGGTTACACTTTTAATAATTTTAACCCCAACATTTAGATTCAAGCCTTAAACATGTAATTTTCTATAAAAATTACTAAAATACGAAAGATATTGTTCCGGAATAATGCGATAAAAATCATAAATTTCACCGAGAACAATCTTTCACTGATGACAATACAGTTGTTTTTGTCAAAAGTGACCTTGTATCCCATGTCACAGAATTGTTCAGTGCTCAGCAAGTGGTAGTCCAGTCCTTCCACATAAGCAACATTTTTTATTGTAAGTCCATTTCTCACAAGTGTGCCATATCCGCTTGTATATCCAGGTGTATTTTTGTTACCAAAATTCACCCTTGGACCATCCTTTGTCACAAAATCTGACAAACAGTGCTTATTCTTTGTCATATGTCTGGAACATCCACTGTCAAAGTACCAGACACCCTACAAAACAAAGTTAATACATTTTCGGTACCCAAACCTGTTTGGGTCCATAATGGTCAGTGGTAAGCATGACCCCTAGGATGTTTCCATAACGTCTTCTCCTAAAAGTGTCATACTTTGGTTCATACATGTATTCTACACATCCATAAGTTTTAACAGTTGGTTGTGTAGAATTCACATATGCATTCTGGCCTTTTGGTTTATAATGATGTTTGAAGTGATTCTTGATGTTAGAAGCATTGACATAACCATTGGTCCGTCGTCTGCGGTAGGAAGAGCCCCGTAGTATGGAGTCCGCCGAGGTCTCGTTGAGGTCTTGTATAAGCCCTCTGCTGAGTCCTTTGCTGATTCCATTGCTTTGGTTTTACCCTAACAGCATGGTTATACTTGTTGTTTCTATCATTAGATACGGGAACATTCCAATCATCATCGGTAGGGAACAGATCTACCTTTCCCCCGAGATAAGTATCCCTAGTATGATTAACATTTTTGGGTTTAGGATTCTTATCCTTGGAATGTTTCGGTTCTTGCCTCTTTGTGGTCCAAATAGACTTGGTAGCGGGTCCGCTATCGCAGGTCTGGAAGGCACAGCAGTCCTATTTTTGGATTTATTCTTTTTGTTAGGAGCTGTTGACTTCTTTGACTTCTGATTTTGCTTCTTTGAAGCATTCTCAGTAGGCTTTACTGCCTCAGCAACCCTTTTGGGAGTTGGATCTTGTGCAGGCACAAACTTAGGACCAATCCTGGTTCTAGGTTCAGTGACCTTACTGGATCCACTCTTGTTAGATTGTTGAGTTCCAAATCCAAGCCCTATTCTATCACCATAAGGCTTTCCAGATTTGTATGCAGTAGAGGAACAAGATGGTTCAGCAGATTCAGAGGCTACTGGATGTTCAGCAGGCTTATATTGATTCTGTCCAACATCTATCTCTTTACCTTTGAGAACCCTTAATTCAGCATTCAATATTTCAACTTCTACTTGAAGAGCTTCTTTTTCAGCCTTCACAATCTCATAACCATATTGTATTTTCCTCAGTTGATTAAGGATGGCATCCAAAGTTTCTTCATTGTAAGAGTTTCTAGGATTTGAACCACAGGTTGATTCACAATCACTTCCAGCAGGAGTGTTAATTGATACAGTCCTGTATACCTCCTCTATTTCATCCATATTATCCATTAATGCACAGTCTTCCATATCAGCAACCAATGTTGTGTCATCTGATTCATTTCCTTTTCGGATTCCACTTCATAACCGAGATCCATCTTCAGCAATCATAGCCTTTTTGCCAAGTCTTCTTTGTTGACTTTTGGTCTTCAGTAGGTCTGGACAATCAGGTCTAAAATGTCCAGGCTTTCTGCAGTTAAGCAAATATAATCTGGTTCCCTTTTCTGCTTTAGTTCAGGACATTCGGGCTTGAAGTGTCCTGGTTTCTTGCATTGAAAGCACAAGTAGTCATTGTCTTTCTTGGATTCCTCCTTCTTGTCATTAGATTTCCTTGTAAAATTCCTTGGAGATCCTCTTCCAGTTTTCACCATTCTGATCTTTTTGCTCAGTAATGCAATATGCTCTTGCATCTCATCCAGTAAGTCATCTTGAGCTTCTGATGCTTCTTCTTGATGTGAAGCAGCCAGTGCTGTTGTTTTTTGCTCTTCCTTTTCAGTAGTAGGTGACAACTTCTTTTTAAATTCATATGCCTTAAGATCTGACAATAACTTTAATGTATCCTCTTCATGCAGTCTTCTCATTTCTTCTATGGATGTCACCTTCATCTTCCATCCTTCTGTAGCAGGTAAAGCTTCCAAGATTTTTGTGTTGATTTCTTCTTTTGAGTACACAACACTCAGCAGGGTAAGTTCATCCAGAATTGCATTGAACCTTGATTCCATTTGTTCAATGGTTTCATTGGGTTTCATTTCAAACATTTGAAACTTCTTCTTTGCAACACTGATTTTATTCTTCTTGATTTCATATGTGCCTTCATAGATCAACTGTATTTTGTCCCAAAGTTCTTTAGCAGTTTTGAAATTTTAACCTTCATGTACATATTGCTATCCAAGGTTCTGTAGATGATATCAATAGCAATATTGTTGAGGTTTTCTCTCTTTCTATCTTCAGCATTCCATTCTCTTTTTGGTTTGGCAATGTACTGTGTCTCATCTCCCACTGTTAGTGCTTTAACAATCTCCAGTGGTCCATCTGTCAGCACATCCATCATTTCATCATGAGTTACAGCAAGATAAGCCTGCATTCGACGTTTATATTCATCAAATCTATCTAGAGAACACATCAGCATAGTTCTAGCATACTGGTTGTTGTCCATGATGCAAGTCTTTGAAAATCAGTGATTTGAAAGAGTTTTCAAAGTATTTTCACAAGCACAACAAGTAGGATTTCTTCGAACGTGCTAATCGCTCCGATACCAATTGTTGGTCCTTTGAAAAGGCTTTGGTTAAGTTTAGAGGGAGGGGTGAATAAACTTAACACTTAAAACTTTTTGGAGTTAACAAACTCGGCAACTTCGACGGCCTGCCCGCCGATACCTCGATGTCCGCGATACCTCGCAGCTTGGTGATACATAGTAGTCTACCGATGGATGAGTTTACCGAATTTGTGCAAATGGAATTATATCAAAAATAAAGCCTTGTTACTTGTTGTTAAATATGATGCTAAGTATTAGATACTCGGTAGTGTATGTGTGAGTTCGGTTGCTAGATTCGGTAGGTTGATGTGTATAATAAACTAAATGCGTAATGTAAGTGCGAAAGTAAATAGGCGGATTATATAGTGGTTCCGGGTGGTGTAATCTTGTCGGTCCACTCTTCTCCCGTGATGTTGGAGGTAATTCACTAGAGATCTTTGATGTAGGCATTACAAAGATTCCTAAGTTGCTTGTCCTTCACCAATGACTATGGCTTCACAAACTGAAAACTAAGAACAGGTAAGATTGCTGCTCCAAAGTCTTCCACTGGTCCTTGAAGGGTAGGATTGCCTCTTCACCAGCTGCACCACAAACAACATTCTTTCACACCCAACAGATGCTTCACTGTCTTCAGCAGGTTCTTTGTAAAATAAAGATTGAATCAAGTAAATGATTCAGTTGCAGCAGCTTGATTAGGATGATATAATCATCAGCTTGCAGTCTTCAAGTGTGTAAACTTGATGTAGCTTGAATACAAAATACACTTGAAGATTTTCTCTGGATCAGTAAGGTAAAGCTCAGTAGGTTCAGCAGGGAGTTCTTGCAGCTCAGAATTATCTCTTATATTTTTCTCTTAAAATTCATCAATCATCATCTTTTTTTTTCTGAGTTGAAATTCCTCTATTTATAGGTAGGAGTGCATGTGACTTCTATTTCAAATTCAAATAAAACCGTTCCTGGTTTTTGTCCCATTTGATTTGCTCTCTGTCACTATTCATAGGACTGACACTGTCAGAATCCTTTTTGACAGTCCACCCTTTGACTTATAACCATTGGATAAAGTCCAGAATCATCCCAACGTCCTTTTAATCTCAGCCATTGATTTGTTTGATAAATCAGAGGTAGTTGGCTGTCCGTATCCATTTAATCTTCCAATGTAATCTTGAATTAATCGAGGTATATTATCAGCAGGTTCATCAGTCTGCTGTAATGCCTATCAGTCTGTTGAACAGCAATTTGCTGTGTATCAAATACAATGCAGCTGATTTCTTTTATCTAACTTTTATTTGTGAAGTTAGATTACACCTTTTTAATTATAACCAAGTTCCAAACATCATCCAACTTATGGAACTTAGACCTTCTACACAAGGTATATGTAATCAGTTTAGGTCATCACAGACTTGCCTAAATTCTAATTGCATATCCTTGACTTTAATCACTAAGTTTGATCTCTTAGCCTTCATTAACAGAGTTTGAGCCCTCAGCCTTCAGTCTTCAGCAGGTTCCTGATAAGTCTACTGACCTAACTACCCTACTGACCTAGACTGGTCTGCTGATATAAATCAGCTGACTATTACGGCTTGTTGGATCAAACCTAGTCAAAGATCAAACTCTAATGAACCTATACATTTGATCTAGACATCTGTTGGTCCCTTGGAAAGGCTAACACAAGTTTAGAGGGGGGGGGGGGGGTAAATAAACTTGTCACCAAAAACTGAGTTTAAAGCAAATTATGGTTCAGATAAAACTTGTGTGGAGTTGAGCTGACTAAGCTGAGATTAAATCAAACTGACTTAAGCTGAAACTGAGTCAACCGGCAGCGGATATAATTTTAGCCTTTAAAGTGATCTTGTTATTCTGTTATGAAAACTGAGTGTTGTGAATTCTGGTGAATGTCAGTTGTGACTATGAAATGTATAACAATCAAATATCACAATGCTGAAAGTAAATGCTAAATAAGTAAATGCGTAAAGTAAATGTGGCGGATGTTATAGAGGTTCCAGGTGGTGTAATCCTGTACGTCCTCTCTTCCCCTGTGGTGCGGAGGAAAATTCCACTAGAACTTCTTGAGGTGAACTGTTACAAAAAGTCCTAAACAATAGTCCTTGGCTAATCCTTAGCTTCACTATCTAAACAATTGTAGAACGGTAGAATTGTTGCTCTCCAAGTGCTTGAACCACTTGGTCCTTAGAGGGTGGGATTGCCTCTTCACCAGCTACCACCACAAACACAGTCTACCCGACTGCCTGTCACAACTGTCCTTGACAAAACCTTCCCGGTTTGCTTCACAGTCTAAACCTTTGAAATAAAATCAAAGTTGGGCTGAGAATCAATAAATTGATTCTTGTTTGTGGTTCTTCAAAGTGTTGAATCCTTGATAAAATTCTTTGTAGCTTTGAACACTTGAAGAAATACTAGATGTGATCTTGTTGTAGTTCAGTGATGATAACAATTCAAATAGAGTGCACAAATTGCTTGTAAAATCTTGTATATGCTCTTGTTCTCTATATCTTGTTGTTGGTGCATAGTCTTCTATTTATAGTGTGAAGTCCAACGTTCATCTGGCTTTGATTTGAATTGTATATCTTGCAACGGTTAAATTTTCTGACCGTTCCTGCTCTGTCAGTGACTCATCCAATGAAATTTCTTTCTTTACAACGTTCGATTGTACTTTCAGTTTGTTGGATGGCTGACTTATAAAACTGAGTTTCCTTGTCAGTTTTTCACTTATCAGTTTCTTTACTGTCTTGGAGCATTAACTGAGATTTTATTCTTCTTCAAACATCAGTACTCCAGTTTTCATCTGATTACAATTGACTTAATCAGAGTACACCATGATACATTTATCATCTAAGAATTCATTGACCTTATGATTCTTAGGTCTTCATACAAGATCTATAAAGTCAGTTCAGGTTGCCACAATCTTGCCTGAAGTCCAACTCTACAGTCTCGACTTTTAATCTTCATAACTGAGTTTAAGCCCTCAGTTCTTCATTCTTCAATAACTGAGTCTGTGTCCCTCAGTTCTTCCATCTTCTAGATAAGCCAACTGAGTCTGTAACTCTCAGCGAACTTACCTTCTTCAGTAGGTGTATCCGAGTCAGTTTGTTTCTCTTCATGAATTCCAGTTTTCTAATTGATTCCTAGTTTTCAGTTTTACGACACACTAATAATTACAGTGCTTGTCTGATGTAACTTATACAAAAATCAGACTCTAATAAAACTTATACATTCAGTTCTAGACATCTTTTAGCTTTTCACTATAACAGCTGGCTTCAGCACTTCATCAAATGGAGTTAATACAATATTATAATAAATAAGATGAATTATCATCAAAACATAAATTTTATTTCCAACAATTTCCCCCTTTTTGATGATGCCAAAACTCTCCCTAAAAGAAAAGCTTAAAGATCAATACAATAATAAAAACTGTAAAACTGGAAACTGGTTTTCAATAGAATGAGCAAAAACTGGATACAAGCAATTTTGTTCAAATGTCTATGATTAAAGACTGGGCTTCTTCTTAGCTTTTTGCATAACTAAATCATATCTTTTTGTCTTGTCATACAGACGAAAATCTTCTTCAAGTTTGGAGTCTTCCTTTGAAAAGGTCTTGTTGTAGTCAACTTGACTACTTTCTTTCCATCTTCTCCATTGAATTAGCTTGGGTAAGCTTGAGTCTTCCAGATAGTATTTTTCAAATTCTGTTATGTCGGCTTTCATTTGTTCAACCTTATCTTTGATCTTCAGTTTGTCTTCAATCCTTCGATTCTTCTTATGTTGTGCAATTTTTTGCTTTGAGTAAATATCAGGCAAAAAGTAGTTCAAGGATTCTTCGAATGTTCTATCCTTGTACTTGGCTTTGATAGGATTGTAGTCTTTGACAAACTGCGTCCATAGATCCTTTGTAAGAGTAACTCTTCTATCTCCAGGTTGATTGTATTTTGCAATGAGTTGATCTTCAGTTAACTCTTTCTTCAAAAACTTAGGATCTGATCTGTATCTTTGTAGTTCTTCTTCATGTTTCTTCATTTCTTTGAGTAATTTCGAAATTTTCTTCTTCACTTCCCCCTTTTTGGCATCATATAACCGATCTACCAGGGCATGGGTTTCCTTTTGATCTTCTGAAATTTGTCGTTGAGAGTCAAGTACTTCATTGAGTTGAGTTTCTAACCCATAGATATGCTGATTAATATGATAATGAGCTTGAGCATGAGTTTCTCTATCTACAGCGGTTGAATCTTCAAGTTGTTGTTTGAGTAAAACAATTTCCAAGGCAGAACTTGAACTTGCTTTGTGAATCATCTCTAGTCTTGCATGAAACGAAACATCAGTTCTAGTTCTATAATTAAGATATTCAGAGATGTTTGATAAGAGACCATTCTGTGTATCTCTTAGACTGAGTACATTTTTCAAGTTGTCATGAACTTTGGCCAATTCTTCCTTAGATAGGAAATCAGAGGGATCATATGTAGCTTCCACTTGATCCTTGTCCTGAGTGTCTGTAACCATCAGTTGTCTGATTTCATCACCTGCTTGCTGATTTACATTTGTCTGGTTTTCAACAGACAATGCTTGTTGCTTTGTGGTACGGTTTGCGTTACTGGATGTTGTGATTGAGTGATTGCTTGCAAAACTGTAGTATCATCAGCTTCTTTTCTTGGCCTATCATGATCGTCATCATCCTTTTTCTGTGAACTGTCTTTAGACGATGTGCCTGACTCTCTTCTTTTTGCTAACTCAGTAAACCTTTTGAAACAATTGTCCAGAAATTCCTTAATAGGAAACAGAGAGTAAAGATCTCTTACTTCCAATTTCTCCAAGAGTGATTTTTCTTCAATCTGTAAATTTGCATCACGAGAGTCTTCTGGTTGAAGTTTCATTTTCATCAGCTTTATGATTTTGTCAGCTTCAAAGACTGGTGCCAATTGTTGAACTGACTGCTGTTGTGTTTGAGAAGTAAGGTTTGCAATAACATTCTCTTGGGTATTTTCAGTTGTCAATTGTTGTTCCCCCTCAATAGGTGCTATCTCACTTGAGGTTTCAGGGTACAAGCATCTTACAACTGATCTTTCTTCTGTGGATACTGATTTTCGCTTGGTCCCTCTCGTATTCGGTTCTTTCGCCGAGACATAGTTGACCGTTTTCCTTCTGTTGGAAAGTTGTTTCGTGATTTCCTTTGATGTCACGGTTTCCTTTGCTTCCTTTCCTTCCTTGATTCTTTCCAAATAAAGCTGAATGATTCCACTAAGAGTTTTCTTTAGTCGAAATCGCCATCGCTTACTTGTCCTTCGGCTTGAGCTTTTGCTATACTTTCTAATTCAAAGCAATATGTTGCTTTTTGAATCGATTGAAAACATAACCTGCCCAATTGAATTCAATGTTCTCCCAGATTATGTTCATAAGCAAAATATTTTCTTCCGAAAGTATACTAATCCCTTTGGATTTTCCAATGACGTGTTTCCTGAGCCATCTGCTGAGGTGTCCAAATTCTGGCTTGATTTTGTCGACATGAACTCCAGGTACGATTGGTTCTGTGGATGAAGTCATCATTCTGAGAAAAGCTTCTTTGTCCAATGGTAGGGTTGCTAACTCTGTTGAAGTTGCTGTTGTATTTGCAAACCCAAAGAGTGATCTCATGACTCTTTCATTGAGTACAATGCGATCTCCATGAACTACAGTAGTTAAGGAGTCCCTGACCAATCGCATATTTTGCCAAAACTGCAAAATTCCTTCCACATCTCGTCTTGCTTTGAAGCGAATTTCGAGAAGGTTGTTCAACCCTGGTTGCTTTTCGATTTTGTCTCGTATACAATCGGCTAACGAGTGTTTTGACACATAGCTTCATACATTTTGAGTGTTAGTTCATCCAAATACTTCCGTGATTAAACGACTATCTTTTGAATCAATTGCGGTGTCCATGTTTGAGTGTGAACACAGAGAAATTTGATTTTGAAGGGTAGGTTTGAAAAGAGTCTGTTTTTCTTAAAAAAAATGTTAGTGTGAAAAGAGATTGAATAAATAGGTGGGATATTCTGGCGGTTGAATGGTACAACTTTTCAAATTCCATGATGGTTTTGATAACCGATACATGTACTGCTTCTGACAATCGTGGGGTGTACACATGAAGTTCTGACAAAAAGAACTGTGCCAATTTAATGCGATATAACCCTTGTTGATTCTATCTTATCAACTTTTGACCAAATATGAAAACTGATGCTGAGGTCAGTTTTAAATATAATTCAGTTCTTATCAAAAAAATTCAGTTTTGCCAATATCTTCCAATTTGTCCGTTTGAGATTGTTGATGTCAATGACTAGTCTGTTAAGTGAGCGCACCCAGCATAACAAAGATTAATCCCCTTGTTGACCCTTTGGCTTAACTGACTTTGATTATTCCCAACTCAGTTCTTAGTTTTGCAAATCACTCTTTGTCCAGTGTCTTAGTGAAGATGTCTGCCAACTGATCTTTAGTAGGTACATAAAGAACTGTTACATCCTTCTTCTCTGCATGATCTCTTATAAAGTGGTGACGTACATCAATGTGCTTTGTTCTTGAATGTAAAACTGGATTATCAGTGATTGCAATTGCACTTGTGTTATCACACATTATGGGAATTGTTCCTTCTTTTATCCCATAGTCTCTTAATTGCTGTCTGATCCATAAAACTTGAGCACAACAACTTCCAGCTGCTATATATTCAGCTTCTGCTGTTGAAGTTGAAATTGAGTTTTGCTTCTTGCTAAACCATGACACAAGTCTATTTCCTAATAACTGACATGTGCCTGATGTGCTTTTTCTGTCCACTTTGCATCCAGCATAATCTGAATCTGAGTAAGAAATCAGCTTGAATTCTCCTTCTTTTGAATACCAAATACCAACTCCATCTGTATCTTTTAGATATTTCAAGGTCCTTTTTACAACCGTGAGATGGCTTTCCTTTGGTCTAGACTGAAATCTTGCACAAACACCGACAGTAAAAGATATGTCTGGCCTACTTGCTGTAAGATAGAGTAAGCTTCCAATCATCCTTCTATAGAGTGTTTGATCAACATCTTTACCTTCTTTATCTTCATCTAATCTGATGTTAGTCCCCATTGGTGTAGAAATTCCAGTAGATTTCTCCATACCAAACTTTTTGATAAGTTCTCTTGTATATTTGGTTTGATGAATGAAGATTCCATCAGCTAGTTGCTTAACTTGCAATCCTAGGAAATAATTTAATTCTCCCATCATACTCATTTGAAATTTTCTTTTCATTAAACTTGCAAATTTCTCACATAGCTGTTCATTTTCTGATCCAAAGATGATATCATCAACAAAAATTTGAACAAGTAGAGTATCTTCTCCATTCTTCATCCTGAACAATGTTTTGTCGATTGTTCCTTTGATAAATCCATTATCTACCAAAAATTGAGACAGGGTTTCGTACCAAGCTCTTGGTGCTTGTGTAAGTCCGTAAAGAGCTTTCCTTAGTCTGAAAACTTTATCAGTTTGATCCTTGATTTCAAATCCCGGTGGTTGTTGAACATACACTTCTTCTTCAAGAATTCCATTTAGAAACGCACTTTTAACATCCATTTGATAAAATTTGAATTTCTTATGAGCTGCATAAGCAAGAAAAAGTCTGATTGCTTCTAATCTTGCGACTGGTGCGTAAGTTTCATCAAAATCTATGCCTTCTGTTTGAGAGTATCCTTTGGCTACTAGTCTGGCTATATTTCTAATGACATTTCCATCTTCATCAAGTTTATTTCTGAAAACCCATTTGGTTCCAATGATATTTACATGAACTGGTTTATCTACCAGTTCCCATACTTGATTTCTCTCAAATTCATTTAGTTCTTCTTGCATAGCTAATATCCAATCTGGATCTTTTAAGGCTTCTTCAAGCTCTTTAGGTTCTGATTGAGATAAAAAGCATGCTATCATCGCATCTAGTTGATGTCTTGTGCGAACTCCAGCTTGAGTATCTCCAATAACTTGTTCTTCAGGATGATCTTTCATCCATTGATGTGTGTGAGTTTGTATTTGCTGGATTTGTATTTTGTTCAACGGATTCTTCAAAACTGGTTCTTGAATTTGGTTCAACGGATCTGATTGAGGTTGTTCAAATTGTTGAGTAGTTGGAAACGAGGCGATCTTGATCTCGAACATTCGAAATTTGTAGTCTTTCAACTTCAACTGAAACAGGTTCTGGTAAGATTGGTAACTGAGACTGAGGAACTGCTTCTGGTCGGTCTTCAGTTGTTTCACCAGGAAAATTTGGTTCATCAAATACCACATGTATTGATTCTTCATGCTTGAGTGTCCTTTTATTCAATACTCTGAATGCTTTGCTGACACTTGAATATCCTAGGAAGATTCCTTCATCAGCTTTGGGTTGAAAAACATGAAGTTGATCTTTTCTAATATTGTGTATGAAACATTTGCTTCCAAATGCATGAAAGTATGAAACATTTGGTTTCCTTCCATTCCAAATTTCATAAGGAGTCTTTTCGTGTCTTTTGTTCATGAGAGCTCTGTTCTGAGTATAGCAAGCCGTATTTACTGCTTCTGCCCAATATCTTTCAGGTAGTTTAGCTTCACAAATCATAGTCCTTCCAGCTTCTTTGAGTGTCCTATTTCTTCTTTCAGCTACACCATTTTGTTGTGGTGTTCCTGTGGCAGCAAGTTGGTGTAAAACACCATTTTCTTCACAATATTCTATAATCACACTGTTGAGGAATTCAGTTCCTTTATCAGATCTTATCTTCACAACTGAAACTCCTTTCTGATTCTGAAGTCTTTTAAGAAGTTCTGTGAGTTTATGCTTGGTTTCACTTTTCTTGGTTAGAAAGATTACCCAAGTATATCTTGAAAAATCATCTACTACCACCAATGTATACTTCTTTCCACTGATACTAATTGGTGTAATAGGTCCAAATAAGTCCATATGTAGCAATTCTAGATGTCTGGTTGTTGAATGCGAGACTTAGTCTTGAAACTTGCCTTTGTTTGTTTTCCCCGTTGACATGCATCACATATATAAGCTATCCTTCTTATATGATATCTCTGGTAGTCCAATGACTAGCTGTTTCTTAACAAGTGTATTGATGTCATCAAAGTTGAGATGACTCAGTTTCTTGTGCCATAGCCAACTGATCTCTGATTTGGTATGCACAAGCAAACAAGTTTCAGCGACGGCTGTTGTCCAATCTACCAGATACATGTTTTCTTTTCTTCTTCCGGCTAGGACAACTTGATAAGCTGATTCGCTGATGACAACGCAGAATTCTTTATCAAAGGTAACTTTGTATCCCATATCACAAAATTGACTTGTGCTGAGTAGGTTATAGTGTAGTCCCTCTACCTAAGATACATTCTTGATTGTAAGTCCATTTCTGATTAAGGTGCCAAAGCCTCTGGTGTAACCTGGTTTATCTTTGCTTCCAAAGTTAACTTTTGGTCCATTCTTTTCAACGAAATTACTGAGACCGTCTTTGCTCTTTGTCATGTGTCTAGAGCAACCACTATCAAAGTACCATATATCCTGCAATGAAAATTAGAAATGTTTAGGTACCAACTCGGTTTGGGTCCATGAGGAGTCGGTTGTCGGTACAACTGCGGAATATATCCTTTTGGGATTCTTCGAGATATTGTTGCACTTGTTTTCATATATGTAAGCCACACTCCCATAGTATCTATGTTTGACCGTGTCTTATTTATATGATTTCTCAGATCTTCTGACTGTAACTTGTTTCCATGTTGATTTTTATTATTAAAACTGGTGTGATAACCATCATTCCTTCTGTACTGAGGTCTGTATTGACCTTTGTACTGTGACTTATGCTGAGAACTGTGATTAGTTCTTTGCTGAGTTTTGGACTGAAACTTATGATAAGTTTTCGGTCTGGAATGATTGTCATTATCAGTTTTATTAACAAATTTAGTAAAATTCCAATCATCATCAGAGGGATATAGTCTTCCTTTCCCCCTAAATGTGTGAATCCTTGAATGATTGACATTCTTGGATTTGTTTTGATTGTAATTTTTCTGGTTCCTGACTTCATTGGTTTTTGTGGATCTGGCAATTGATTTGCCGTGTTGGTTTCCATTGAATACAGCTGATCTACCATTTGATTTAGTCTTGTGGGTAGATCCAGTTGTCTTCTTAGAAAACTGATTTATCCTATGTGAGACTGGCTTTACTGGTTCAGCAATTTTCTCAGCCAGTGGAACTTGCTCAACTACAAACTTGATACCAGTTTTGGTATTCAGTCCAACGGTGTTACTAGTTCCATTCTTCAAAGATTGCTGTGTATCAAATCCTAACCCAGTTCTGTCTCCATATGGTTTTCCATATTTGAATCCAGTAATTGAACTCGATTGAGCAAACGATTCGATTCTTTGCCGATGATGGGCGATCTTGTGAATCTTTCCTTTATCAGTTTTAGTCGGTTTCAACATTTTTAATTCGGACTTCAATCTTTCAACTTCAAGAATTAGACTTTCTTTCTCGGCTTTGATTGATTCGAAACCGGTTTGTATGGTTACAGGTGATTCATCAATTCATCAAGAGTTTCTTCTAATTCTAGATTTTTTGGATTGGAGTCAGCAGTCGAAGAACATGCATTCATCATGGAAATCTGAGCTGAGGAGTATTTAGAGTTTGATTCACATACCTCATTTGGATCTTCCATGTGTGCCATCAAAGCTGTGTCATCTGACAATCTTTTAGTACCAGCTTCATAATCTGATTCATCTCCAGCAAGAAGTGCCCTTCTACCAACTTTCCTTGGTGGTGTCTTCTTGATCAGTTCTGGACATTCGGCTTTATAGTGTCCTGGTTTCTTGCAGTTGAAACAGAGGTATTCATCATCTTTCCTCTTTTCAGGAGTCCTTTTGATGAACTTTTGAGTGACTGGGTGTCCACTCTTCATTCTTCGAATTCTGTTCATCATTAGAGCCATTTGTTCTTCCATTTCATCCAATTCATGAATATTGTTGGATGAGTTTTCTTGAATCTCATTTGATGCTGCTGCAAGTGCTGTGGTCTTTGGTTCTTCTAGAGCTTTGATTATTGCAGCTGTGGTTGTGAAATCTTCACTGAATTCATAAGCTTTCAGATCTGAAAAGATCTTGAATGAATCTTCTACATCAAGTCTCCTGGATTCTTCCATGGCAGTGACCTTCATTTTCCAGCACATTGGCAATGCCTTCAATATTCTGGTGTTGATGACTTTCTTTGAGTATTCAATCTTAAGTAGATCTAGTTCATCCATAATAGCACTGAATCTTGTCTCCATTTGATCAATAGTTTCTTCAGATTTCATCTTGAAATTCTCAAACTTTTGCTTTGCAACAGAAATTTTATTTTCCTTGATTGAATATGTTCCTTCACAAACTAACTGAAGTTTGTCCCACATTTCTTTGGCGGTTGTGCATTCTTTCACCTTCAAATACATGTTGCTGTCAAGAGTTCTGAGGATAAAGTCCATGGCAAAATTGTTGAGATTGTTCCGCTTGCGATCATCACTAGTCCATTCGATTTGGGTTTTGGAACTCGAACTTGTCCGTCACCTTCGGTTGCATGTAGGTGATCTGGATTGGTCCATCGGTGAGTACATCCATCATTTCATCATGAGTAGTTTGCTAGGAATGCCTCGCATACGACGTTTGTATTCGTCAAATCATCCATGTTGCACATAAGCATTTGTCTTGCATATTGATTGTTATCCATTGTGAGTGAGTGACAACTGATAGATGATTTTTAAAACTTAGCTTTCAAATAAGAACAACTAGAGGATAACGAGCAAATGATGTCTAGTTAAAGAAACACTGCTCCGATACCAATTGTTGGTCCCTTGGAAAGGCTAACACAAGTTTAGAGGGGGGGGTGAATAAACTTGTCACCAAAAACTGAGTTTAAAGCAAATTATGGTTCAAATAAAACTTGTGTGGAGTTGAGCTGACTAAGCTGAGATTAAATCAAACTGACTTAAGCTGAAACTGAGTCAACCGGCAGCGGATATAATTTTATCCTTTAAAGTGATCTTGTTATTCTGTTATGAAAACTGAGTGTTGTGAATTCTGGTGAATGTCAGTTGTGACTGTGAAATGTATAACAATCAAATATCACAATGCTGAAAGTAAATGCTAAATAAGTAAATGCGTAAAGTAAATTAGGCGGATGTTATAGAGGTTCCAGGTGGTGTAATCCTGTACGTCCTCTCTTCCCCTGTGGTGCGGAGGAAAATTCCACTAGAACTTCTTGAGGTGAACTGTTACAAAAAGTCCTAAACAATAGTCTTTGGCTAATCCTTAGCTTCACTATCTAAACAATTGTAGAACAGGTAGAATTGCTGCTCTCCAAGTGCTTGAACCACTGGTCCTTAGAGGGTAGGATTGCCTCTTCACCAGCTACCACCACAAACACGATCTACCCGATCGCCTGTCTAATCGTCCTTGACAAAACCTTCCCGGTTTGCTTCACAGTCTAAACCTTTGAAATAAAATCAAAGTTGGGCTGAGAATCAATAAATTGATTCTTGTTTGTGGTTCTTCAAAGTGTTGAACCCTTGATAAAATTCTTTGTAGCTTTGAACACTTGAAGAAATACTAGATGTGTTCTTGTTGTAGTTCAGTGATGATAACAATTCAAATAGAGTGCACAAATTGCTTGTTAAATCTTGTATATGCTCTTGTTCTCTATATCTTGTTGTTGGTGCAAAGTCTTCTATTTATAGTGTGAAGTCCAACGTTCATCTGGCTTTGATTTGAATTGTATATCTTGCAACGGTTAAATTTTCTGACCGTTCCTGCTGTGTCAGTGACTCATCCAATGAAATTTCTTTCTTTACAACGTTCGATTGTACTTTCAGTTTGTTGGATGGCTGGCTTATAAAACTGAGTTTCCTTGTCAGTTTTTAACTTATCAGTTTCCTTACTTTCTTGGAGTATTAACTGAGATTTTATTCTTCTTCAAACATCAGTACTCTAGTTTTCATCTGATTACAATTGACTTAATCAGAGTACACCATGATACATTTATCATCTAAGAATTCATTGAGCTTATGATTCTTAGGTCTTCATACAAGATCTATAAAGTCAGTTCAGGTTGCCACAATCTTGCCTGAAGTCCAACTCTACAGTCTCGGCTTTTAATCTTCATAACTGAGTTTGAGCCCTCAGTTCTTCATTCTTCAATAACTGAGTCTATGTCCCTCAGTTCTTCCATCTTCTAGATAAGCCAACTGAGTCTATAACTCTCAGCGAACTTACCATCTTCAGTAGGTGTATCCGAGTCAGTTTGTTTGTCTTGATGAATTCCAGTTTTCTAATTGATTCCCAGTTTTCAGTTTTACGACACACTAATAATTACAGTGCTTGTCGATGTAACTTATTACAAAAATCAGACTCTAATAAAACTTATACATTCGATTCTAGACATCTTTTAGCTTTTCACTATAACAGCTGGCTTCAGCACTTCATCAAATGGAGTTAATACAATATTATAATAAATAAGATGAATTATCATCAAAACATAAATTTTATTTCCAACAATTTCCCCCTTTTTGATGATGCCAAAACTCTCCCTAAAAGAAAAGCTTAAAGATCAATACAATAATAAAAACTGTAAAACTGGAAACTGGTTTCCAATAGAATGTGCAAAAACTGGATACAAGCATTTTGTTCAAATGTCTATGATTAAAGACTGAGCTTCTTCTTAGCTTTTTGCATAACTAAATCATATCTTTTTGTCTTGTCATACAGATGAAAATCTTCTTCAAGTTTGGAGTCTTCCTTTGAAAAGGTCTTGTTGTAGTCAACTTGACTACTTTCTTTCCATCTTCTCCATTGAATTAGCTTGGGTAAGCTTGAGTCTTCCAGATAGTATTTTTCAAATTCTCGTTATGTCGGCTTTCATTTGTTCAACCTTATCTTTGATCTTCGCCTTTGTCTTCAATCCTTCGATTCTTCTTATGTTGTGCAATTTTTTGCTTTGAGTAAATATCGGGCAAAAAGTAGTTCAAGGATTCTTCGAATGTTCTATCCTTGTACTTGGCTTTGATAGGATTGTAGTCTTTGACAAACTGCGTCCATAGATCCTTTGTAAGAGTAACTCTTCTATCTCTAGGTTGATTGTATTTTGCAATGAGTTGATCTTCAGTTAACTCTTTCTTCAAAAACTTAGGATCTGATCTGTATCTTTGTAGTTCTTCTTCAAGTTTCTTCATTTCTTTGAGTAATTTCAGCTTTTCTTCTTCAGCTTCCCCCTTTTTGGCATCATATAACTGATCTACCAGGGTATGGGTTGCCTTTTGATCTTCTGAAATTTGTCGTTGAGAGTCAAGTACTTCCTTGAGTTGAGTTTCTAACCCATAGATATGCTGATTAATATGCCAATGAGCTTGAGCATGAGTTTCTCTATCTACAGCGGTTGAATCTTCAAGTTGTTGTTTGAGTAAAACAATTTCCGAGGTAGAACTTGAACTTGCTTTGTGAATCATCTATAGTCTTGCATGAACCAAAACATCAGTTCTAGTTCTATAATTAAGATATTCAGAGATGTTTGATAAGAGACCATTCTGTGTATCTCTTAGACTGAGTACATTTTTCAAGTTGTCATGAACTTTGGCCAATTCTTCCTTAGATAGGAAATCAGAGGGATCATATGTAGCTTCCACTTGATCCTTGTCCTGAGTGTCTATAACCATCAGTTGTCTGATTTCATCACCTGCTTGCGATTTACATTTGTCGGTTTTCAACGAGACAATGCTTGTTGCCGTGGTGGTACGGTTTGCGTTCTTGGATGTTGTGATTGAGTGATTGCTTGCAAAGCTGTAGTATCATCAGCTTCTTTTCTTGGCCTATCATGATCGTCATCATCCTTTTTCTGTGAACTGTCTTTAGACGATGTGCCTGACTCTCTTCTTTTTGCTAACTCAGTAAACCTTTTGAAACAATTGTCCATAAATTCCTTAATAGGAAACGAGAGTAAAGATCTCTTACTTCCAATTTCTCCAAGAGTGATTTTTCTTCAATCCGTAAATTTGCATCACGAGAGTCTTCTCGGTTGAAGTTTCATTTTCATCGCCTTTATGATTTTGTCGCTTCAAAGATCGGTGCCAATTGTTGAACCGATCGCTATCTTGTTGTGTTTGAGAAGTAAGGTTAGCAATAACATTCTCTTGGGTATTTTCAGTTGTCAATTGTTGTTCCCCCTCAATAGGTGCTATCTCACTTGAGATTTCAGGGTACAAGCATCTTACAACTGATCTTTCTTCTGTGGATACTGATTTTCGCTTGGTCCCTCTGTATTCAGTTTGCTTCTGAGACACAGTTGACCGTTTTCCTTCCTGTTGGAAAGTTGTTTCTGTGATTTCCTTTGATGTCACAGTTTCCCTTGCTTCCTTTCCTTCCTTGATTCTTTCCAAATAAAACTGAATGATTCCACTAAGAGTTTTCTTTAGTCGAAATCTGCCATCAGTTACTTGTCCTTCAGCTTGAGCTTTTGCTATACTTTCTAATTTAGCAATATGTTGCTTTTTGAACTGATTGAAAACATAACATGCCCAATTGAATTCAATGTTCTCCCAGATTATGTTCATAAGCAAAATATTTTCTTCCGAAAGTATACTAATCCCTTTGGATTTTCCAATGACGTGTTTGTTGAGCCATCTGCTGAGGTGTCCAAATTCTGGCTTGATTTTGTCGACATGAACTCCAGGTACGATTGGTTCTGTGGACGAAGTCATCATTCTGAGAAAAGCTTCTTTGTCCAATGGTAAGGTTGCTAACTCTGTTGAAGTTACTTTTCTTTGTATTTGCGAACCCAAAGAGTGATCTCATGACTCTTTCATTGAGTACAATGCGATCTCCATGAACTACAGTAGTTAAGGAGTCCCTGACCAATCGCATATTTTGCCAAAACTGCAAAATTCCTTCCACATCTCGTCTTGCTTTGAAGCGAATTTCGAGAAGGTTGTTCAACCCTGGTTTCTTTTCGATTTTGTCTCGTATACAACTGGCTAACAGAGTGTTTTGACATATAGCTTCATACATTTCGAGTGTTAGTTCATCCAGCTCTGTGATTAAACGACTATCTTTTGAATCAATTGCGGTGTCCATGTTTGAGTGTGAACACAGAGAAATTTGATTTTGAAGGGTAGGTTTGAAAAGAGTCTGTTTTTCTTAAAAAAAATGTTAGTGTGAAAAGAGATTGAATAAATAGGTGGGATATTTTGGCGGTTGAATGGTACAACTTTTCAAATTCCATGATGGTTTTGATAACCGATACATGTACTGCTTCTGACAATCGTGGGGTGTACACACGAAGTTCTGACAAAAAGAACTATGCCAATTTAATGCGATATAACCCTTGTTGATTCTATCTTATCAACTTTTGACCAAATATGAAAACTGATGCTGAGGTCAGTTTTAAATATAATTCAGTTCTTATCAAAAAAATTCAGTTTTGCCAATATCTTCCAATTTGTCAGTTCGAGATTGTTGATGTCAATGACTAGTCTGTTAAGTGAGCGCACCTGATGACGGTCAAATTATACCCGTAAAAGTCATCAACGTTGACCTTAAATCGAGATTAATAATATATATTTCATATTAAATCACTCGTTTATATTTATTATTTAATGTTAAGTGATTATTAATATGATATTTGGTATTTAGATGTTTTTATTATTAAAGACCGATTTATTGTGTGATAATTGCTTATTTTGCAGATCACAACAAATCGGGAGGATTAATGTTAATTAATCAATGATCTCAAGATGATAAAGGAAGAAAATCGGAGCATTAAACGAAAGAAGTAATCGATCGGCACGAAGCGTGGAGTGGGGAGCAAGGCAGACGAAGAAAACGTGGAGAACTTGGAAAATCCAGGTTCGGTCGACCGAGTGCATCCCTTCGGTTGACCGAGCCTCTGGTCAGGGGCGGTTTCTGACTTTAATCGTGTTTATCCTCTAGATCCTTCCTAAGTCGGCCGAAACTCCTATATAAGCAACAGCTATGAGCAATTGTAAAACACACCAACATATCCCTTCATTCTTTCTTCAATTTTATAGCTTTGATACAATGTAGAATAATTTGAGGGTTTCCAGCAATTTAAGGGCTGCAAATATGTAAGCTCTTATTTTCTGTTTCTTTTATTTGAAGTAATTAATCCCTCCCAATTATGATTTATCGTTTGAGTTGATTATTCATAGCTAGATGATGTAGATCTAGGCTATGACGTTAGGGAGGTGGCGATGCCTTGTCTATGAGGATCACATACCCTACGTCCTCTACCTAGAGTCTATGTATGAATCTATGTTGTTTAATTACCGTGCATCTATGTTAATTTATATAATTGCTTGACGAATTGCTATTTACTCCGTATTGTATGAGAAACGCTGAGAGATATGTTCGTAGATGTAATGCGGGGACGAAATCGATTCGGGTGACCGAATAAGTTCATTCGGTCGACCGAGCCTATTCACTCGGTCGACCGAGCCCCTGTCATCTGTTAATTACACCACGTCTTTATGGTTAGGTTAACCTAGTTGAATTTATTATCTCAGTAGGTATGGCTATGGCTACGTTACTCGCTTAGTTTAATTAAAACGTGTAAAAAGGAAATACCAATATAAAACTCTTAGGTAGGCTTATGAATTGCTCTTCACGGACGTTCAGCGTTATCTAGGTAGGTTTATATTTGGGAATTGCATGCACCTGCTTATACGTACGTCGTAGATTAGCATGAGACTATAACTTGGTAATTGCTAGTTGGACGAGAGCTTGAGTGATCGTTTAGGAAGTACGCCTAACCATAGGAATGTTGCCTGGACGAGGTGTACGGTTAATATCGGCATCCTTAGAGTCGTAAGCGTGTGAGTTATATGAGATGGAGGCACCAAAAGGCGAAGTCACGTAACAATATCACAGTGATCTAGTGACCTACCGGTGCTAAGTCAAGTTAAAGAGGATGACTCCCGTAGCCAATCTAAGATAGATACAAACGGATTGACAGTTAATAAGTTCAGTTTATTATATAAATTATCTAGGTCCAAACGATAAAGACTATAATTGGGGAGGTTAATTACGTTGTGTCGTGTCGTGTCTTTACTTTTCTTGTCTTATGTTGGTCGTAGACCGCCTCTATGTCCTTGACATGTTTAGTTAATTATTTGTATATAAGATGATCCACAATTGGTTCCCTGTGGGATCGACCTTGATTCACTATAGCTATACTACGATGGGCCTAGTCCTCTTGCTAGTATTGGTTTATGGTGGTCAAGTATATTATAACCTGATTGACCCCGATCAGCACCCAGCATAACAAAGATTAATCCCCTTGATGAATCTCTGGTTTAACTGACTTTGATTATTCCCAACTCAGTTCTTAGTTTTGCAAATCTCTCTTTGTCCAGTGGCTTAGTGAAGATGTCTGCCAACTGATCTTCAGTAGGTACATAAAGAACTGTTACATCCTTCTTCTCTGCATGATCTCTTATAAAGTGGTGACGTACATCAATGTGCTTTGTTCTTGAATGTAAAACTGGATTATCAGTGATTGCAATTGCACTTGTGTTATCACACATTATGGGAATTGTTCCTTCTTTTATCCCATAGTCTCTTAATTGCTGTCTGATCCATAAAACTTGAGCACAACAACTTCCAAACTGCTATATATTCAAATTTTCCGTCGTTGAAGTTGAAATTGAGTTTTGCTTCTTGCTAAACCATGACACAAGTCTATTTCCTAATAATCGGCATGTGCCCGATGTGCTTTTTCTGTCCACTTTGCATCCAGCATAATCTGAATCTGAGTAAGAAATCAGCTTGAATTCTCCTTCTTTTGAATACCAAATACCAACTCCATCTATATCTTTTAGATATTTCAAGGTCCTTTTTACAACTGTGAGATGGCTTTCCTTTGGTCTAGACTGAAATCTTGCACAAACACCGACAGTAAAAGATATGTCTGGCCTACTTGCTGTAAGATAGAGTAAGCTTCCAATCATCCTTCTATAGAGTGTTTGATCAACATCTTTACCTTCTTTATCTTCATCTAATCTGATGTTAGTCCCCATTGGTGTAGAAATTCCAGTAGATTTCTCCATACCAAACTTTTTGATAAGTTCTCTTGTATATTTGGTTTGATGAATGAAGATTCCATCAGCTAGTTGCTTAACTTGCAATCCTAGGAAATAATTTAATTCTCCCATCATACTCATTTGAAATTTGCTTTTCATCAAACTTGCAAATTTCTCACATAGCTGTTCATTTTCTGATCCAAAGATGATATCATCAACATAAATTTGAACAAGTAGAGTATCTTCTCCATTCTTCATCCTGAACAATGTTTTGTCGATTGTTCCTTTGATAAATCCATTATCTACCAAAAATTGAGACAGGGTTTCGTACCAAACTCTTGGTGCTTGTTTAAGTCCGTAAAGAGCTTTCCTTAGTCTGAAAACTTTGTCAGTTTGATCCTTGATTTCAAATCCCGGTGGTTGTTGAACATACACTTCTTCTTCAAGAATTCCATTTAGAAACGCACTTTTAACATCCATTTGATAAACTTTGAATTTCTTATGAGCTGCATAAGCAAGAAAAAGTCTGATTGCTTCTAATCTTGCGACTGGTGCGTAAGTTTCATCAAAATCTATGCCTTCTGTTTGAGAGTATCCTTTGGCTACTAGTCTGGCTTTATTTCTAATGACATTTCCATCTTCATCAAGTTTATTTCTGAAAACCCATTTGGTTCCAATGATATTTACATGAACTGGTTTATCTACCAGTTCCCATACTTGATTTCCCTCAAATTCATTTAGTTCTTCTTGCATAGCTAATATCCAATCTGGATCTTTTAAGGCTTCTTCAAGCTCTTTAGGTTCTGATTGAGATAAAAAGCATGCTATCATCGCATCTAGTTGATCTCTTGTGCGAACTCCAGCTTGAGTATCTCCAATAACTTGTTCTTCAGGATGATCTTTCATCCATTGATGTGTGTGAGTTTGTATTTGCTGATTTGTATTTTGTTCAACTGATTCTTCAAAAACTGGTTCTTGAATTTGTTCAACTGAATCTGATTGAGGTTGTTCAAATTGTTGAGTAGTTGGAAACTAAGGCTGATCTTGATCTGAACATTCTGAAATTTGTAGTCTTTCAACTTCAACTGAAACAGGTTCTGGTAAGATTGGTAACTGAGACTGAGGAACTGGTTCTGGTCGGTCTTCAGTTGTTTCACCAGGAAAATTTGGTTCATCAAATACCACATGTATTGATTCTTCATGCTTGAGTGTCCTTTTATTCAATACTCTGAATGCTTTGCTGACACTTGAATATCCTAGGAAGATTCCTTCATCAGCTTTGGGTTGAAAAACATGAAGTTGATCTTTTCCATTATTGTGTATGAAACATTTGCTTCCAAATGCTTGAAAGTATGAAACATTTGGTTTCCTTCCATTCCAAATTTCATAAGGAGTCTTTTCGTGTCTTTTGTTCATGAGAGCTCTGTTCTGAGTATAGCAAGCCGTATTTACTGCATCTGCCCAATATCTTTCAGGTAGTTTAGCTTCACAAATCATAGTCCTTCCAGCTTCTTTGAGTGTCCTGTTTCTTCTTTCAGCTACACCATTTTGTTGTGGTGTTCCTGTGGCAGCAAGTTGGTGTAAAACACCATTTTCTTCACAATATTCTATAATCACACTGTTGAGGAATTCAGTTCCTTTATCAGATCTTATCTTCACAACTGAAACTCCTTTCTGATTCTGAAGTCTTTTAAGAAGTTCTGTGAGTTTTTGCTTGGTTTCACTTTTCTTGGTTAGAAAGATTACCCAAGTATATCTTGAAAAATCATCTACTACCACCAATGTATACTTCTTTCCACTGATACTAATTGGTGTAATAGGTCCAAATAAGTCCATATGTAGCAATTCTAGATGTCTGGTTGTTGAATGCTGAGACTTAGTCTTGAAACTTGCCTTTGTTTGTTTTCCCTGTTGACATGCATCACATATATAAGCTATCCTTCTTATATGATATCTCTGGTAGTCCAATGACTAGCTGTTTCTTAACAAGTGTATTGATGTCATCAAAGTTGAGATGACTCAGTTTCTTGTGCCACAGCCAACTGATCTCTGATTTGGTATGCACAAGCAAACAAGTTTCAGCGACGGCTATTGTCCAATCTACCACATACATGTTTTCTTTTCTTCTTCCGGCTAGGACAACTTGATAAGCTGATTCGCTGATGACAACACAGAATTCTTTATCAAAGGTAACTTTGTATCCCATATGACAAAATTGACTTGTGCTGAGTAGGTTATAATGTAGTCCCTCTACATAAGATACATTCTTGATTGTAAGTCCATTTCTGATTAAGGTGCCAAAGCCTCTGGTGTAACCTGGTTTATCTTTGCTTCCAAAGTTAACTTTTGAATAATCAGCGGCTGTTTAATATAAAAAAAATTCTGGAATAATAAAACAGCAGGATTTTTATAAAAAAAAAATTCGACAAAAAAAATTTCATTTATTTTATTTTATAAAATAAAGGCCCTTCTCCTTTCGGGTTCGCGGTTTGTGGTTCAAGGTTCAAAGCTCGAAGACATGAAGACAACAAGATTGTAATTTACTTTTTTCCTAGGATAGATTAGATACGGGGGTACCAACGATCCATCTCGGTGTTTAAATTTTCCGCAATTTATTTTTTATGTGTTTAATCATAAAATAGATATAAAACCGGAATTGACATGACATGCATCATATCATAAATCCACTCCATGCATACATGTAGACTTTTAATTTTGGTAATTAAAATAGGCATGTATACAAACTCGCGTAATTAGTTGAAATTTAATTAATACGTGGTAATTAATTAATTTAGTAACTAATTAAAGATCCGAGGACGGGTTATGAAATCGTTAAGCTTTTCGGTGTGTGTTCTCGGTGAACCGCCGTAAAAGCCCAAACGAGATCACGTTTTCGATTCGTAGTGTCTACGAGATTGAATGATAGTAAAAGAACAATAAATCTTGGATAAAAACGGTTCGCCTATAGGTTGGGTGGTCAACTGAGCTGGGCTCGACCGACTTAACCCTCCTAGTGTGATGAATGCACGGGGGTCCGGTAAGACTAAGCTACACCGGCGAGCGGAGGGGTGATTCCTTCTTATCTCAATGGGGCTCTCTTGACCCAACTTCGTCCGACTATCACATATGTTCCAACGAATAGGATGGGTAGGATTGCCTACATTACCGACACCATTCGGAATCCTTGATTTGGTGTGCTTTTATGTTAACATCAAAAATACGTGGTTAGTTAACCCACCACCACTTCCAAAATATTGAGTGGGAGCGGGAGAGGCGACAGCCAACCCCATGGCCTCTACTATGGATACAAGTAAGTGAGAGAAGGGTGACGCCTCGTGGCGCTTTGATTTTGTCCCCCTACGGATGGTGTTCACCCCTATCAAAATTCATGGCTTGGTCTCCGAAAGGATAGGATTTCCGGGTACTCGTCGGGTCACTGACCTATCCTACGACGGCACACTCGGGGCGTACCTAAGAGATCCGATATAGTAGGTCACACTCATCAAGGATATTCTTGATAATGTCTAGGCTAAAAAAGGAAGGTAGTCAATGAATAAAGGGATGTTCGATTCTCACAAGTTATTCATTGATGAGATTGTCTCGATTTAACTGTCATCTCTTTGACCTACCCAACGGCGGCACTGAGATGCGAGGTTAAAACCTTGGAATGGTAGAGTAGACTTAATTTTAGTTTACAATTCCTAAAATAAACTTATATAGTAGTGATAAACTTGAATTAATATATGTCATTTTATTTTCAGCAAAAATGTCTGCTCAACTTTCTGCTTTACTGTCTGAAAAATTATCGGGAAACAACTTTAAGAAATGGAAGAGTAATATAATTTTGGTACTCACATACGAGAATGTGCAATATGTACTCACTTCTGAATGCCCTACGGTGGCGATCCAAAAACCTGGAAAAGCTGAGATCGAACAGCGTAATCGCAGGATCGTGGCAGATAACCGGGCTCGTGGGATCATCCTAGCGGCAGTGTCGGAGGTTATTAGGACCCAGATTGAAGAGTTTGAGACTTCAGGAGAAATCTTGCGGAAACTTACTTCGATGTTTGGATCACCTAGCAACCAAGCAAGACACGAGGCCATCAAGATGGCTGTTAACACGAAATTGAAGAAAGGTCAAGCAGTGAATGGTCATGTTTTAAATATGATCAGTTACTTCAATGACGCCGGTATTTATGGATCGATGTTCGATGAAGCAACTCAAGTGTCGATGATTTTGGAATCATTGACTCCTGAGTTTATCCCGTTCAAAACTCAGTATCTGATGGGCAAACATGAGTTGACCATGACACAGATGCTTAATGAACTGACTATCTACGAGGGCCTACTATCGAAAGATAAAGTCCAAGTAGGGGATAAGAAAGCTGAAGCAAATATGTCCGAAGCTAAGTCATCAAACAAGCCTAAGGCCAAACCAAAGAAGAAGGGTAGTGTTGCACCTGTGCCCAAGCCAATGAAGAAAAAGAAAGCCAAGAAAGTTGACGAGGCCAAGCCCAGGGAAAATACTTTTACTTGTAAGGAGGTAGGACATTGGAAACGCCATTGTCCGGAATATCTTCGTGATGTAAAGGATGGCAAAGTCAAGGCTATTACTAGGAAAGATAAGAAAGGTAATTTGGAATTACTATTCTTGGAATCTTTTAATGTAGCTAAAGATGTGTCCACTTGGATACTTGATACTGGAGCTACTAACCATGTATGTTCTTCATTGCAGATTCTTAGTTCGTACGAGGAGCTGGAAGAGGGTTCTCAAGTGATGCGAGTAGGCACTGGGGCGCTCATTTCGGCTAAAGCAGTGGGAGCTGTGGACTTGCACTTTAATAATAGAATTTTACATTTAGAGAATGTTTATTTTATTCCGAATTTCAGGAGAAATTTAATTTCTCATTCTGCCTTATTTGAACAATCATTTTATGTTTCAAATTTGAATGGTGAATTTGTTATTTCGAAGAATGGCTTTGAATTGTGTTCAACTACGAATGAAAACGGTTTATATTTTGTAAGACCACATGTTAAGGGTGATTTTATACGATTTATAATGCTATATTCTATGATATTTTTCCCCGTATTCGTACTAAATTACATAAGAAGCATGTGTTTAATGAATATATTGAGTAAATGATATTTCAAAAGAGTTAATTGCAAAATAGGTTGATTTATGTGCTTTAATTATGTTTTTACGATTATTTGAGCGATATTACATTTAGTGGTGTTTTTATATGATGTAGATGCACTTTTCAAGGCTCAATTGATGATCAAAAGAGATAAGAGTCGACATATATGATGATTAAAAGAGATAAGGAAGGCATTGACAAGATGAAAAAGAGATAGAGATCAAGAAATCAAAATTCAGTCATATTGGACTAGCGTCCAGGTCCCGTCCAGTGGACGGGCGTTTGCTGAAATTGAACGAGCGTCCAGAGATGGAAAGTTGATTCAGGAAGTTTGGACGCTGAGGTGGACGCTGGTTGGACGAGCGTTTGATCATGACTCGGCCTGATTTGAAGTTCATATGAAGATTGAACGGGCGTTCAAGGATCCAGACGGGCGTCCGGTAGCCGACTTGCTGAAACCGACTTTAAAATCTATATATAGTCGGCTGTTTTCTCCACACAAGGACACAATACACTCATTATTCAAAACCCTAAACCTAGGGGCGGCTTTAGGCTGTGTTTTTCTCCTTTTTATTCCAGTTTTTATGCACTTTAGATCTAGATTAAACTAGTTACTTTTTATGCACTGTTTATACAAATTTGAGTTGCTGAGGATGTCCAGAGGCTAAAAGCTTCATCAAACGGGTATTGCGAAGCCATCCAACGATTGTTGATTTCGTTTTCTTCGGTTATACTGTGAGTTTTTATTTAAAGGTTGTTTCTTATTCATGTTTATTACGTTTAATTGATTTTATATCGGAAGATCTCGCATGTGTGATTGTTTATTGTTGATGGAAATCTTAATAAACCCTAGATCATCATGAATAAGAGTAGTAATTTGAATCTATCATAACGGAAGTTAATAGGTTTAATTGCTAGATTATAAACATAAAGTTTACACCTTTGGTTAGGAAACGCGTTAATCTTGCATTGGAAGATAATAGATTAATAGATGAACTTTCTAAGGAATTAGGGTTCATGTTTAGATAAGGTGAATCACAACCTAGATAAAAACCACAATATAATCGAGATAGGAAATCAATGCTTGTTGGATAGGTGGATCAATCCTCGTTTGTTCATTACACACTTGAATTAATCCTTAAAACTTGAATTCGTTTAGTTAGTTTACTTTTATTTGCATCTTAGTTTAGTTTAGTATTGAATTGGTTCGCAGCCCGTATCCTTCCTAGCTTTGGATTATATCCTCTCGTCTAGTTTTATTTTCTGTTTTGTTTGATGTTTATTCACTTTGTTCGATTAGTTTCGTGACATAATTTAGGTTAGACAAAAAGCTAGAATCACAATCGTTTAGTTCCCCGTAAGATCGACCCGGTATCAACCTCTTTACTACGATCCTTATAATTGAGGGAAACCGGATTTATAAATATTTATTACTTGTTTGCTGTGCTAGATAAATCCGTGACAAGTTTTTGGTGCCGTTGCCGGGGAACCGGACGGTTGTCTAGTTTTTGTTTTCTGTTTTTCTGTTTGTTTTTCCTGTTTTATTTCGTTTTAAATTCCTGTTTTTAGTTGATAATTGTTTTAGGTAGTTGTTAAGTAGATAATTTGGGTTTAAGACTGTCCCTTAGTAGTATCCTTGGAGATTAGATCTTCTGTCTTTCTGTTTTTCTGTCGTTCTTTCTTACCTTCTTTTATTCTCTGCAAATTTCTGCTTCTGTTCTAGTTTTCCCGTTAGCAAACGGGCGTCTGGGATATTGGACGCCCGTCCGCTGGAAAATTATCAATTAATTCTGTTTTTATTCACTTAGACGAGCGTCCATAATATTTGGACGCCCGTTCAGGTATTCCGTCTTTCAGACGAGCGTTTGGATCACTAAACGCCCGTCCGATCTCAATTTCATCTGGACGAGCGTCCAAACTTTTGGACGTCCGTCTGGTCCTGTTTTCTTCAACACTTTTGTTTCCTTTTCTTCTTTCCCATTCTTTTCTTTAGGCTTTTACTTTCTTAGCTTTTAGGTTTCGTTCCACTTGTTTTTGGTCCGGTTTATGCAAACTCGGAGTCAAAAGGGACTGTTATTATACACCCCTGACCCCGAGCGAACCGTAGTCCAGCCAAACAGGTAGAATTTTCGTTCTGTGGTTCTGGCAGACAGAGCCGAGCGAGATCTTGAAGAACAACTAGCTAGAGAAATCACTGATTTTGTGATAATGGCCGCTAATAATAGACGTACGTTGGCGTACTACGCCATGCCAGGCGAAGTCAAAGTCAACCCGGCTATTGTTATTCCACCATTCTTGCACAAACCTTTGAGTTAAAACCAGGACTTATTCGGATGATGCGGCATGCATCTATTTTTCATGGTTATCAATCGAGAATCCGCATACCCACTTACATACATTCCTAGAGATATGCGGGACTACACGCATCCAAGGAGTAAGTGAGGATGCTATCAAGCCGAAACTTTTCCCATTTTCTTTGAAGGGAGAGGTAAAGAGTGGTACACCTCTCTCCCCTCCGAATCTATCACCACCTTGGCTGAACTTGAAAGAGAATTTCTAAGTCAATACTTTCCGCCTTCAAAGACAGCCCAGTGTTTGAACGTCATCTTCACATTCTATCAGAAAGAAAATGAGTCGTTCTTTGAATGTTGGAAGAGATTCAAGTCTCTTCTCAGAAAATGTCCCCATCATGGCTTGCCACTGGAAAGGCAAGTCAATACATTCTTCAGTGGATTGACCGAGCTTACAAAAGGCATGGTCAATAGCTCTTCTGGTGGGGCATTTCTGAAGAAAACGCCTGATGAGGGATGGGCATTGTGTGAGGACATTGCAAAGTATAACTATGCCCCCTCTTATCAATCAATTCAAGCTCCTCCTCCTCCCAAGGTTGAGGAAGTCAATTTGCAAAGTTTGATCGCCATGCTGCAGAAGCAGATGGCACCATCTCCAATTCCAAATCCTATAAATCAAACTTCTTCTTATCCACAGAACCCTCAGGTTCTGTACTGTTAAAATTGCTGTCAGACGGGCCATATGAATGGCCAGTGTCAATTTAATCCCCCTGCACCTTATCAAGTAAATGTTGTTCATGACTATGGACAGTACAATCAAGTCACATGTCGAATTGTGACGAGGTGGGGCACACTTCTAAATTCTGCCCTATGAACGGACAGAATGCGGAAGTGAATGCATTCTATGGCCAGAACAATCAAAGGTTCAATCAGTTTCCTGGCCAGGGCAATTTTCAAAACCAAGGGTTTAATCCATCTTCAAATTTCAATCCTAATTCGAATTTTAATTCGAATCAGAATTTCAACAGAAACCCCGGGTTTAATCAGAATCAAAACTTAAATTTTTCCAATCCTACGCAAAAATTCAATCAAAGTTGGCCTTCCAATTCAAACTCTCAATTTAAAAGTCGGCCCAGCCAGCTCTATGCTCCAAATCTCCAAAACCCTCAAAGCTCCTCCCAATCTAACAATCTTGAAGCCAAGTTAGAAGAGCAAAGCAGGTCAATGAAAAATCTCGAGAGACAAATTGGGCAGCTGGCTGAGCAGTTGGCTTCTAGACCCCCAGTGCGGCCGCCCGCCACCGAGAAGAATCCGAAGGGTGGTCAAGTTGCTCAGGCCGACTTGAACAAAGGCCCATGTACCGACCTCGTGCTATCAATTCAATACGGTAAAGAGGAGGCCAGTGCAATGAATCTGAGGAGCGGTACTCAAGTTAGTGGTCCTTCCCACCAGGGAAACCACTAGCCCCTCCTGCCATTGATAAGGCAGGAGGGGAAGCTGAGCACCTACACTCCCCTCAACTGCAAGAGAAAACTCAGGTGGCTGATCCCCTGAGAGGTGAAGAAGTTGGTGATCCTCAAGTGGCTGATCCCTTGAGGACTGAAAAAGCAATCGAAAGTTAGGAGGCTGATCCCCTGACTACTAAGAAATCTGAGAAAGCTGTTCGATGGAAGGATCTGGAAGACAGAGCTGTAAGTGCACCCTCAAAGAAAGTTTTTTCTGAGACTGACCTTAAGAAACTTCCATTTCCACCGAGAAAGAGCAGCATACCCTTGATTGAGGACAAAAAGTACGAGAAGGTGCTGAACCTTTTGAAAAACACTCAGGTAAATCTTCCACTATCAGATGTCTTGGTTGAGATGCCTAAGTATACAAAATTCATCAAGGATGTTGTATCTTCGAAAAAGAAGTTAGCAGGCATGGAAAAGCAAATTGGTGAGGATTGCTCCATGATTAATTATGAAGACTTACCAATTAAAAGAGGTGACCCTGGGAAATTCGTACTTACAGTACTAATGGGAGGTCTAGTCTTCCATAATTCTTTGTGTGATCTAGGTGCCTCTATAAGCCTTATGCCAATGTCTGTATGCAAACAGCTTGGTTTACAAAGCCTTCTAGAACCCACTACTATGAGTTTACAATTCGCTGATAGATCCTCTAAGAAAGCTTCAGGGATCCTAAAAGACGTTTTGGTTCAGATTGATAGATTTACCTTTCGAGTCAATTGGTATGTTTTAGATATGGAGAAAGATGAAAACGTCCCCCTGATTCTTGGAAGACCTTTCTTATCTACAGCTAGGGCCCTCATCGATTGCGATGGTGGGCAAGTGACTATCCGAGTTGGTGATCAAGAGGTGTGTTACAATGTCTTAAAGTCCATTCAAGTACCCTCTCGGACCCCCACCGGCTTTTCCATTGATTATACGACGGATGATTTTACCGATTATATGGATAAGCAAGTCATGGTCCGTAGAAGCGAATATGAGCGATTGGTTGACAACCCGAATACTCATGGTGTGGTTAATCTAGACCAATTAGCAGCTGATTTTGAGGAAGAATTGTTGGAAGGATAAGCTTTGGCGGTGGGACCACGAGTAAACTCGGCGATGTTGAGTTGAAAAGTGGAGATCTCAAGTCTAGTTTAGAAGACCCCCCTGCATTTAGTGCTAAAGCCGCCGCCTAAACATCTCAAGTATGTGTTTTTAAGAGAAGGTGACAAGCTTCCACTAATTATATCTCGCCAAGCTTTCTCGTTTAGAGGAAATGAAACTTATCAACGTCTTGAAAAAGAATGAAAAAGCCTTTGGTTGGCAAGTAGGAGATATCGAGGGATATCTCCGGACATCCGTATGCACAAGATCAAGACGAATGAGGGTGCAAAATGTGTTAGACAACCTCGTAGAAGGCTCAACCCTCATATGCAAGAGGTGGTTAAGAAAGAAATCATTAAACTTCTGGACATGGGAATCATTTATGCCATCGCGGATAGTGAATGGGTTTCCCCAACTCAAGTAGTTCCCAAGAAAGGTGGAATTACGATTGAGAAGAATGAGAAGGGAGAGGAGATAGCATTGAGACTTGTCACTGGTTACAGAGTCTGCATCGATTATCGAAAGCTCAATGAGGTAACCATGAAAGATCACTTTCCCCTTCCGTTCATTGATCATATGCTTGAGCGTCTAGCGGGGCACGCATTCTACTGCTTCCTAGATGGATATTCAGGATACTTCCAGATACCCATTGATCCAAATTTCGACCAAGAAAAGACCACCTTCACCTCCTTATGGTACATTCGCTTACGTACGAATGCCATTCGGTCTCTCGCAATGCCCCACTACATTTCAACGATGTATGCCGGCTATCTTTGACGGGCTTGTAGAGAAGTGTATGGAGATCTTTATGGACGATTTTTCGGTTTTTGGTCATTCCTTCGATGATTGCCTCGACAATCTTGATCAAGTGTTATCCAGATGTGTGGAAAAGAACTTAGTACTGAACTGGGAAAAATGCCATTTCATGGTAGATGAGGGAATAGTTCTTGGCCACAAGATCTCCGCCAAAGGTATAGAAGTTGGCAGGGCAAAAGTAGAAGCTATCGAGAAGATGAGCTACCCTAAGAATGTGCGGGAAGTTAGAGGCTTTCTTGGACATGTCGGTTTTTACAGAAGGTTCATTCAAAACTTCTCCAAGATAGCCAAGCCCCCGTCCACTTTACTAAAGGAAGACGTTGAGTTTAATTTTGATGAGAACTCGCAAGCAAGCGTTTGAGGAGCTCAAGGATCGTTTAATATCTGCTCCAATTCTTATATCGCCTGACTGGAACCTACCATTTGAGCTTATGTGCGACGCATCAAACTATGCTGTTGGTGCTGTTCTAGGGCAAAAGATCAAGGGAAAGTTCCAGCCTATCTATTACGCAAGTCACATATTGAACCCCTCTCAAGTTAACTATACTACTACTGAAAAGGAACTACTGGCCGTAGTCTTTGCTATGGACAAATTTCGTAGTTACTTGTTAGGAGCTCAAGTGATCGTGTGGACTGATCACGCTACTTTGCGTTATCTGATGACTAAGAAAGAGGCTAAACCGCGCCTGCTGCGGTGGATACTGACCCTACAAGAGTTTGACGTTCAAATTAAGGACAAAAAGGGTAGTGAAAATGTAGTGGCGGATCACGTTTCTAGAATGTTAAATGAGGAAAAGGATGAACCAGATGATATAGATCTTTACTTTCCTCTAGAAAACATTATGTTGATAGACGGTTGTCCTCCTGATGTTCCATGGTATTCTTCCATTGTGAACTACCTTCATGCCCGTTATCTCGATCCCGAAATGTCTTATCAGGAGAAGAAAAAGTTCTTCTCTGATTTGAAATATTTCGTTTGGGATGAACCTTATCTTTTCAAGATCTTTAAAGATGGGTTGCTTAGGAGATGTGTTCCAGAATCCGAGCAACGCGACATTATTGAGCAGTGCCACAGTGGACCCACAGGAGGTCACTTTGGTCCGTGGAAAACCGTTGCTAAGATCTTTCAATCCGGTTTCTATTGGCCTACGATCTTTAAAGATACAGAAGCTTTCTGTAAAGCTTGTGATAGGTGCCAAAGAACCGGTACTCTGACAAGGCGTTTTGACATGCCTTTAAAACCCATCCTCGAATGCGAAGTCTTTGATGTATGGGGTATCGATTTTATGGGACCATTCCCATCATCTTGCGGTAATAAATACATCTTAGTCTCGCGTAGACTACGTGTCTAAATGGGTGGAGGCCCAAGCCACTCCTCACAATGATCATAAGACGGTGATGAAATTTCTAAAGAAGAATATCTTCGTGAGGTTTGGATGTCCACGTGCCTTGATCGGTGATGAAGGGACGCATTTCGCAACCGACCCCTAGAGAAAGTACTTGAGAAGTATGGTGTTCGTCATAAAGCGGCACACCATATCATCCGATGACTAGTGGTCGTGGTTGAAAGGAGCAACCGAGCATTAAGAAAATCCTGGAGAAAACGGTAAACGAGTCATAGAAAGGACCGGAGTATGAAATTGGATGATGTACTGGGCCCTACGAATCGCCTATAAAACCCCTATGGGGACATCTCCATATCAAATGGTCTACGGGAAACCATGTCATCTCGCTGTCGAGTTAGAGCATAGAGCTTATTGGGCTACAAAGTTTCGAACTTTGATTCCCAATCTTGTGGACAACATCGACTACAAAGAAGCATGAGCTAGACGAATTCGGACTCCAGGCCTATGAAAGTGCCATGATTAGTAAAGATAAGATGAAGCTACTCCACGATGCTAAGATTAAGAAGAGAGAATTTCTAGTCGGCGAACAAGTTCTTCTATATAATTCTAGGTTACATCTGTTTCCTGGAAAGTTAAGGACACGTTGCTCCGGCCCTTTCGAGATTCTCCAAATCATCCCTGGAGGTGTTCTAGAACTTCGTGGTTATAGTGGTGACCCGTTTCGAGTGAATGGCCAAAGGTGCAAGCACTATATTGGTGAACCTAAAGAGAGACCTTCGAATGTCCGTTGCCTCGACATCCTTGGGTGTGGTGCTACGGAAGTCGAAGAATTCGGTGAGTCTTCACTTAACCTGTTCTCAGAGGATGGCTGTAGTGATCCTTCTGAAGAGGTTCTAGCTGGTAGTTGGGATATGGAAGAATTGGAGAGGGAGCGTCAGTTGAAGCGTCATCAGAGGGCTCAGAGAATGAAGAGGTCACCCATGGGGAAGTTCAAGCGTATGTGGAAAGCTATTAAAGATTTCACCCCATGTGTGAGATGTTGTTTCTGCAGCCACACTACTGATCAGAGCTTACACGAGGTAGTGGCTGGCAGAAAAGTCAAATGGCCTGACCCAGGCTGAGTTTTCAACGGTGTCGAGCTAACGACATTAACCAAAAGCGCTACTAGGAGGCATCCTAGATATCCCTTATTATATTAGTTAGGTTCTGTTCACGCTGTTAGTGTTTTATTTATTTAAGTTTTAGTTTAATTAAGTTTTAGCCGACTAAGTTTTTCTATTTATATCTGTCAGTTAGTGTGCTTTTTAGATATGGATTACGGAGTTCTTCCTGAGGAGTTCCCCATCATTAGTCGGATCCCACTGATTTCAGTAGCTGATGGACCAGGAGGCACTATAGTCTTGCACGTAGATTTTGAGCTTAGTACCCGTACGAAGACCATCACCTATGTTCTCATTGTACCCCGCTGTTCGGGAGGTAGTGACTTCACCACTGAGGAGCTACAGGAAGCTATAGGACGTCCATATACGATCCTAAATGACCCTATGCCGACGATCTAGCGCCGGTACTACAGAGTCACATTTTAGAGGTTTAGAGGTAGCTGGAGATGACTGGGGCGTACAAGACGACTATGATTTCCCTCCTGCTATTGATATGCTTCGTCGTCTCATCCGTTTGGTGGATTGGGACGAGATTTATGCAGACTAGCGTTAGTTAGGTTTGTTTCGTCGAGCAAAAGACGTAAAACAAAAGCGCTTTGTGGGAGGCAACCCACTGTTTTCTATTTGTTTTTATTTATTTTCTAGTCACTTTATGTACTTTGTTTGATTTAAAGTTGTATTTTTGAAGTTTTAATTAAGTTTAATAAGAGATGTACTTTTGAATTTGGGGTGTATGGAATTTTATGATTTTTGCACTTTTGCCTTCTGGGACGCCCGTCCAGAAAACTGGACGCCCGTCCGCTATGACAAATCCTTAGACGGACGTCCACTACGCCTGGACGCCGGTCCGATATTTTCCCTCCAATCCTGTATGTGATTTAAATTCTTGGACGAGCGTCGAACCGGACGCCCGTCCGCCCATCCGATTTCCCGGTGAACGCCCGTCCACCGAGTTGGACGAGCGTCTAACATCTGCCTATATATACCCCCTGCTTCGATGAACCCTCACTTTTCACTTTTTCAAATCGAAAAACCGTTTTCTCTCCCTCTTTTTGGCCTAAAATCTTCATTTCTAAACCATTTTGAGCGATTCCAAGTGCTATAAACCGCTATTGATACCCTCTTTTCGATTTTCATAACCAAAACTCCCAACACGCTTTATTTTGGGAGAATCATCACCCTCCTTAGTCCGACTTTTAAGCGGAAAAATCCGATTTTTGGAGCCTAATTTGTGTTGTTTGGACTAATCTTCACATCAATCCGCATCTACTCATCCTACTTGGTAAGTTAGTAACAACTTTTCCAGTTTTTATTCACGTTTTTGTGAGTTCGATCTTTGGGTCGGCTCGTTCCCTTGAATGTCATCTTAATTCATTTTTTTTCTCGGTTTTGTGTTTCTTTCTACTCTGATATGGTGATGTGGTGTTGTTATGGATGGTGAATGGGTTGGTTGGTGATGATTGTGGTTGCGGTTTGGTTGTTTTGAAATCCCGCTTTGGATGTTAAACGAGTATCTCTTGTTGTGAATTGGGATTGTTTTCGTGTAGTCTAGGTCTAGAATATGGTTCATACGAAGGGAGTGGTTAAGAGGCATGGTAAGGAAGTGGCTAGGGAGGCCGGAAAGAAACGCAAGGAGTTTGATCCTACTTTAGTTGATCCTAACCGGGGTGTGAGTATACGAGAACAACCTCCTAGAGCCACCCAAACTAGGGCTACTTTGAGAGATGAGCCGACCTCTGACTCTGAGACTGATGATGATGTGCCTTTGGTACGGATGCCTAGAGTTCAGAAAGGTGGAGCCTCGTCTAGGGCTGAGGAGACTATAGAAACTACCCGGGAAGAGGAACCGGTTGTACCTAGGGCTGCCCCTCCTAGAAAGAAATCTAAAACCGTTGCCCCGATGCCATTGCCTCGTAGATTCATAAACCCTAGAGCTCATGACGTCTATTCTAAGCATTATTTCTCGAGGACGATGTTGATTGAGCGGGCCATTTTGGAGGCCAAAGTCGATCCGGGGTTCGTTAAGTTGCTCAAGGATCAGCAATGGGAAGCTTTGATGACAATCCCGACTACCCCGGTAAATAGCTCCCTAGTTCGGGAATTTTATGCAAACTGTTTGGAAACCGACTTGGGGACAAAGGTAGTTGTGGTTCGAGGGGTAGAAGTTCCTTTTACACCGGAGGTGATCAATGCAAAATACAACTTAGCGGCTTTTGAGGGAAGGGATTATAAGGAAGAGATTGTGCATAGGCAGAGTTTGGGGCAGGATCCTTTGGAGGAGTTGAGGTTACGAGTGTGTCCGGATGTGGCATGGACATTAAGGCCGGGAGGCGACCGGAAGGAGTTGGTTACCACGACCTGGACGGAGGACTGGAAGGTCTAGTGTCGGTTTATTCAGAGTCGGTTGTTGCCTAAGAACAACTTGACGCACTTTCACATTGGTGACCTAGGCATGTTATACGCATTGACATTTGGCCTGAACGTGGATGTGGGGCAGGCGTTATATGATGAGGTGGCTATTAATCAGAAGATCTATACCCGATGCTTGATTATCCCTCACCTGATCCACTGTCTCTGTATCGATGCCGGTGTGCCTGAGTATGGAGCCGATCACAAACCGAAGAATCCAAGGCCGATACAGCGTGAAAAGGGTAAGCCTTCAGGTCCGTCTGAGATGGAGACACCACAGGAGCCCGGTTCATCTTCGGCACCGCCTCAAGCGTCTACGGTTCCTGCTTTACCGCCTTCGGTCCGGATGCGGTTAAGTATGGCCAACAGTGTGCGGGACTGGCTGGAAGACATCAGGACGTCTCAGAACAACATTTTGACGATCCTGAAGTGTATAAGTGAAGGCCGGCAACCGAGGGATGACAGGGTTTTCAATCCGAGCCTCATTGATTTCCATTATTCTTCTGAGATTGAGCAGGCCATTGCCGATGTTCTTCACGACTCTGAGACATCTTCGGATGAGGAGTAGCGACTCGGCGGCTAGGGCTACGGCACCACCTTCCGGACCCTCCTCGATCCTCCGGCCGATGATTACGGGACACCGAGCCGGCCTTGATTTTTTTTTTCTCTCGATTCTAGTTTTTCTTTTTCTTTGATTCGATGGGTGTATGTTATTGATACTTTTTCTTATATGATTCGTTTTGATATTGCTACTTTGTTACTTTTCCCGATGGATCATGTAAGCCATAAGGCACCCGTACTTTCACTTCTACTGTGTTTATACTTTCTGGATGTATTGAATGCTTTCACTTTGCTTTATCTTCATTTTTGATATCTCTTTTCATTTTGGTATCACTCCCCGTTTTCCCCGAGATGGTTCCATGTTTGTCAAGACGTGCAGGTATATTTTTAGCGGTTTCGTTGAGCTCCATTGTCTGGTTACGCATTCTAAAGTGTCATTATGTAGGCTCCGGCCTGACCGACGATTCGCATTTCGATTTAAATCAGCTAAGTCTTTTCCTTTTTTTTTCGCTCTGCACAACATGCGGACATGTTGATTTTTAAGTGTGGGGGAGGGGAATGTTCGATATGTATCTACACATTTGCTTAATTCGTAATGTTTCTATGCAAATGAGCTAAAATTTTCGAAATTTTTTTCGACACTTTTGTTTCTGTTTTGTCCCGAGTAGGCAATTCGATTCAATGTTCGCTATTTTTATAGTCATTTAAGCTGTATATCATATGTTTGATGAGTTAGTTGTTTCACCTGAGATCGATTTTTCACGAGCCATAGTAAATGATGAGCTATTTATAAAGTTATACCCCTTTTGGATTAATGATTTTTGTTTTCTTATAAGTCATGTGCTTAGTGCTACGTATATATCTCGCGAATTATGATAGTTTGTATTTAGATCTGGAGTATGATATACTGTGAATATCTGAAGGTTTGAATGTGATAAGTGACACGTAACTTATTGTCAAATGAAAGAGTTGAAAAAATATGAAGAATTAATGTGTGTGTCGGAAGCTAGTCGATGATTTGAGTGCGATAGGGTATACCACGTATGTCCTATACCACTATGATGACTAAAAGCTCACGACAGTCAGAAGAAGCTGCCTTATGATTTGAGTAAAGTAGGGGATTATCTTGAAATGTCCTATTCTGCTATGACAGGGCAATAGCTCATTCTGATGTGTGTTTAAAAGTGAAAAAGTTAAATCAACTAATGAAGTGTTATGAAATGTATATAAGACTAAGTTATCGTCTACCTTATCCCCGCAGTAGAAACCGACGGATATGTTGTAGGGATTATCCTCTCGAGTATTTCAAAAAGGCCCTAGATATATTCTATCATCTTTTTCGGGATATATCACGTTTGTAGGGTGCATCTTATGAGTGTCATTTATTACTAGTCTACAAGGGGGTATTAGCTAGTTTTGCTTTGAGTTTCTTGAGTTTGGATATAGTGGAAGTTTTCTATGGCTATGCACACACACAATGGTGAACTTCGATTTATTGGATATGTGTTATGTATGTTTAGATGTCTGTTTCTTTTCTCGAGCCTAATTTTTGTTTTGTTTTGCTCGGGACGAGCAAAAGCTTAAGTGTGGGGGAGTTGTTAAGGGTGATTTTATACGATTTATAATGCTATATTCTATGATATTTTTCCCCGTATTCGTACTAAATTGCATAAGAAGCATGTGTTTAATGAATATATTGAGTAAATGATATTTCAAAAGAGTTAATTGCAAAATAGGTTGATTTATGTGCTTTAATTATGTTTTTACGATTATTTGAGCGATATTACATTTAGTGGTGTTTTTATATGATGTAGATGCACTTTTCAAGGCTCAATTGATGATCAAAAGAGATAAGAGTCGACATATATGATGATTAAAAGAGATAATGAAGGCATTGACAAGATGAAAAAGAGATAGAGATCAAGAAATCAAAATTCAGTCATATTGGACCGGCGTCCAGGTCCCGTCCAGTGGACGGGCATTTGCTGAAATTGAACGAGCGTCCAGAGATGGAAAGTTGATTCAGGAAGTTTGGACGCTGAGGTGGACGCTGGTTGGACGAGCGTTTGATCGTGACTCGGCCCGATTTGAAGTTCATATGAAGATTGGACGGGCGTTCAAGGATCCAGACGGGCGTCCGGTAGCCGACTTGCTGAAACCGACTTTAAAATCTATATATAGTCGGTCATTTTCTCCACACAAGGACACAATACACTCATTATTCAAAACCCTAAACCTAGGGGCGGCTTTAGGCTGCGTTTTTCTCCTTTTTATTCCGCTTTTTATGCACTTTAGATCTAGATTAAACTAGTTACTTTTTATGCACTTGTTTATACAAATTTGAGTTGCCGAGGATGTCCGAGGCTAAAAGCTTCATCAAACGGGTATTGTGAAGCCATCCAACGATTGTTGATTTTGTTTTCTTCGGTTATACTTTTGTGAGTTTTTATTTAAAGGTTGTTTCTTATTCATGTTTATTACGTTTAATTGCTTTTATATCGGAAGATCTGCATGTGTGATTGTTTATTGTTGATGGAAATCTTAATAAACCCTAGATCATCATGAATAAGAGTAGTAATTTGAATCTATCATAAAGGAAGTTAATAGGTTTAATTGCTAGATTATAAACATAAATTTTACACCTTTGGTTAGGAAACGCGTTAATCTTGCATTGGAAGATAATAGATTAATAGATGAACTTTCTAAGGAATTAGGGTTCATGTTTAGATAAGGTGAATCACAACCTAGATAAAAACCACAATATAATCGAGATAGGAAATCAATGCTTGTTGGATAGGTTACATCTGTTTCCTGGAAAGTTAAGGACACGTTGCTCCGGCCCTTTCGAGATTCTCCAAATCATCCCTGGAGGTGTTCTAGAACTTCGTGGTTATAGTGGTGACCCGTTTCGAGTGAATGGCCAAAGGTGCAAGCACTATATTGGTGAACCTAAAGAGAGACCTTCGAATGTCCGTTGCCTCGACATCCTTGGGTGTGGTGCTACGGAAGTCGAAGAATTCGGTGAGTCTTCACTTAACCTGTTCTCAGAGGATGGCTGTAGTGATCCTTCTGAAGAAGTTCTAGCTGGTAGTTGGGATATGGAAGAATTGGAGAGGGAGCGTCAGTTGAAGCGTCATCAGAGGGCTCAGAGAATGAAGAGGTCACCCATGGGGAAGTTCAAGCGTATGTGGAAAGCTATTAAAGATTTCACCCCATGTGTGAGATGCTGTTTCTGCAGCCACACTACTGATCAGAGCTTACACGAGGTAGTGGCTGGCAGAAAAGTCAAATGGCCTGACCCAGGCTGAGTTTTCAACGGTGTCGAGCTAACGACATTAACCAAAAGCGCTACTAGGAGGCATCCTAGATATCCCTTATTATATTAGTTAGGTTCTGTTCACGCCGTTAGTGTTTTATTTATTTAAGTTTTAGTTTAATTAAGTTTTAGCTGACTAAGTTTTTCTATTTATATCTGTCAGTTAGTGTGCTTTTTAGATATGGATTACGGAGTTCTTCCTGAGGAGTTCCCCATCATTAGTCGGATCCCACCGATTTCGAGGGCGATGGACCAGGAGGCACTATAGTCTTGCACGTAGATTTTGAGCTTAATACCCGTACGAAGACCATCACCTATGTTCTCATTGTACCCCGCTGTTCGGGAGGTAGTGACTTCACCACTGAGGAGCTACAGGAAGCTATAGGACGTCCATATACGATCCTAAATGACCCTATGCTGACAGATCTAGCGCTGGTACTACAGGAGTCAAATTTTAGAGGTTTAGAGGTAGCTGGAGATGACTGGGGCGTACAAGACGACTATGATTTCCCTCCTGCTATTGATATGCTTCGTCGTCTCATCCGTTTGGTGGATTGGGACGAGATTTATGCAGACTAGCGTTAGTTAGGTTTGTTTCGTCGAGCAAAAGACGTAAAACAAAAGCGCTTTGTGGGAGGCAACCCACTGTTTTCTATTTGTTTTTATTTATCTTCTAGTCACTTTATGTACTTTGTTTGATTTAAAGTTGTATTTTTGAAGTTTTAATTAAGTTTAATAAGAGATGTACTTTTGAATTTGGGGTGTATGGAATTTTATGATTTTTGCACTTTTGCCTTCTGGGACGCCCGTCCAGAAAACTGGACGCCCGTCCGCTATGACAAATCCTTAGACGGACGTCCACTACACCTGGACGCCGGTCCGATATTTTCCCTCCAATCCTGTATGTGATTTAAATTCTTGGACGAGCGTCTACTGAACCGGACGCCCGTCCAGTTCATCTGATTTCCCAGTGAACGCCCGTCCACTGAGTTGGACGAGCGTCTAACATCTGCCTATATATACCCCCTGCTTCGATGAACCCTCACTTTTCACTTTTTCAAATCGAAAAACCGTTTTCTCTCCCTCTTTTTGGCCTAAAATCTTCATTTCTAAACCATTTTGAGCGATTCCAAGTGCTATAAACCGCTATTGATACCCTCTTTTCGATTTTCATAACCAAAACTCCCAACACGCTTTATTTTGGGAGAATCAAGACACCTCCTTAGTCCGACTTTTAAGAGGAAAAATCCGATTTTTGGAGCCTAATTTGTGTTGTTTGGACTAATCTTCACATCAATCCGCATCTACTCATCCTACTTGGTAAGTTAGTAACAACTTTTCCAGTTTTTATTCACGTTTTTGTGAGTTCGATCTTTGGGTCGGCTCGTTCCCTTGAATGTCATCTTAATTCATTTTTTTTTTCTGGTTTTGTGTTTCTTTCTACTCTGATATGGTGATGTGGTGTTGTGATGGATGGTGAATGGGTTGGTTGGTGATGATTGTGGTTGCGGTTTGGTTGTTTTGAAATCCCGCTTTGTATGTTAAACGAGTATCTCTTGTTGTGAATTGGGATTGTTTTTGTGTAGTCTAGGTCTAGAATATGGTTCATACGAAGGGAGTGGTTAAGAGGCATGGTAAGGAAGTGGCTAGGGAGGCCGGAAAGAAACGCAAGGAGTTTGATCCTACTTTAGTTGATCCTAACCGGGGTGTGAGTATACGAGAACAACCTCCTAGAGCCACCCAAACTAGGGCTACTTTGAGAGATGAGCCGACCTCTGACTCTGAGACTGATGATGATGTGCCTTTGGTACGGATGCCTAGAGTTCAGAAAGGTGGAGCCTCGTCTAGGGCTGAGGAGACTATAGAAACTACCCGGGAAGAGGAACCGGTTGTACCTAGGGCTGCCCCTCCTAGAAAGAAATCTAAAACCGTCGCCCCGATGCCATTGCCTCGTAGATTCATAAACCCTAGAGCTCATGACGTCTATTCTAAGCATTATTTCTCGAGGACGATGTTGATTGAGCGGGCCATTTTGGAGGCCAAAGTTGATCCGGGGTTCGTTAAGTTGCTCAAGGATCGGCAATGGGAAGCTTTGATGACAATCCCGACTACCCCGGTAAATAGCTCCCTAGTTCGGGAATTTTATGCAAACTGTTCGGAAACCGACTTGGGGACAAAGGTAGTTGTGGTTCGAGGGGTAGAAGTTCCTTTTACACCGGAGGTGATCAATGCAAAATACAACTTAGCGGCTTTTGAGGGAAGGGATTATAAGGAAGAGATTGTGCATAGGCAGAGTTTGGGGCAGGATCCTTTGGAGGAGTTGAGGTTACGAGTGTGTCCGGATGTGGCATGGACATTAAGGCCGGGTGGCGACCGGAAGGAGTTGGTTACCACGACCTGGACGGAGGACTGGAAGGTCCAGTGTCGGTTTATTCAGAGTCGGTTGTTGCCTAAGAACAACTTGACGCACTTTCACATTGGTGACCTAGGCATGTTATACGCATTGACATTTGGCCTGAACGTGGATGTGGGGCAGGCGTTATATGATGAGGTGGCTATTAATCAGAAGATCTATACCCGATGCTTGATTATCCCTCACCCGATATCCACTGTCTCTGTATCGATGCCGGTGTGCCCGAGTATGGAGCCGATCACAAACCGAAGAATCCAAGGCCGATACGGCGTGAAAAGGGTAAGCCTTCGTGTCCGTCCGAGATGGAGACACCACAGAGCCCGGTTCATCTTCGGCACCGCCTCAAGCGTCTACGGTTCTCCGCTTTACCGCCTTCGGTCCGGATGCGGTTAAGTATGGCCAACAAAGGTGTGCGGGACTCGGCCGGAAGACATCGGACGTCTCAGAACAACATTTTGACGATCCTGAAGTGTATAAGTGAAGGCCGGCAACCGAGGGATGACAGGGTTTTCAATCCGAGCCTCATTGATTTCCATTATTCTTCTGAGATTGAGCAGGCCATTGCCGATGTTCTTCACGACTCTGAGACATCTTCAGATGAGGAGTAGCCTGACTCGGCAGCTAGGGCTACGGCACCACCTTCTGGACCCTCCTCTGATCCTCCGGCCGATGATTCTGGGACACCGAGCCAGCCTTGATTTTTTTTTTCTCTGATTCTAGTTTTTCTTTTTCTTTGATTCGATGGGTGTATGTTATTGATACTTTTTCTTATATGATTCGTTTTGATATTGCTACTGTTACTTTTCCCGATGGATCATGTAAGCCATAAGGCACCCGTACTTTCACTTCTACTGTGTTTATACTTTCTGGATGTATTGAATGCTTTCACTTTGCTTTATCTTCATTTTTGATATCTCTTTTCATTTTGGTATCACTCCCCGTTTTCCCCGAGATGGTTCCATGTTTGTCAAGACGTGCAGGTATATTTTTAGCGGTTTCGTTGAGCTCCATTGTCTGGTTACGCATTCTAAAGTGTCATTATGTAGGCTCCGGCCTGACCGACGATTCGCATTTCGATTTAAATCGCCTAAGTCTTTTCCTTTTTTTTTTTCGCTTCTCGCACAACATGCGGACATGTTGATTTTTAAGTGTGGGGGAGGGGAATGTTCGATATGTATCTACACATTTGCTTAATTCGTAATGTTTCTATGCAAATGAGCTAAAATTTTCGAAATTTTTTTCGACACTTTTGTTTCGTTTTGTCCCGAGTAGGCAATTCGATTCAATGTTCGCTATTTTTATAGTCATTTAAGCGTATATCATATGTTTGATGAGTTAGTTGTTTCACCCGAGATCGATTTTTCACGAGCCATAGTAAATGATGAGCTATTTATAAAGTTATACCCCTTTTGGATTAATGATTTTTGTTTTCTTATAAGTCATGTGCTTAGTGCTACGTATATATCTCGCGAATTATGATAGTTTGTATTTAGATCCGGAGTATGATATACCGTGAATATCCGAAGGTTTGAATGTGATAAGTGACACGTAACTTATTGTCAAATGAAAGAGTTGAAAAAATATGAAGAATTAATGTGTGTGTCGGAAGCTAGTCGATGATTTGAGTGCGATAGGGTATACCACGTATGTCCTATACCACTATGATGACTAAAAGCTCACGACAATGTAAGAAGCTGCCTTATGATTTGAGTAAAGTAGGGGATTATCTTGAAATGTCCTATTCGCTATGACAGGGGCAATAGCTCATTCGATGTGTGTTTAAAAGTGAAAAAGTTAAATCAACTAATGAAGTGTTATGAAATGTATATAAGACTAAGTTATCGTCTACCTTATCCCCGAGAAACCGACAGGATATGTTGTAGGGATTATCCTCTCGAGTATTTCAAAAAGGCCCTAGATATATTCTATCATCTTTTTCGGGATATATCACGTTTGTAGGGTGCATCTTATGAGTGTCATTTATTACTAGTCTACAAGGGGGTATTAGCTAGTTTTGCTTTGAGTTTCTTGAGTTTGGATATAGTGGAAGTTTTCTATGGCTATGCACACACACAATGGTGAACTTCTGATTTATTGGATATGTGTTATGTATGTTTAGATGTCTGTTCTTTTCTCGAGCCTAATTTTTGTTTTGTTTTGCTCGGGACGAGCAAAAGCTTAAGTGTGGGGGAGTTGTTAAGGGTGATTTTATACGATTTATAATGCTATATTCTATGATATTTTTCCCCGTATTCGTACTAAATTGCATAAGAAGCATGTGTTTAATGAATATATTGAGTAAATGATATTTCAAAAGAGTTAATTGCAAAATAGGTTGATTTATGTGCTTTAATTATGTTTTTACGATTATTTGAGCGATATTACATTTAGTGGTGTTTTTATATGATGTAGATGCACTTTTCAAGGCTCAATTGATGATCAAAAGAGATAAGAGTCGACATATATGATGATTAAAAGAGATAATGAAGGCATTGACAAGATGAAAAAGAGATAGAGATCAAGAAATCAAAATTCAGTCATATTGGACTGGCGTCCAGGTCCCGTCCAGTGGACGGGCATTTGCTGAAATTGAACGAGCGTCCAGAGATGGAAAGTTGATTCAGGAAGTTTGGACGCTGAGGTGGACGCTGGTTGGACGAGCGTTTGATCGTGACTCGGCCCGATTTGAAGTTCATATGAAGATTGGACGGGCGTTCAAGGATCCAGACGGGCGTCCGGTAGCCGACTTGCTGAAACCGACTTTAAAATCTATATATAGTCGGCTGTTTTCTCCACACAAGGACACAATACACTCATTATTCAAAACCCTAAACCTAGGGGCGGCTTTAGGCTGCGTTTTTCTCCTTTTTATTCCGGTTTTATGCACTTTAGATCTAGATTAAACTAGTTACTTTTTATGCACTGTTTATACAAATTTGAGTTGCTGAGGATGTCCAGAGGCTAAAAGCTTCATCAAACGGGTATTGTGAAGCCATCCAACGATTGTTGATTTTGTTTTCTTCGGTTATACTGTGAGTTTTTATTTAAAGGTTGTTTCTTATTCATGTTTATTACGTTTAATTGCTTTTATATCGGAAGATCTGCATGTGTGATTGTTTATTGTTGATGGAAATCTTAATAAACCCTAGATCATCATGAATAAGAGTAGTAATTTGAATCTATCATAAAGGAAGTTAATAGGTTTAATTGCTAGATTATAAACATAAATTTTACACCTTTGGTTAGGAAACGCGTTAATCTTGCATTGGAAGATAATAGATTAATAGATGAACTTTCTAAGGAATTAGGGTTCATGTTTAGATAAGGTGAATCACAACCCAGATAAAAACCACAATATAATCGAGATAGGAAATCAATGCTTGTTGGATAGGTGGATCAATCCTCGTTTGTTCATTACACACTTGAATTAATCCTTAAAACTTGAATTCGTTTAGTTAGTTTACTTTTATTTGCATCTTAGTTTAGTTTAGTATTGAATTGATTCGCAGCCCGTATCCTTCCTAGCTTTGGATTATATCCTCTGTCTAGTTTTATTTTATGTTTTGTTTGATGTTTATTCACTGTTCAGATTAGTTTCGTGACATAATTTAGGTTAGACAAAAAGCTAGAATCACAATCGTTTAGTTCCCCGTAAGATCGACCCGGTATCAACCTCTTTACTACGATCCTTATACTTGAGGGAAACCGGATTTATAAATATTTATTACTTGTTTGCTGTGCTAGATAAATCCGTGACACCACATAAATCTCCCCTACTTAATACTGAAATGTTTAAAACTGCTCATCAAAGATCTGCTAAAAGGCAGAAAGTTTCTCAAGTAAAAGGAGACAAAACATACTTGTGGCATCTGAGGCTCGGCCATATTTCCTTGGAAAGACTCAAAAGACTAAAAAAGGTTCATGCCTTAGGTGAGTCATATGTTGACACACTGCCTGTCTGCGAGTGTTGCCTGGAGGGAAAAATGACTAAGCGTCCCTTCTCATCAAAGGGTAATAGGGCCACGGGAACTCTAGACTTAGTGCATTCAGACCTTTATGGTCCGATGAACATACAAGCTAGAGGCGGATACGAGTACTTTGTGACTTTCATTGATGACTACTCGAGATTCGGTTATGTTTATCTGCTGCATAGGAAGTCCGAGGATTTTGGTAAGTTCAAGGAATGCCAAGCACAAGCCGAAAGGCAACTAGGCAAGTCATTGAAATGCCTTTGCTCGGATCGTGGAGGTGAGTATTTAGATACTGAATTCATTGACTACTTGGCTGAAAAAGGAATTTGTTTCCAATGTTCAGCGCCTAGGACACCTCAGCAAAACGGAGTTGCTGAGAGGAGAAACAAGACATTGATTAACATGGTTGGATCAATGATGAGCTACGCCTCACTACCTATATCCTTTTGGGGTTATGCTTTAGAAGCAGTGGTCTACATTTTGAATGCAGTACCGTCAAAGTCTGTCGAGAAGACACCCATTAAGATGTGGTCTGGACGTCGCGAAAGCATGCATCACTTCCGTATATAAGGTTGTCCTGCACATGTGCTGATGGACAAGACTACAAGCTACAATCGCGTACGAAAGTATGTTTGTTCGTAGGCTATCCAAAAGGTACACGTGGTGGTCTATTTTACGATCCGGAAGATAACAAAGTGCTAGTCTCGACTAACGCTACGTTTTTGGAGGAAAGTTATATGAAAGACCACAGACCTTGAAGTAAAATTGTACTAGAGGAATTACTCTCCGATGACATCAGGCCTATTGTGGCTGTTGATGTTCCAGTAAACAACACTTCTAATACAACAGTCACTTCCGACATTCATGTTCCACCTAGACGTACTGCGAGAGTGGTTCGGCCACCGGCTCGGAACGGCATGGATATAGAGATAAACGTAGTCGCCTCTGATGGGGTGGAAGATGATCCTCCGACCTATAAGAAGGCCCTATTGGATCATGATAAGGATAAATGGATTGACGCAATGAATCAAGTGATGGAGTCTATGTACTCTAACTCAGTCTGGAAACATGTAGAACTTCCTCAGGGTGAAAGGCCCATTGGATGTAAATGGATCTACAAGCGAAAGAGAGGAGTAGATGGGAAGGTTGAAACCTTCAAAGCAAGGCTGGTAGCCAAAGGTTACACACAGCGAGAGGGTATAGACTACGAGGAAACCTTCTCACCTGTGGCCATGATGAAAACCATCCGCATCCTCCTTTTGTTGGTCCCTTGAAAAGGCTTTGGTTAAGTTTAAAGGGGGGGTGAATAAACTTTACACTTAAAAATTTTTGGAGTTAACAAACTCAAGAACTTCGGCGAGCCTCGCGATACCTCGCAGTCTATCGATACCTCGCAGCTCCGCCGATACACGTAGTCTACTGATGGATGAGTTTACTGAATTTGTGCGGCGGAATTATATCAAAAATAAAGCCTTGTTACTTGTTGTTAAATATGATGCTAAGTATTAGATACTCAGTAGTGTATGTGTGAGTTCACTTGCTAGATTCAGTAGGTTGATGTGTATAATAAACTAAATGCAGAATGTAAGGGCAGAAAGTAAATAGGCAGATTATATAGTGGTTCCAGGTGGTGTAATCCTGTCAGTCCACTCTTCTCCTGTGATGTTGGAGGTAATTCACTAGAGATCTTTGATGTAGTTGTTGCAAAGATTCCTAAGTTGCTTGTCCTTCACCAATGACTATGGCTTCACAAACTGAAAACTAAGAACAGGTAGGATTGCTGCTCCAAAGTCTTCCACTGGTCCTTGAAGGGTAGGATTGCATCTTCACCAGCTCTACCACAAACAACAGTCTTTCACACCCAACAGATGCTTCACTGTCTTCAGCGAGGTTCTTTGTAAAATAAAGATTGAATCAAGTAAATGATTCAATTGCGGCAATGCAGCTTGATTAGGATGATATAATCGCGCTTGCGCCTTCAAGTGTGTAAACTTGATGTAGCTTGAATACAAAATACACTTGAAGATTTTCTCTGGATCAGTAAGGTTAAGCTCAGTAGGTTCAGCAGGGTGTTCTTGCAGCTCAGAATTATCTCTTATATTTTTCTCTTAAAATTCATCAATCATCATCTTTTTTTCTGAGTTGAAAGTCCTCTATTTATAGGTAGGAGTGCATGTGACTTCTATTTTAAATTCAAATAAAACCGTTCCTGGTTTTTGTCCCATTTGATTTGCTTTCTCGTCACTATTCATAGGATCGACACCGTCGTAATCCTTTTGACAATCCGATCCGTCCACCCTTTGACTTATAACCATTGGATAAAGTCCCGAATCATCCCAACGTCCTTTTAATCTCAGCCATTGATTTGTTTGATAAATCAGAGGTAGTTGGCTGTCCTAATCCATGTAATCTTCCAATGTAATCTTGAATTAATCGAGGTATATTATCGAGCAGGGTTCATCGATCCGTAATGCCTATCGCCTATCGAACGAAGAATTTGCTTGTGTATCAAATACAATGCAGCTGATTTCTTTTATCTAACTTTTATTTGTGAAGTTAGATTACACCTTTTTTAATTATAACCAAGTTCCAAACATCATCCAACTTATGGAACTTAGACCTTCTACACATGGTATATGTAATCAGTTTAGGTCATCACAGACTTGCCTAAATTCTGATTGCATATCCTTGACTTTAATCACTAAGTTTAATCTCTTAGCCTTCATTAACCGAGTTTGAGCCCTCGGCCTTCGCCTTCGAAGGGTTCCCGATAAGTCTACCGACCTAACTACCCTACCGACCTAGGGCGGGTCCGTCGATATAAATCACCTGACTATTACAGTGCTTGTCTGATCAAACCTAGTCAAAGATCAAACTCTAATAAACCTATACATTTGATCTAGACATCTTTTTGCCTTTGCACTATAACAGCTAGTCTGGCACTCATCACTAAAACACAGAAATAAGTCCATCAATTTCCCCCTTTTTGGTGATGATGCCACTACCCTCACCTAACAGCAAAGCAAAAAGATTAAAACAAAAACAGAACAAATTTGGTCATCTTTCATTAAAAACATTTGTTCACATTATTACAGTCTAGATACAGCAAAGATAAGACAGATTAAGCATGCTGATCTACTGTCTTCTTTCTCTTTCTTGTCTAGCCTTCTCCACTTGCTCTTGGTAGGATCTTATTTCTTCTATCATGTCTCTCATCCATTCAATTTCAATCAAAGTGAAATCAATGTAGGGATTCACTTCTTTCCACCACTTCCAACCTTCTGGTAGAAGGAGATTGATTTGATTGACTCTGAATCCCATTCTCATGTAAAACTCTTTAAATTCATTCAGTGAGTCCTTAGCTTTTGTGATAGGTAAACTCCTTTCACCTCTACCACTTCTTCCACCTCTTCCACCTCTAAAACTTGCCCTCAAGGCTCTAACCTTTGCTTCCCAAAACTTCAATCCCAAGAATGAGTTTAGACCTTCCTGAAATCCCTTGTCATGATAAGGTTTCCTCCTGTTATAGTACTCATTCTTGTATTGCTTAAGGAGATCATCAGTAAGTTGAACTCGGCCAGGTGCAGGTTCCCTGAATGCATTTATCTCATTCTCCCATTTCTTCTTGGCAAAAATCCTTGCAGCCTCTTTTGCTACTGTTGTTTGGCCCTCTTCCCCCTTAGTGACATCATCAACAAAACGGGACAGTAGACCATGAACACTCTCCTGTGTGATTACCAGATTACTCAGCTGTCCTTCCATAATTTCAATTCGTGTATCAACTGCAGTAATCCTAGATTGCAAAGTCTGCTCCATTAGATTGATCCTTTTAGTAAGCTTAGGATCCAATCCAGCAGGTTGAGATGTTCCAGCAGCCTCAGCAGGCTTGGGTGTTTCAGCAAGTGTATCAAGTTTTTGATGGATAGAAGCAAGTTGGTCTTTCAAAAACTTCTCTTTCAGTGTATTTCATTCCCAGTCTTTCAAAAGCCCATTCTTCAAAGTCTGTCATTGGTTCTGCAACTGGCTTTTGTCTTTTATAGTATCCAAACTTCCATTGGAAATAATTAGCCACCAACAGGAGCTTTGGATCAACATACCCTTCTTTCCTCTTCTTCTCATGTCTTTCATAGGGCAAGAATGATCCTCTGGGAGCTGTTACAGTGCCTTGCTGACCCCCAAAGGTCTCAACAAGTAGATTCAAAGTTTCTTCTACAGATGTCTCAAGGTCAGTAGGTTGCTCAGGTTGAATATTAGTTCCTACTACCTCCATCTGTATCACACTTGGTTCCCCCTGACTTATATGCTCATCGCCAGGTTAGCGAAAGCAGATCGCTCTTCCCCCGAACTATTGCGGGAATTGCGGGGTCTTGTACCAATGTTTCACTCACCACGGCGAGGTGTAGATTCGGTGGTTTTCTCGTGGTTCTTCTACAAGTTTCTCAACAACAACTTGTGCGGCTTCGGTAGATCTAATCGCTTTCTACAAAGAGCTCTAGTGCAAAGCGAGGCTCGGTGCGTGCAGACAGACGTTGTGATTCTCCAACAGATTGGTCAACAACAACCTGTTCACTTCCAGTAGGCTCAGTAGCCTTAGTAGGTGAGGATCCAACAACATCAACAGCAGGTTCAGTCTATGTATTTTGCTGTGACTCTCCAGCAGGTTGCTCAATAACAACCTCTGCTTCCTCATTAGGCTTGATAATAGTCAATTGCTCAGCATCAATAGCCTCTCCTACTGCCTCTACTTCTTCTCCAATTGCTTCTTCTTCTTCTTGTGCCCTTTTGAGCCTCTAAGATTTTCAATTGTTTTCCCTTTCCATGTTTCTTTTTATGAACAATCTCCTTCATCCTCTTGGAAAGTGGCTCATCATCAATTTCAATCACAGTAGACTTCCTCTTTCTACTGGCTTCTTTCTGTTGTTCCCTTAAAATCTCAACAACAGTTTTTCTAGCAGCTACAGCAGGGTCAGTGATCTCATCTTCAGCTGGACCCTCAGCAGACTCAAGCGGTCTGTGTTGTTTGCTTCCTTGTTCTTTTAGGCTTTAATATCTCAGTTATCTTCCTTGTGTCTGCAGCCTTTCTTTTCTTAGTAACCTTCTTTGGTGCGAGGGTTTACCGTATTTCTTAACAGCTTTGCTTGACCTCGCTCACCACCAAGATCACCATCATTACCATCATCATCACTATCATTATCGGCAGCCTCAAAGAACACCTTCTTCATCATCATCCAGACCAGGAATAGCATAATCAATCTCTTTCTTGTATCTGGATTGATTAATCTTTTCAGGTGCTACATCAGGAATCTCCAAATGATTCAGCAGGGTCTGAACCATTAATACTAAGGGCAAGGCCTTGGATTTCCTCTTTCCTTCTCTTTCCTCTTTTGCAACCTTCATGTAATGAATGAAATACCCATCCCAATCAAACTTCATGCTTATGCAAATGATCATCAGCAGCTCTTTCTTGGGTCCTGACAGGGTATCCATACTTCCAACCAGCCCTAATATATTCTTTGCAATGATTTTGCTCAGCAGGTTGTACTCATTCCCAATGTATTTAACATTGATGCCTGGAATTGATTTGGTGTCTTTATTTGTCTTGATTTAATCAACAAAATCCATCTTGGACAATCCCATTTCCTCAGGATTTACTGGACCATCTACAACTTCTTCAAAGACAAAAACTTCCCTCGCAGATTTGGGGAAATTTAAATCTCCTGGGCATTCACGGTTGTTTTGAATGCCTCGCTTCCTTCTTTTATCACAATGTTCTTCCAAAAGCTTACAACATTTGTGTATGAGATTGTTTCCGAGCCTTATGTTAAGCACATTCTCCGGACCTTCATACCTCCTTATTCTTCGACCAATGTTGATTGCTTGTTCAGTTTTATTAGCATCAACAACGAAACCTCTAACACTTTGGCTTGTTCCAATCTGAACATCAATCTTTTCCGCCATTGTTATAAGAAATATAAGATGACGAAGATAGATTGTAAATCTGTGTTCACACAGTGTAAAATCAGAGAGTATAGATCTGAGATTTTGCAAGTAGAGAGTATCTGCTGTGATAGGTCTGTATAAATAGACAAGGAGAGGTTGTAATTGTCAGTGCACGTACATCCACATTAACCACGATTATTCTGAGTAAATGCTGACTTGACACGTGGCCCATTACATCTCCATAATGTTCATAACCGTTGGATCATGTTAACTGCGGTTATAAAGGATAGAATAAATATCCCGCCAATCTGCTTTTTGACTTTAATGAATTTGACTAAGTAACGTTCCATTCAAAGGTTGGCCTCGGCGGGGTTGGCTCGGTAGCCTACCGATAAATATGCTTCAAGAAATGTTCCCTGGCCGACTTAGTAAATCTGTTGATCCTTGATTTCTTCTTGTTTTGTTCAATTGATAATACAATATGAAGTTTAATACCAATGACTGATCTGTCAAGTGAGCTCACCCAATCATGACATAGACCAATCCCCATGGCAACCTCATTTGCTCAATTTTCCAAACATAAGTACATGGAATTGTTGATACCAATGACTAATCTGCTAAGTGAGCTCACCCAACATAGCAAAGACTAATCCCCTTGGTGAATTCCAGTACACTGCTGATTATCACTCAACTTTTATAATTCCAAGTTCAGTCCTTAGTTTAGCAAACCTTTCACTATCAAGTGTTTTAATGAATATATCAGCAAGTTGATCTTCTGTAGGGACATACAGAACCACCACGTCCTTCTTTTCAACATGATCTCTTATAAAGTGATGTCTTACATCAATGTGCTTGGTTCTTGAGTGCAAAACAGGATTTTCTGTGATTGCAATTGCACTTGTGTTGTCACACATTATTGGAATTTCTTTCTCCTCAATTCCATAATCCCTTAATTGTTGTCTTAACCATAGTACTTGTGCACAACAACTTCCTACAACAATGTATTCAGCTTCAGCAGTGGAAGTAGATATTGAGTTCTGTTTCTTGCTAAACCAAGAAACCACTCTATTTCCCATTAACTGACAGGTTTCTATGGTGCTTTTTCTATCAATCTTGCATCCAGCATAATCAGAATCTGAGTAGGATATAACTTTGAAGCTTCCATCCTTGGAATACCATATCCCTACTCCCAAAGTCTCTTTTAGATACTTGAGAACTCTCTTGACTGCACCTGAGTGACATTCTTTAGGTTTAGATTGAAATCTTGCACAAACACCTACAAGAAAGGATATGTCGAGTCTGTCAAGCAATGGAGGTACAAAGCAGACATATCATCCTTCTGTATAAGGTTTGATCAACATCTTTGCCTTCTTTATCTTCATCCAATCTGATATTTGTACTCATAAGAGTTGATATCCTGGCACTATTTTCCATACCAAACTTCTTCAAGCCTCCTTGGTGTACTTGGTTTGATGAATGAAGATTCCATCTTTCATCTGTTTAACTTGCAATCCCAAAAAGTAGTTCATTTCTCCCATCATACTCTTTTGGAATTTGCTCTTCCTTAGATTTGCAAACTTTTCACATAGCAATTCATTTTCAGAACCAAAGATTATGTCATCAACATAAATCTGTACCAGCAGGGTGATGTCCCCTTCACTGATTCTGAAAAGAGTCTTGTCAATGGTGCCTTTTGTAAAACCATTGTCCACCAAGAATTGAGATAGAGTCTCATACCAAGCTCTTGGTGCTTGTTTCAATCCATAAAGTGCCTTGTTGAGTCTGTACACTTTATCTTCTTGATCTTTAACTTCAAATCCAGGTGGTTGCTGAACATACACTTCCTCATCTAGAATGCCATTCAAGAAAGCACTTTTGACATCCATTTGATATACTCTGAAGTTTTTATATGCAGCATGTGCCAAGAATAATCTGATAGCTTCCAATCTTGCAACAGGTGCATAAGTTTCATCAAAATCTATTCCTTCTGCTTGAGAATAGCCTTTTGCAACTAGTCTGGCCTTATTTCTTACAATGGTACCAGATTCATCAAGTTTGTTTCTGTATACCCATTTAGTACCAATGATATTTGCATGACTAGGCCTTTCAACTAGTGTCCAAAGATGATTTCTTCCAAATTCATTTAATTCTTCTTGCATAGCAATTATCCAATCTGGATCTGAAATTGCTTCTTCAACAACTTTTGGTTCCATTTGAGATAGAAAGCATGTAAACATAGCTTCTAGTTGTCTTCTAGTCCTTACACCTTGCTGAATGTTGCCAATGACTTGTTCAGCAGGGTGATCCCTTAACCATTGTGGATTTTGGTTAGATTGATTCTCGTGAACCTCATCTTCGCAGGGTCCGTCGTATCTTCAACGGGGGTTCGGCGGATCCTTGAACTGCTTCGGTTGTTGCATCGGTAGTGTCATCGGCGGGGTGTTCAAATAGGGCGTAATCGAAACTTTTAAGTCATTAAACCTTCCCAAAACATCAACACCATCTGGATCAGTGACTTGTAAGTTCCCAGCAGGTTCACAACCTTCATCTTCCATACCAGAGAACTTAGGTTCATCAAACACAACATGTATTGTTTCTTCATGTTTCGGTGACCTCTTGTTCGCACTCGAATGCCTTGCCGGCTGAAGAGTATCCCAAGAAAATTCCTTCATCTGATTTAGGTTGGAATGTCTTCAAATGTTCCTTATGATTTAAGATAAAGCACTTGCTTCCAAAAGGATGGAAATAGGATATATTAGGTATCCTTCCATTCCAAAACTCATAAGGTGTCTTCAGCAGCTTCTTGTTCACTGATGTTCTGTTTTGTGTATAGCATGTTGTATTAACTGCTTCAGCCCAATACCTTTCAAGCAGTAATGCTTCACAAATCATTGTCCTTCCTGCTTCTTTTAAAGTCATGTTTCTTCTTTCAGCAACCCCATTTTGCTGAGGTGTACCAGCAGCATCAAGTTGATGTAGTACACCATTTTGTTCACAGTATTCTTTTGTAACTTTGTTAAGAAACTATGTACCCTTGTCTGATCTGATTTTTACTACTGTTAAACTTTTCTCATTTTGTAATCTCTTCAAAAGATCAGGCATCTTCTTGAGTGTTTCACTCTTCTTGTTCATAAATACCACCCAAGTGTATCTAGAATAATCATCCACAACCACTAAGGTGTATTTCTTACCTGTAACACTTGTTGGTGTAACTGGTCCAAAAAGATCCTGAAGGATGCAGGTTCTTAGATCTAACCAAGTTAGAACTATACGCAGCGGACGGATCACGATTTACATATCATAAAACATAGTTAAAGGACTTAAAAACTACAAGGGGGTTAAAATCAAGTTACCAATATTAGGAAGAGACGCCTAGATCTTCCGATGTGTTCTCCAAATGGCGGTTGGTGGACACCCTTCTTGATGCTCAAGCCTCCTTGATATGAAACACTCAAGAAAAACTTAGAGTTTTTCTTCTAAAACCCAAGACAAGAAAAAAAAAATTTCTCTCCTTTCAAAGTGGCTAGGTCGAAATTTGCCAATCCGATTTCCCTTGGAATAACTCTCCTTTTATAGGAGAGTAAATCCTTGGCCTCCAAGTTTTAATTAATTAAATAAATAATTAATTAATCCAAATAAAAAGATATTTTCCTTAATGATTAATTGTGACATGTATTGACCAATAGGAAATCAAATAACAAGTCATCCAACCAATCATATAACAAGAATATCTTTTATTTTCCACATCACAAAAAATTAATTCTTGTGACAATAATAGGACATGAGGCGCCACTTTAGGTCAAAAAAGCCCACATAAAATGTCTTTTATGTGTATAATATTATTTAGTCCAACTAAATAATATCCATGCATATCAATTAATTAGCCCAGCCAATTAATTATTTCTGAGGCCCAAATATCAAGATTATTTGTCCGAATTACAGAAGCCACATCGGGGACCATGGACCTATAACCAGTAGCTCCAATAATTAATTATTCATCGAACGAGTAATAAGCACATTAATTATTAATTCCGGGATTACGCCACCATAAACCCGAAACCGAACTCTACCGATTATAGATGTATACTTATACTCAACCCATAGAGCGAATAAGTGTCCATCGATATAATCACTACATACGGATTAACCCTCCATAGACTGTCCATTCTGAGTAGGAAGTCCCCGTGAACCAAACTCAGAATATCTTATCCTTATTTACCATTAACCCCCTAATGATCAATTAGTGCACATATCTGACTAGTAGCTAATTAGTCAAATGTGAACTCGGCCGATCGATCACTTTCTTAAGGCTAACAAATAAGGGATCGTCTCTCTACTTCCCGCGGGAAGGAATGGATTCCATGTCTATGAAAATCGAACTACTCACTCATCCGGAGATAGTGCCAATGAGAAGTGGCTTGGAACACATATTAAAGTGAACCGTAACTAACACATCAAACACTACCCCGGGACAAGCGGCGGCACTGTGATCACCTCGGGATTAAGGTTGATCCATATATGATCATCTAATGATTTAATAAGATTCCTCGATTACGGAATTATATCGAGAAATACGATTAAATCGGTCCAAATTCTATATGAATGCCATCATATATAAATGCCCCACGTAGGTACCCTCTACCGATAGTCCGGATAAGACTATCACACCCTAAGGTGTTCGGGCGCATTATTGGTGTTTTAATCAAGAGACCCTAAACTCGATTAAGTTCACCACGGACTAACGCTTTAAGTATATCACCACTAACTCAATCCTCACGTGCATGACATACACCGAGTTAAGCGGTTACATACGATATACTTAGGGTTTGCGACGCAGTGTATTATTTACAAGCACAAAGCAAGTAATAAGGTGAGATAAAATCTGTCATCCATTGTTAAAAAAAATTACACAAATTGTCTTTCGGGCACTACACCTAACAATCTCCCACTTGCACGAAATGACAAGTAACGATTGTTTTTAGAGCACACCATTTCTTATCTTATTTACAACACTCTCCCACTTACTCTAAAAGCAGTTGAGATATATCCCTCAATGCCGTACCCTCCAAGCACTCGACTTGGTACACTGATCAGTTAGGTTGTCGGCTCGAAACGATCTTTAGGATCGAAATGTCGCCGGTCCATCTAATCAGGCGGTACTCTCTCTCAATATGCTTTTGACTTCTAATGACTGAGAAGATCCTTCTAAGCTATCCCTTCACTGTTTTCACAATGAAGTGATATCGGCTTATCAGACCTGGAATTACTCCCAGACCATAAAAGGAAATTCTAAGCACTATGAGTAAACACTGAGCCCGAGATCAACTTAATGATCATCCTTAATCTGACTACAAGTCAGAATCAGTGTAGTCAACCATATTCAAGTTTGCACCTGAATATACAAGAATATGATTCCTCGTTCTCTAACGATACTTGAGGACGTACTAAACCGCTACTTATTGCTTGAATCCAAGATTCAACTGCAATTGACTCGTTTTAAGCTGACTTGCCCTTATCCCAGAGAGACTCTATCCCATTTTCTCTCTATCCGAAGATTTGGAGAATCATTCCTGAGAGGTAGGGTAGGACTACTCTCGCTGAATGTTGCATCCGTATATGCAAGATCATCTTATTCAATAAGATGGATGGGATAGCCAATGACTCATTCTCGTGAATTTGACCGAATTAAATTCTTAGAATATAGTCCACTCTCTCATCCAGAGAATCTTGGCGTGTCAGTTTTTGACTTCAGATAACACACTCATGATGTTTCCAACTGTTTCAGTGTTACCTTTCGTGAACACTAATACTACTACTTTACCAATATTGATACCCAGTCTACTAAAGACTTATCAATATTCTGGTCAAGTCCACATATTTTAAAACATGCGACTTTTAATGACCGAGAGGTTCTCTTACATCCACAAAGGACATAAGTCCCGGCAGTCAACCTGCCATTTGTTCTAACCAAGACCCTTCTGTTCCGAATGAATCCGTACTCCGTTTTACGGCAAGAAAGTCTCGGGGAATCACCCTAATTTTCTCGCTTTCTAACGAAATCTAGCAAGACCGAATGGTGAGAGAGTTCAAGGTCCGGTTAACTCTCTACTTTTTAGGGAATCACCCCTAGACCACTCGCTTTGTCTTTGAAAGTTAAACTTTCCTATTCATTCGACTCTTTTCGGCGTAGAACCAATTACTCCCACCGGGCCCGAGACACTCGGTGGTTCTACAATAGACCGAACAAAACTCGGAGTACAAAACCATTTACGGGGTTAAGGTCGTCAAACCAACCTCTATGATCGAATCCTATACGTACCCACTAAGAGCCATAGGTTATCAATCACCACAAAGAGACCGTAAAGTCCACAAAACCACAATGGGTCAATGGTTAAACCATACTCCCACCGCGTGGTGGATTGACATCCCGATCTAGTAGTATTTATCGGTGTAATCACCAACAACCGATGTTGGACGTGGTCCGATTAAATCGATAGTAACTACCTTTGGGTAACCGTACTCCAAGGTTTAAGGTTGTTACTTATAGATTCTATCGAAGGCTTGTGACAGCTTCAACCGTCACTTTCGATCTCAAGAATCTTATAATCAACCTTCACTCGTCTCATTAAGATATTTCACGAACAAATACAATCGAACGTATGCGCAAAATCTCCAAATCCTACCTTCAAGCATTAAATGCTAAATGCCTACATTTATGGAAGTGGTGTGAACCGAATTCACTCATTATCCATAAATTCACCGGCATCTTCTAGGTAGACTTCTCGGTTTACATAATAATGTTAACCGTTATTTTGCAACCAATTATCTTAATCGAGTTTAACGATGTATTGTAGCACATTAATAACTATATCGAGCAAGTCTATGGTTTCTTCCTCGGTGAGAAACATTCCACTAGAGGCGGGCCGAGCATCGGTCCCAAGACTATGCGATAGCCTATTTCGAGCATGGAATACTCTATTCTCTCGCTAAAATCGAGACTCCTCCTCGTATTCTTTTGATAAACTAAATCACGTTTCGAGTAGTTATCGACGTAATGTCACCACTCAAAATCTCCCACTAGCTTGTATCTCTCACTAGACCCCGAAGGTCATGGTGAACAAGCTATGTTACCCCTTCAAATCTATTACCCTTTCCCGATTGAAAGGAAACTTAGTCATTGTTCCTTTGAGATAGTGTTCCTAGACTGGGAGATAGGAATCACCCTTAGCCAGTCGTCAGGTCTTATCTCTAGGATATATGCATTAATTAATAGATATTGAAAGGTCGTTTATCTTAATACGGAAACATTTTACCTTTAATAGTTTTAGATGTGTTATACTTATTCAAATTTTCTTAGTGGTTCTGACTTAATCAAACAAAAGTCCGAGTCTTGGATTCGTACTACAAATGTCATATTCACTTTCTATGAGGCAACAATATATCGAGTTGAAAGTGAATCCATTTGTTTCAACGAATCTGTAAACAGAAAAATAAATTTTTCTGTGATATTCAAGGATAGAATCCGAAATTCATTTCCTTATATCACTCCCACTATTGTAGCTGAAATTACTGCCCGTTGTTACTCTATTAATCGTTAATGCATAGCTTCCTTGTTCTTCCAAAGAACTAAGCTACCGAGTCAAGTTACTCGGGTAAGAAAGTCGCTAAGGATTCATTGGTTAGTGATCCGAAATCACTTTCCTTATCCTATACTTTCTTTAATTAATGTTTCGGTTTAGCCTCAAAACTTTAGTTAAGATGATTAACACTTATAGACATTCTTTCCCATTCTCAACTTTCCTTAAAAAGAAATAGTCTTGAACTAGCAGTTCAATTGAGTAGACACTACTCGTGAACTGTGGGATGTCTAATGAAAGCTTACCCAGTGGGCTAATTTTCTAAATTAGAAAAACATAAGACAAAAGCTCCCACTAGTTTATCGGTTCCAAATACCGTCTAACTAGCGACACTTTAATTTATGATTCTCTAATTTTTCTATTAGAAAATTTCTCGTGTAGACACTACACCATTAAAATTCACTAGAAGAATTTTATCGTCCCAATCATCTTTCAAACTGACTACAGTCGTCTCTCGATCAACACGATTGACAACAAAGTGACATCCTTATTTACGTCACTTAAGTCTTGAAGGCTCCGAGAGAAATATCTCTTCCGAAAAATTAATCGCATGTAAGATCAATAAGTACAACGTTCTAGTTACTTACCACATTTTAACGAAGTCATTACTAGTCAATTTTACACTAGCAGTCTAGCACCCTAGAGAGATATATAAATAGTTGTAAATAAAATTGACAGAAGATAAATCCAAATTATACACTACTAATAAATTTTAGGAACATAAACTAAGTACTTATAGTCTATCCTACCGTTCCAAGGATTTAATCTAATGCCTCAGTGCCGCCTTAGGGTAGGTCAAAGAGGTTTCGATTAATATTGAAGATCAACTTGAGAATCGAACATCTCATTTGTGACCGTCAATCACCTTTCCTTTTTCAGCCAAGGTATTACTAAAATACCCTTTATGAGTGTGACCTACTGTTTCGCATCTTTAGATAGACCCCGAGTGTGCCGCCTTAGGGTCGGTCAGTGACTCAGCGAGTACCCAAAATCCTATCCTTTCGGAGACCAAGCCTTGAAGGTGAAGGCCTTCCTTAGGGGGCCGAAATCAAAGCCGGCACGAGGCGTCACCATTCTCTCACGTTGCTTGTGTCAACAGTAGAGGCCGTGGGGTCGGCCGTCGCCGCCTCCCGCTCCCACTCAATATTTTGAAAAAGTGGTGGGTTTACCGATCACGTTTTTGGACTTGATGTTACATTAAGGAACAATAATTCACAGGCCCGAATGTTGTCGGTTATGTGGGCTAACTCACCCGACCTATTCGTTAGAACATATGTGGCCGTCGGACGGATCAAGGCTAGGGGAGCTCCGTTAAGCCGTAGTGGCTCTTCGGATGACTCAGCCTTGCAAGATCCCCGTGCAAACGCCACACGTGGAGGGTGAAGTCGATCGAGCCGTAGCTACTGTTGACCACCCAATCGTGGTTAAACCACTTTCGAACCTGTTTGCCCGTGATTATCCAATCCTTAAACATCAAACTTTCACGTAGACACTACGGAACAAAAATGTAATCTCGTCTTAGGTAAGGTGGAATTCACCAAGAATCCAACACCTTAACCACGAGGTTTCGGGATTTTACTCCTTATGCTTTCGCAGAGTGGGATTCACCGAGAATCCATCACCCAACCTCGACGATTGAAAAAACCCGTGTTCCTCGGTTTTTACCCTAATTAGTTTCTAATTAATATCATACAATTAATTAAAACTAATCGCGTGTTTTTATACATGCCTAACTAATTCCTCGAATTAATTTCTACACGTATGCATATGGAGTGGAATTCATGATATGATGCATGTCATGGCAATTTTCCAGTTCTACTCATACAATCTAAACATGTATACTAGTGTGGAAAAGAAACACCGAGATGGACCGTTGGCACCCCCTTATCTAATCTATTAGAAAATAAAAACCAAAACCCTAGTTAGGGTTCACTACTTTCTAACATGATCTGCAGCTGTTCGAACTCTTTGAAAATCGGCATACCAAACGAACTCGGATCGCGACGAAAATTTCTAGATCTGGTCTTCATTCTTCAGGCTTCAAGATGGATGGTCGGATCGGAACTTTGACTTGTCAATATTCCTCAGTGAGCCGCCCAACTTCCTGCTGAAACAGATTCTTACAGCAGCGCATCATTGACTTCCCGAGGCCGATCGAGAATCGAGATGAATCCCGATCGACCTGATATTTTTACCTCACGTCAAAAACTCCATGATATACGATCTGACAGGTCGGATTTGAATTTGAACGGTCTAATACTTCCCAGAAAATCGAAGAAGTCACAGTTAGGGTTTCTGTGAATCCTGCGTTTTTCTGTTACAGCAGCCACTTCGCAGCAACGAACAGATACCCAAACGGACTCTGATCGACACCAAATTTTGTGGGATTGTTCATCAACTTCTAATATTGATTCTGAACGGAGGGATCTTCATTTTAACGGCTCAAACAGCGGTAAAAACGAAAATACTATACAGATACTAAACAGATCTATTTTCTGGAAATTAAACTTGCAATAAAAAATTAAATTACATAATTTCCTATACTCATATGAACGAATTTTCATCGTTCATATGAGTTTACAATAGATCTAACGGGTAAACGATGCCAACCCCAATCCATCTCTTCAACCATAACAATTTTAATCACATCAATGCATAAAATAAGTATAAAAAAAAATACCTACATGCAATTCCACTCCTTTAAATCGTTTAACTACGATTATGACTATATAAATCGTGGAACCTGGCTCCGATACCACATGAAAGATGCAGGTTCTTAGATCTAACCAAGTTAGATCTATACGCAGCGGACGGATCACGATTTACATATCATAAAACATAGTTAAAGGACTTAAAAACTACAAGGGGGTTAAAATCAAGTTACCAATATTAGGAAGAGACGCCTAGATCTTCCGATGTGTTCTCCAAACGGCGGTTGGTGGACACCCTTCTTGATACTCAAGCCTCCTTGATATGCAACACTCAAGAAAAACATAGAGTTTTTCTTCTAAAACCCAAGACAAGAAAAAAAATAATTTTTCTCTCCTTTCAAAGTGGCTAGGTCGAAATTTGCCAATCCGATTTCCCTTGGAATAACTCTCCTTTTATAGGAGAGTAAATCCTTGGCCTCCAAGTTTTAATTAATTAAATAAATAATTAATTAATCCAAATAAAAAGATATTTTCCTTAATGATTAATTGTGACATGTATTGACCAATAGGAAATCAAATAACAAGTCATCCAACCAATCATATAACAAGAATATCTTTTATTTTCCACATCACAAAAAATTAATTCTTGTGACAATAATAGGACATGAGGCGCCACTTTAGGTCAAAAAAGCCCACATAAAATGTCTTTTATGTGTATAATATTATTTAGTCCAACTAAATAATATTCATGCATATCAATTAATTAGCCCAGCCAATTAATTATTTCTAAGGCCCAAATATCAAGATTATTTGTCCGAATTACAGAAGCCACATCAGGGACCACGGACCTATAACCAGTAGCTCCAATAATTAATTATTCATCGAACAGAATAAGCACATTAATTATTAATTCCGGGATTACGCCACCATAAACCCGAAACTGAACTCTACCGATTATAGATGTATACTTATACTCAACCCATAGAGCGAATAAGTGTCCATCGATATAATCACTACATACGGATTAACCCTCCATAGACTGTCCATTCTGAGCAGGAAGTCTCCGTGAACCAGACTCAGAATATCTTATCCTTATTTACCATTAACCCCCTAATGATCAATTATTGCACATATCTGACTAGTAGCTAATTAGTCAAATGTGAACTCGGCCGATCGATCACTTTCTTAAGGCTAACAAATAAGGGGACTGTCTCTCTACTTCCCACAGGAAGGAATGGATTCCATGTCTGTGAAAAACGAACTACTCACTCATCCGGAGATAGTGCCAATGAGAAGTGGCTTGGAACACATATTAAAGTGAACCGTAACTAACACATCAAACACTACCCCGGGACAAGCGACGGCTGTGTGATCACCTCGGATTAAGGTTGATCCATATATGATCATCTAATGATTTAATAAGATTCCTCGATTACGGAATTATATCGAGAAATACGATTAAATCGGTCCAAATTCTATATGAATGCCATCATATATAAGTGCCCCACGTAGGTACCCTCTACCGATAGTCCGGATAAGACTATCACACCCTAAGGTGTTCGGGCGCATTATTGGTGTTTTAATCAAGAGACCCTAAACTCGATTAAGTTCACCACGGACTAACGCTTTAAGTATATCACCACTAACTCAATCCTCACGTGCATGCCATACACTGAGTTAAGCGGTTACATACTGATATACTTAGGGTTTGCAGAAGTGTATTATTTACAAGCACAAAGCAAGTAATAAGGTGAGATAAAATCTGTCATCCATTGTTAAAAAAAATTACACAAATTGTCTTTCGGGCACTACACATAACAGATCCATATGCATCAGCTCCAAGACTCTATTAGATTATTTCTTAGTCTTTGATTTGAAGCTTGATTTGGTCTGTTTACCTTGCTGACATGCATCACATATAGTATCTTTCTTGAATGTGATCTCAGGCAAACCAATCACCAGTTTCTTCTTCACCAACTGATTGATGTCATCAAAATTTAAAAGATTTAATTTCTTGTGCCATAACCAGTTGAGTTCTGACTTGGTATGCACAATCTGGCAGGTTTCTGGAACTGCAGTAGACCAGTCCACAATGTACATGTTTTGTTGTCTTCTGCCAGCCAATACAACTTGATCACCTCTTTCACTGATGACAATACAGTTGTTTTTGTCAAAAGTGACCTTGTATCCCATGTCACAGAATTGTCCAAAGTGCTCGGCAAGTGGTAGTCCGGTCCTTCCACATAAGCAACATTTTTTATTGTAAGTCCATTTCTCACAAGTGTGCCATATCCGCTTGTATATCCGGGTGTATTTTTGTTACCAAAATTCACCCTTGGACCATCCTTTGTCACAAAATCGACAAACGGTGCTTATTCTTTGTCATATGTCCGGAACATCCACCGTCAAAGTACCGGACACCCTACAAAACAAAGTTAATACATTTTAGGTACCCAAACCTGTTTGGGTCCATAATGGTCAGTGGTAAGCATGACCCCTAGGATGTTTCCATAAGGTCTTCTCCTAAAAGTGTCATACTTTGGTTCATACATGTATTCTACACATCCATAAGTTTTAACAGTTGGTTGTGTAGAATTTACATATGCATTCTGGCCTTTTGGTTTATAATGATGTTTGAAGTGATTCTTGATGTTAGAAGCATTGACATAACCATTGGTCTGCTGTCTGTTAGGAAGAGTCCTGTAGTTTGGAGTATGCTGAGGTCTCTGTTGAGGTCTTGTATAAGCCCTCTGCTGAGTCCTTTGCTGATTCCATTGCTTTGGTTTTACCCTAACAGCATGGTTATACTTGTTGTTTCTATCATTAGATACAGGAACATTCCAATCATCATCAGTAGGGAACAGTCTACCTTTCCCCCTGAGATAAGTATCCCTAGAATGATTAACATTTTTGGGTTTAGGATTCTTATCCTTGGAATGTTTCTGGTTCTTGCCTCTTTGTGGTCCAAATAGGACTTGGTAGCGGGTCCGCTATCGCAGGTCTGGAAGGCACAAAGAATCCTATTTTTGGATTTATTCTTTTTGTTAGGAGCTGTTGACTTCTTTGACTTCTGATTTTGCTTCTTTGAAGCATTCTCAGTAGGCTTTACTGCCTCAGCAACCCTTTTGGGAGTTGGATCTTGTGCAGGCACAAACTTAGGACCAATCCTGGTTCTAGGTTCGGTGACCTTCTTGGATCCACTCTTGTTAGATTATTGAGTTCCAAATCCAAGCCCTATTCTATCACCATAAGGCTTTCCAGATTTGTATACAGTAGAGGAACAAGATGGTTCAAATAGATTCGAGGCTACTTTGGATGTTCGGCGAGCTTATATTGATTCTCGTCCAACATCTATCTCTTTACCTTTGAGAACCCTTAATTCAGCATTCAATCTTTCAACTTCTACTTGAAGAGCTTCTTTTTCAGCCTTCACAATCTCATAACCAGATTGTATTTTCCTCAGTTGATTAAGGATGGCATCCAAAGTTTCTTCATTGTAAGAGTTTCTAGGATTTGAACCACAGGTTGATTCACAATCACTTCCAGCAGGAGTGTTAATTGATACAGTCCTGAATACCTCCTCTATTTCATCCATATTAGCCATTAATGCATAGTCTTCCATATCAGCAACCAATGTTGTGTCATCTGATTCATTTCCCTTTTCGGATTCCACTTCATAACCAGATCCATCTTCAGCAATCATAGCCTTTTTGCCAAGTCTTCTTTGTTGACTTTTGGTCTTCAGTAGGTCTGGACAATCAGGTCTAAAATGTCCAGGCTTTTTGCAGTTGAAGCAAATATAATCTGGTTCCTTTTCTGCTTTAGTTCAGGACATTTGGGCTTGAAGTGTCCTGGTTTCTTGCATTGAAAGCACAAGTAGTCATTGTCTTTCTTAGATTCCTCCTTCTTGTCACTAGATTTCCTTGTAAAATTCCTTGGAGATCCTCTTCCAGTTTTCATCATTCTGATCTTTTTGCTCAGTAATGCAATCTGCTCTTGCATCTCATCCAAGAAGTCATCTTGAGCTTCGATGCTTCTTCTTGATGTGAAGCGACCGGTCTTTGTTGTTTTTGGCTCTTCCTTTTCGGTAGTAGGTGACAACTTCTTTTTAAATTCATATGCCTTAAGATCTGAGAATAACTTTAATGTATCCTCTTCATGCAGTCTTCTCATTTCTTCTATGGCTGTCACCTTCATCTTCCATCCTTCTGTAGCAGGTAAAGCTTCCAAGATTTTTGTGTTGATTTCTTCTTTTGAGTACACAACACTCGGCGGGGGTAAGTTCATCCGTAATTGCATTGAACCTTGATTCCATTTGTTCAATGGTTTCATTGGGTTTCATTTCAAACATTTGAAACTTCTTCTTTGCAACACTGATTTTATTCTTCTTGATTTCATCTGTGCCTTCACTGATCAACTGTATTTTGTCCCAAAGTTCTTTAGCAGTTTTGCAATTTTAACCTTCATGTACATATTGCTATCCAAGGTTCTGTAGATGATATCAATAGCAATATTGTTGAGGTTTTCTCTCTTTCTATCTTCAGCATTCCATTCTCTTTTTGGTTTGGCAATGTACTGTGTCTCATCTCCCACTGTTAGTGCTTTAACAATCTCCAGTGGTCCATCTGTCAGCACATCCATCATTTCATCATGAGTTGCAGCAAGATAAGCCTGCATTTGACGTTTATATTCATCAAATCTATCTAGAGAACACATCAGCATAGTTCTAGCATACTGGTTGTTGTCCATGATGCAAGTCTTTGAAAATCAGTGATTTGAAAGAGTTTTCAAAGTATTTTCACAAGCACAACAAGTAGGATTTCTTCAGAACAAAAGCACTGCTCCGATACCAATTGTTGGTCCTTTGAAAAGGCTTTGGTTAAGTTTAGAGGGAGGGGTGAATAAACTTAACACTTAAAACTTTTTGGAGTTAACAAACTCAGCAACTTCGGCGGCACTGCGATACCTCGCAGTCCGTCGATACCTCGAGCTCTGCGATACACGTAGTCTACTGATGGATGAGTTTACTGAATTTGTGCAGCGGAATTATATCAAAAATAAAGCCTTGTTACTTGTTGTTAAATATGAAGCTAAGTATTAGATACTCAGTAGTGTATGTGTGAGTTCAGTTGCTAGATTCAGTAGGTTGATGTGTACAATAAACTAAATGCAGAATGTAAGTGCAGAAAGTAAATAGGCAGATTATATAGTGGTTCCAGGTGGTGTAATCTTGTCAGTCCACTCTTCTCCTGTGATGTTGGAGGTAATTCACTAGAGATCTTTGATGTAGCTGTTGCAAAGATTCCTAAGTTGCTTGTCCTTCACCAATGTCTATGGCTTCACAAACTGAAAACTAAGAACAGGTAGGATTGCTGCTCCAAAGTCTTCCACTGGTCCTTGAAGGTTAGGATTGCCTCTTCACCAGCCTCCACCACAAACAACGATCTTTCACACCCAACGGATGCTTCACTTGTCTTCGACAGGTTCTTTGTAAAATAAAGATTGAATCAAGTAAATGATTCGGTTGCGTGACTTGATTAGGATGATATAATCAACAGCTTGCAGTCTTCAAGTGTGTAAACTTGATGTAGCTTGAATACAAAATACACTTGAAGATTTTCTCTGGATCAGTAAGGTTAAGCTCAGTAGGTTCAGCAGGGTGTTCTTGCAGCTCAGAATTATCTCTTATATTTTTCTCTTAAAATTCATCAATCATCATCTTTTTTTTTCTGAGTTGAAAGTCCTCTATTTATAGGTAGGAGTGCACGTGACTTCTATTTCAAATTCAAATAAAACCGTTCCTGGTTTTTGTCCCATTTGATTTGCTCTCTATCACTATTCATAGGACTGACACTGTCAGAATCCTTTTTGACAGTCCAATCTGTCCACCCTTTGACTTATAACCATTGGATAAAGTCCTGAATCATCCCAACGTCCTTTTAATCTCGCCATTGATTTGTTTGATAAATCGAGAGGTAGTTGGCTGTCCGTATCCATTTAATCTTCCAATGTAATCTTGAATTAATCGAGGTATATTATCGCGGGTTCATCATCGTCGTAATGCCTATCGATCCGTTGAACGAAGAATTTGCTTGTGTATCAAATACAATGCGGTGATTTCTTTTATCTAACTTTTATTTGTGAAGTTAGATTACACCTTTTTAATTATAACCAAGTTCCAAACATCATCCAACTTATGGAACTTAGACCTTCTACACAAGGTATATGTAATCAGTTTAGGTCATCACAGACTTGCCTAAATTCTTATTGCATATCCTTGACTTTAATCACTAAGTTTGATCCCTTAGCCTTCATTAACGAGTTTGAGCCCTCGGCCTTCGCCTTTCAACGGGTTCCCGATAAGTCTACCGACCTAACTACCCTACGACTAGGCGGGTCCGTCGATATAAATCGGTGACTATTACGATGCTTGTTTGATCAAACCTAGTCAAAGATCAAACTCTAATAAACCTATACATTTGATCTAGACATCTTTTTGCCTTTGCACTATAACAGCTAGTCTGGCACTCATCACTAAAACACAGAAATAAGTCCAACACCTTTCGATTGCTGCATGTCTGGATTATGAAATCTTGCAAATGGATGTTAAGACAGCGTTTCTAAACAAAATTTCTCGACGAGGAAATCTATATGAAGCAACCAAAGGGATTCATTGAAGAAGGTCGAGAGCACATGGTGAGCAAGTTGCTCAGATCCATTATGGGTTGAAGCAAGCATCTTGTTCCTGGTATCATAGATTCGATCACACGATCAAGTCTTATGATTTCGAACAACACTTTTCTAAATCTTGTGTGTACAAGAAGGTTATCAAAGATAGTGTTGTATTTCTAGTGTTGTACGTTGATGACATACTCCTAATTGGCAACGATAAGGGGATGATGTCCGACGTGAAAAGTTGGTTAACCACGCAATTCCAAATGAAGTATTTGGGAGAAGCGAGTTATGTTCTAGGGATCCAAATTATAAGGGATCGCAAGAACAGGATGTTAGCTCTGTCCCAAGCAACTTATATAGATAAGGTGCTGGCACGCTTCAGTATGGAGAACGCAAAGAAAGGTTTTCTACCAACCCGTCACGGCGTTTACCTCTCTAAGACTCAGGGACCTATAACTCCTGAAGAGATTGAAGCTATGGGAAGAGTGCCATATGCCTCGGTTGTTGGTAGTCTTATGTATGCTATGAGGTGTACGAGACCTGATATTTGTTACGGTGTTGGATTAGTCAGCCGTTTTCAGTCAAATCCAGGGCAACCGCACTGGACAGAAGTAAAGAATATCATCAAATATTTGAAGAGAACCAGAAATTATATGCTCGTCTATTCGAGTGGGAGTTTGGAGTTAGTGGGGTACACCGATTCTGACTTTCAGTCAGACAGAGATGATTCTAAATCAACCTCTGGTTCAATGTTTACGCTTGGTGGCGGTGCAATAGAATGGAGAAGCCAAAAGCAATCCAGCACAGCCGATTCTACAATGGAAGCTGAGTTCATAGCGGCCTCCGAGGCAGCTAAAGAAGCAGTTTGGTTAAGAAAGTTCATCAGCGGATTAGGCATTGTCCCGAATGCTGAAGATCCTATTACTCTCTATTGTGATAACAATGGGGCCATTGCCAACTCTAGGGAACCTCGAAAGCACAGTAATTCGAGGCATATATAGAGGAAATATTGGGTGATCAACGATTTTGTCGATAGAGGGGACGTTTCCGTCCGAAGAATCGCCTCCGCCGATAATCCTGCTGATCCATTCACCAAGACACTGTCGATTGAGTCTTTTAGTCGACACTTGGAGACTATAGGTATTAGAGACATGTCTCATTTGCTTTAGAGCAAGTGGGAGTGATAGTTTGTTGTATTTTAAATAAAAGGGTGTGCTCTAAAACAATTAATCACATGCTCTCGTGCAAGTGGGAGATTGTTAGGTGTGATGCCCGAAAGATAATTTTGTAATTGTTTTATTTAATAAATGAAATGATATTATTATTCATATTTATAATTCTCATATTCACCGATGTGACAATAGTATTTACACTACAGAAAACGCTCAAGTATATCATTTATGTAATCACTTAACTCAGTGTATGGGATATACAAGGGAGGATTGGGTTAGTGAAGATTTAATTAAAATACAATTAGCCCGTAGTGAAGTTAATCGAGAGTATCGGGCCTCTCCTTTAACGTGCTATTAATGCGCCCAGAACACAATAGGTGTGATTGTCTTATCCGGACTTTCGGTTAAGAGAATCTAATGGGGCATTTATATATGATAGATATGTCATATAGGGCTGGACCGATTTGATTAGAGTTCACGATATAATTCCGTAATCGAGAAGTCTTATCGAATCAATCGATGATCATATTTATGGATATATCTAAATCTGAGGTGATCACGATCAACCGCTTGAATCGGTATGAGGTTTGACTTGACGGTTAAGGATTACACCGAGTCCGTGATCGAATTACCCCATCTTGGCATTGTACTTGGATTGAGTGAGTAGTCCGTGTTATCACGGATACGGAATCCATTCCTTCTATTTATGGAAGTAGATAGACGCTTTCCCTTATTTGTTAATCCTAGAAACTGATCGATCGTACGAGTTCATATTACACTGATTAGCTACCAGTGAGTTGTATGAATTAATTGATCACTAGGGGTTAATGGTAAATAAGGATAAGAGGTTCTAAAAAGGGTTAACGGTAACTTCCCGATTTAGAATGAAAAGTCTATGGAGGATTAATCCATATGTAATGATTATATCAATGGACGCTTATTATAATTCTCGTGACGAGATAAATATAATCTCATAATCGGAGAGGTGCAGTCACGGGATTATGGTGGCATATTCCTGTCATTGATTTATCGAATATAATTATTCTGTTCGTAAGATAATTATTTATTTGATTTATCGGAGCCACTGATTATTAGTCCATGGTCCCCGACGTGCCTCCAATATAGCATAGCTATTCTCGGACGTCGAATCCTAATAATATTAATTTAATTCTTATTAGAATTTAATTAAAACGATATGTGAATTAATTGTATAGTGAACTATTAAATTAGTTGGGCTAAATAATTAAATATGTGAAAAAGACATTTTTCATAATCTCTGCAAAATTAGTGTTGTGGCCGAAATTAATATTGACTAGGTCAATAATGATAATTTCGGCCAATGCATGTTTTTAGGAAACAAGAAATTGGTTTTTTTGTGAATTAATAAGACATGTGCACAAAATATTTATTGGATAAATATTTATGGTAAGAAATAAAGATAAATATTATTCTAGATTTGTTCTAGAATATTATGGGATTATCTTTTATTTATTGGATTTATTTATTTGCAAAATAAAATCCTTGGAGGACAAGGATTACTCTCCTATATAAAGAGAGTTCTCCCAAGCCTAAACAACACATAAAATTCGACTATCATCTCATAGAGAGAGGATAGATAATTTTCGGCCAAAGGGGAGGGAAAGGGAAAATCTTGGAGGATTTTCCGGGTAGCATATCGGGAGGATTCGAGCCGAGGATTTCCTTCCACCGGGAGTTGCTCGGATCACAAGTACGGAAGATCATGGTGCTCTTCACACAATCTTTTATTCTTTCTATTGCAGTTCTTCTACTTGGATTTTGAGATCCAAGAGGTATGTTTTACAACCCCCTTGTAGAGTAGATCTAGTTATTTTATTACGTGTAATTTATAGATCTAGATCCTTAAATCGCTTCCGTTGCGATTGGTATTACTAACTTATACTTTATAAGCACATAGAAAATAATAAGATGAATAATAAAATCTATCATTTTTAAATCAAAAACAATTACATAAATTGTCTTTCGGGCACTACATCTAACAGACTGGAGATCCCTGCTTTTGATAGAACATCAACTCCACCCTCTTCGGTGTAACAGACACCGTATCCTTGGTCGGCAGAAGGCGGGCACACACAAATCTTTTGACCACCTTCCTATCCCAAGATAATTCATTCTCCAGGAAGGTGGTGGGGGCTCCATAGGGTTGCGCTGCCATTACACCCCGAAGTAATCAGCAATCATCTGCATCCTCTCTAAATCTTCAATATTGGTAGAGGATGTGTACTCATCTATGCCCACTGGTGGATTGTGAACCCCGTAATACTCGTTGATCCGCTCAATCATAAAATAAACTTTGACTCCCTGGACCATAGCAAATACATCTCCCGGGTTATGCGCCGATAAGCATAAAATTATGTCACCACCGTACCATTGAACCTTGTCGGTGCCTCAGCCATATCCAGAATATCTTGCACCTTCAGGGCTCTTGGCAAGATCGTACCGCAATCGTCCAACTCTATGCCTCGTTCTCAGGCAACCGGTCTTCCATTCTAATGCCCTCGGAACGATTCATAGATCTCTAAAAAATGAAATTGCTCAACCCCGTCTATCAAGAGGTTAGAATCTCCGTATACATACTGATGACCACTTGGACGATGGGCGGTTCTGCTATGCTTGGGACCCATCTTGATGATAATAGGCACAGAAGATGATTCTGAATCTGAAAAAGTACCCTCGGTAAACCGGCAGGTGCTTTCGATTTACCGCAGTAGATTTTTCCCGGTTTCTTCTGAGACTCTGCTTCGAAAATGGAAAATGATGAACTACAGTAGCAACATGTTACAGCAGCACTGATCAGCAAAGGATAATGGAAAGAATGGTATTTGGGTGTTTGATGGAGGAAAAATGGTTGATTTTGGTGGAGGTAATGGTGTTGATGGTGGCCGAAATTTTGAAAAGGAAGAAAAATGGTGAAATGTTGGTGATGAAGAAGAAGATAATTGTTGAGGATGATGAATGATAGTGGTGGAAGGGTGTTTATATAGGAGAAATCGGTAGAAGATGGAAGGATTTGGTGGGATAGTGGGTAGAGGAGTAATTAGGGTGAGGGATTTGAGGGGTTTGATTGATGGGATTGAGGTTCGAGTTATGGTGGAGTGTGGGAAAGGATGAAATGATAGAAAAGTGGGAAAATGGGGTGCTTTTGCTGACTGGTGGGTTCCTGGTGCGACCGTGTCCATCACGTGTCACCGAAAATTCTGCTTTTTAACATGACACTCAGAAACTGTAAAAACCTCGCTAGGTAACCCGGAGGTAACTCCCAGCTTACCGGGGCTTATTTTCCTAAGATTTTTCTGCCCTTCTACTCGAACACTTTACTTTAGCTCACTGCTCAATCCTGACCTCAAAAATCACTAGTTTCTTACTCCTTTTGTTGCTCTTTCCGACTCAATCCTAACCTACTTCACTAGAATACATAACGAGTAAAAAAAACCTTCCCAATAACCATTGGTTTCAAGCCTAAGGGTGTGGTAGGATGAAAAAAATATCATCATTACTCCGGCAACTTTTATTCACTCTACCAAAACATAATGCGGGAAGTCAGTCTAATCTTACCAAGCTCACCCAAAACTTAATGCGGGAAGACAGTAAACACTAATACAATTATATACAAAAAGTTGTAAACCCCCATTTTGTGTAAACTCGACTACAATCATATATACAAAAAGTTGTAAACCTCATATCTAAGGGTTCAAGAGAATAGTTCTGAGTTTAAATTCGTCAGCTCGAATTACCTTCGGATCTTCACTCAGTCCAAAGTTGGGGCCTTAACTCACCAAACTTTCATCTTCGAGGTTTCAATCGTCATGCACTTCCCTTCTCGTCGGTCATTATCTTTTAAGAGTGCCTTTTCCCGGATTTTCATAGAAACTTTCTGAGCTCTCTTCCTAGTACGTCTCGCTCTCTTTGCTCGTGTGCTAGGTCATCCTCTACTTTGAGATTTAATCTTTATGCCCTAGGATTCCACATTTTCCACTGTAAGCTCCAATCTTTCACTACGCAATACGGAAGGACTAGCCTTCGTGAGCGTCTTGTTGTGGTACTTCACTTCGTGTTCTCTAAGCATTAATCTCATGAATTCTTGCTCACAAGTTTCCACTAGAACCTCTTGTTTCATATGCCTTTCCTTCTCTATCTCCATTATTTCCACTTCCCCGAATCATAAGTCATCTTGCAACATTCCAGACTATTATCTAGGGGCTGTAGGATTTTATAGATACGGCATCATTGTTCAGACTTAATGTGATTTCCCCATTATCAAAGTCCATGATTGCTCTGCTGGTCACTAAGAATGGTCTACCAAATAGAACTGGGGCACTCAGATTCTCGGTACATCTAAAACCATGAAATTTATCGGGAATGAGAATCCTCCTGCCTTAATCGTACAATCCTTTAACAGGCCGGTAGGCATATCTCTGGTTCGATCGACAAAGGTCATGGACCGGGTTTGATCCATGACAACCGGAATCTTAATCTTCTAGTAGAAGGATAGAGGAAAATGTAACAACTTGAACCGGAATCACAAAGGCCTAAACCTACAGATATACCAATGATAGAGATCGGGAGTCGAAACGCTCCAGGGTCTCTTAACTTTTCTACTGTATCAGAGTCTGGGTAATCCTCAGACTCTGAGAACATAGTGTCCGGATCCTCCTCCGGATCATCGGAGTCGTAGTTGGACGATATATCAATTAGCTCGATAGGAAACAAACCTGGTCGATAAGTCTCGTACTCTTTTAGGTTTTCCTCGGCTTCCTGTTTAAGAGTTTCAGTCTCCTCCTCCACACGCTTCTTGTCCCCTTCATATTGCTCTCTAGATTTTGATCCAGGATACATAGAGATTGGCTTGATGTTCAACACGGTACAAAGCATTGCGTTTGACTCGTATAGCCTTTATCACTATTGCTTGACTGAATTTCCGAAGTGTCCTGATACTCCTTCAAAAGAGGCAAAATAAACAAAGAAAAGGTTAGCAATTCCCGCTTCAGTGGGGGATGAACCCAACTGTTGCGGACCTACTAACTAAAATCAACTCGGATAGACACAGAATAACAAGGACTGTCAGAATTTGAATTTCTAGGACCTCGGTAAATTGGGGGTAAGCCACGGTAAACCGGGCCTAGAATTTCTTATTTTGGCAATTTAAACAGTGCGGGTTTTAATCCAGGATGACTCAAGACTCAAAATGAAAATAAATTTAAAAAAACGACTTCTTAATTAAACTTAAAACGTTTATTCTTGAAATTGGCCATTGTCCCCGGAAACAGCACCAAAAATCTTGATCGCGTGTAAGTCACTAACGTCGATATTACAAGCAAGAATACTTGGTCCATCGTAGTATAGTAAGGACGAATCAAGGTCGATCCCACGGAGACAATGCAACTCACGCATAAACGTTTCTAAACTAACTAAGAAGATACATATATGGTCTTTGACCAACAATAGACATGAAAGAAACGTGGTATTCCTCCCCCTCTTCCTACCGATCTGCTAACTTGAATTAGTTAATCCTTATATTTACTTCCTTACATAATTTCCTTAAATCAATGGAGCGAGCTTTTAATTCAGTTTTAAGCTACGGGTGCAATCCTAACCCTATCTCCTCCGACCATGGTAGTAGATAATCTATACGCCAACTACCCTCCTTAATTGGTCCGTAATAGCCATTACGCATAAATAACTAGAATTGCCGGTATTGAGCGCTAACTCATACCGCTAACCCGCTTAGGCAGCTATCGACACTGATTAGCACGTTCCTATGGTCCATCAAGACTATGTCCTAACTAACACTTCACTATCAGTACTTCATGTTAATTTATGAATTACGAATACTAGATTGCCAGACCTATTACTCGTTTTAATTATTTCTATCGATCAACGTAGCTGACGTGAATCCCAGATTTAGGTTTTCTAAATTGTGCCTCGGTAAACCGGTATAGACCGCCGGTTTACCTAGGGCGGCTTTTCCTATTTTTGGATCTACATTGCTCAATGTTGATTAATCTATGTAAATTATAGGGTCGTTAAAAGCACATTAACTAAAACACGTAATACAAACAGATCTACCATATTAAAGACATAAAGGAACGTTCAAAGCTTCATACCTTCAACAATGGAGATCTCGCTTGATCCACTCAAGCTAGAGATGGTAGGGAAGGGAAGGAAACCAGAAAATAAACTTCAAGGACTTGGAAGGAACTTTATTTCATCAAATTGTATAATGTATATTGAAGAGAGTTTGAGAAAGTAAATAATACTTGAGTAAACTTCAACTTAGTTTATTCATCAAATGGAAGAAGTATAAATAGTTACAATTGAGGTGAGATACTAGCTAGCTTGGGCGGCCACTAGCTATGGGCGGCAAGCATGCTTGTAAAAGTAAAAGTTATGTCTATGACATAAAGTAAACTAGACTAGAGTTTGACATATTAATTGTTTATATGTACCACAATTAATATGTCCTTTTACAAATAAAGTGTACAAATAATGTATACACGGAAATAAATAAATATTACATAATATTTGATATGTAATATTTCCACACACCCCCCTCAAACTGGGTTGTATATGTTTATACAGCCAAGTTTACTACTCGGAATGGCCTTGGTGAGAATATCGACGTTCAGTCCGCGAGGGAACATACCGGAGTTGAATAATCTTGGAATCAATCTTCTCCTTCGGGAAGTGTCTGTCAATGTCCACATGTTTGGTTTTATCATGATGGAGTGGATCTTTATGCATAAGGCTGAATTTTGTCACGGCGAGTGTGATAATGTAATAGGCCGCCGAAGTTCTGTCGGGACCCTTTTTACCCAGAGCTTCACAAATTGACGGCCCGGCCCAATCGGCATCGGTGTAAGCCTTGATAGATCTCTCGGCGGACTTGGTGAAGTGCAAGCCTTGGCCGAGTGGATTTCAAGTACCTCGGTATCCTGTTCACGGCATCCCAATGTTGCTCGGTAGGGCAATGCATGAACGGCTCACCGGACGACTCCATATGCAATATCGGGTCTTGTATGGGACGGATAAATGAGTTTCCCTACAAGTCTCGATATTAATCCTTCCCCGACAAGAAATGTCACCATGCGACGGGGTATTGCGGGGTCTACTGGGGATACGGCGGGTTTGCATCCCAAATACCGCTTTCCTTCAAAGAGTCCAAGACATATTTCCTTTGAGAGATAGAGATACCCTGGTTATTTCTTGCAATTTCCATACCAAGGAAGTATTTAAGATAGCCCAAATCCTTGACTTGAAAAACCTTTGCCAGTAGAGTCTTCAAATTCTGGATCTCAGTAGAGTCATCACCAGTGAGGATGATATCATCCACATACACAATAAGGATAGATCTTTTCTGGCTAGTGGTCTTGATAAACATGGTGTGGTCTGAGTTGCATTGATGATATCCAGCAGCTTTAACTACAGTAGTGAGTTTCCCAAACCAGGCTCTTGGGGATTGCTTTAGGCCATATAGAGATTTCCTTAATTTGCAAACCTTTCCTTGAGTGTTAGGATTGGTAAAACCAGGAGGTACATTCATGTAAACTTCCTCAGTAAGGTCACCATTGAGGAAGGCATTTTTTATATCCAATTGGTGAAGAGGCCAGTCAAGTTGGATAGCAAGAGATATCAGTATTCTGACAGTGTTCAGTTTTGCCACTGGTGCAAAAGTTTCTTTGTAGTCAATGCCATAAGTTTGAGTGAAACCCCTTGCAACTAGTCTGGCCTTATACTTGTCAATTCTACCATCAGCATTGTATTTGATGGTAAATAACCACTTGGTACCGATCGTCTTCTTGCCTTTGGGGAGAGTCTGTTAGATCCCTATATAATTAAAGATTGAGTAATATACAATCCCGATTTTATGCGGCTTTATTCTTATTAAACACAACATACAAATTGAGTACTTATGCAATAATTATTTTATGCGGCTTTATATAGATACAATAGCCGACTTATGACTCTCAGAAGCCCTAACCGACCTAGTAAACGCGGCAGAATCGATTTCTTGTTCCTCAAGACCCTCGGTTTATCGAGCCTAGACCACTGTAAACCAAGCCTTCAATTCTTCTTTTTCTCTGGTAGATCTCTTCTTGGACTTCATTTACTTGGCCCAACACGCTTTCCTCTGGTCCAGCTTAGTCCATAAATGCTCCGGACTTGATACATCCTGGAAAATACACAAAACACAACAAAACAGTACCAAACCTTCGGGAAAATAACACAGATGCAGCATTACGAAACTAGAACATACACAAAGCATTTAACACATATTCCATACAATAACGAGCCTATATATCCTATCTTTGAGCATATTTTTGGTTAATAAAGGTATAATTATTGGTACTAGTTAGGGTGTTATTAGTCCCTCACCTCGTGCATAATGTGTTCATAGGAGGCATTGAGGGGCGTGAAGTGCTCCTCCTTGAACTTTTTAGGCTTCTTCATGTCCATATTTCGGCTATAGCCTGCCTTAGGTGGGTTGGGCTTAACCTTGTCTTTTGCCTTAGTCCCTGGAGTCACCTCCGACGTGCTCTAGTTTCGGGCAAGAACGTCAACATGTCCGTTAGGCTGTTTGGCCATCAATGCCAAAAACTCAGATTTGAGAAGTAATTTCGTGCTTCCTCGAGAATCCAAACGGTGAGGATGTAAGTCCCCCATGAGGGGTGTTCTTCTTGACCGACCACACCTCTCAAAATTTCTTCGACTAGCCTTTTTAACTTTGCCAGTTCGCCTTGGTGCAAATCTGTGGTGGAATGTTTCGTAACGCTAGTTGCCTTAGACTTCTCCAACGGGTAGTAAGATTAACCTTGACGCTCCCCGATTCTAGCTTTCACGTTTCGGGGGTGGATTGATATTACGGGCTCTTCTCTCATGCAGCCTTCATATTATTTCTGCTAACCACGGGCCCAATTCAGGACTAGACAAATTTCCTCCCATGGGCGTAGTCGGATTGTCGTAGTAAAGAACTCACCGTTGGGCGAGCTATATCTTTGGCGAGATGTGATTTCTTCTACGGGACGAATTCGTGGGCTATTAGCCATTCTTTCGACATACGCAGAATGTTCAAGTAACGCTGCCACATAGAGCTCATTGTAATCATCGTTGACCTCGATAGGTTGAGGCTACAGAATGCCGTTCCGCTTAGAGGTGCCGACCTATTCCTTCCCCTTGTGGTGGCCGGTGGCAGCGTCTTGATCCTCTCTGGATCCCTTTCCGTTTAGGAAGGAATGGATATTTGGCTGATCGAGCTCCCTCGCCCTTGGAAGTGGAGTGCTCAAATCACTGGGAGCTTGGTGTGCGAGAATGCGATCCCATCAGTCCTCCTCGTGATTATAGTGGGGTCATGAGCCAGTCCTGGGTGGAAGACCATCGTTGAGTGCAGAAGCTATGGTATTTGTCACTATTATGTTCTTTGCATGGATGAAGATGAAGAACTGCTGGAAAATGAACTAGTTGAAGATGAAGGCTTTTCTCGCCGGAAAATGCAGGATACTAATTTTTGGTGGAGATCTTGCCTGAAAACTGATCAGAATCGTTGTTTCCCAATAAGGGAACCAAATTGATATTGCACAGAATATCACAATATAAAATATGAATAAAGAGAATTTAATAAGAGCTAAATGAGTCGACAAATTAGCAGAATTTTATTGCAAGTGTCAATTACATTGTCCTTTACAAGGAATAAAGTGTCGTTGTTTATAGGCGTTAGTACATCCATTAAGATAAATAATAAACATGGCTAACATGTTGTTCTCTGAGTGGTCGGGTTTCAAGGTAACCTTCGCGGATTAGCTGATGTTGACTTTTAACGGGCTTGGTCTTAGTCGGGTCAGACTGTCTAGTTGGGGGGTGAGCAGGTCGCCCACCAATGCCCCTTGCCAGCTTGTCAAGGGCGGGTCAGAGGCTTAGCTGATCGACGCTCTTTGGCCCCGCCGTGATGAGTATCGTTAAGGAGATGGCGAGCTGGATGTGAACCCGTCCCGGCCCGGCTTATGAAGGTGCAGACCATATAGGCCGAGGACCCTATGACACTTGGGCCTGGAGATAGGAGCCCAATTGATCACTCGCAGGCTCATTTTGGGCTTGGCGTATCACTACCCAAATTCCACAAGACCCTCAAACTAGATTGTGAACATGCTTTGTACCCTTGAATATTTGTTATTTTTGTTTAGATATGACAAGATTATAAAAATCTATGTACGAAGACAAGAAACATGAATATGAGAAGTAGACAAGAAACATGAACATGTTATGTAAGTATGAATGATAGTTGACAAGTGAAGTACGGATTGGTAAATAGCTTACATGGGTTTGATAAGTAGGATAAACATGGCAGTAGGTTAAGAAATTGAATAAGTACGTGCAAGATTAGCTGAAGTAGATAATAGGACATGTTTTTACACATTAATCAAAGTTATGCTTTTCAAGTAGTTTATCTATGCATCAAACTTATGTCTTTAATATATTTTGTAAACTGGTGAAATAAATTCATGTCATGCTCACAGCTTATAACAAACATGAATATCTATTTTTGATCGTCTATTCCGTGCTGAGTTTTGTGCACGAGCTCACTCTTTCTGCTTTGGTTGATAATTATATGCAGAGTTTGAAAGGCAGGTTGACAGCTCCGAAGAGCAATTATAAGATGGGAGGTTGATGTTCTGCAGTGATGCCTAGGTTGTAATTTGGTTTCTTTTCTATACGTCATACGTGCCAAGTTTATGCTTTATTAGTCTTTTATTGTGGATATGTTGTACAGATGTTTTAGTTAATTATGAGTTAGTTTGCAACAATGATCTTTCAGGAGTATGTGTCTCTGCACTAGTGATGTGTAGTCGGTTCTCAGCTACTATGATGTTAGTTGTGGATGCAAGCATCATTTGTTTCTTTTCTTCTGCGCAATTTTGTACTCTAATACAACGTCAGACTTCGTGGATTCGTAATTTATTTTCAAATTACCAAGCAGCCGAAACATATCGATGAGTGTGTTAAGCTCGAGGATGAAATCAAGCTCAAATTTACTGTCGAGCACAACATTTCTGGTGAACGGCTCGGTTTCGAGAGTGGTGTATTACAACTAACTACACCTGAAACCATTAAAAGTATTAAGTTAGTACAAAACAAGTCCATGAATTGTTGTAAATAACACTTTTTTTCTACCTTTCCGCTTCATCAAACAAAAAAACCCAAGTTCCTTCCTATGCAGCCGCCCCTCTACAAATCACAGCCGCCAAAACTCCATCCCATCATTATTCTCCACCTTCTCCTTTATTGCTCTGTTCCTCAAAAAATTCCTTCACGACTATAGTGGTCTTCGATTCAAGGGTCTCTTTTTGTGGTGTTTCTGGTCTCCGGTGCAAATTGAACAGCACCGCATTGGCCAGAAGTAGCATCGCGGATTGCTGAACTGCCAATGTCAGGTAGCAATGGAAGATGATGACATTGGTTTTCTCATTGCAATGGTTGCCTACAAATACGGTGGGGGTGGAAGATGAGGAAGGCGGCACGAAATAGAGTGGTCGCTCTATAGTGGCGTTATAGTGGCATGAAAGAACGGTGGAATTTGCCCTTGTCCGTTTAATAATATGACAAATTGTAGTGAAATGAAGAAAAGATAAAAATAAAGTGATATTTTCTCCGTTGGACTAAAATGTGATTCAGAAAAATTGTTGTGCTTAGAGTAATTGAGTAATTATTTGTGATGCCATAAGTTTCAAAAAAAAAAAAAAATTAAAAAAAATAAAAAATGGAGAAGCAAGTAATTTAATGAATGACAGGCAACTCCGATGATACATCAACCAGGGTTCCACCATCATTCCCATCTCGATTAAAAATCACATTCCCCTTTCACCTCCACCCTCTCAATCCAAAACAAAAAAACACAAAAACAAAACAAAAACACTAAATCTATCGATGTTCTTAAATGCAACTCAGTACAATGCATATTTTAAACATTGTTGTATTGTTGTGGTGTAGAGTATCATAAACTAATGTGGGTCACACTACAATTAAAATTACTCTACTAGGTATCCTAGCTTTTTAATATGAGAATAATAATTATATTAAAACTCCTAACGTATTGCCATATCATACTGTGCCATATCTATACCCAGATATTTACCATATTCCCTGTAAGAAACAAATTATATCTGGTGTCCAAATAGCAATAGGTTCATTAAACGGGAAAAAAGAAACCGACAACGGATAAAAGCCAGATGGACTTAGGACTTTTAGTGTACTCGCCGTCTCTTCACGAGCAAGCAAAGAACAGACCCCCAACCCCCTGAAGAAGGTAATAACAATAAAAGGCGTCCCTCTTCTGCAGACGCCGCCGTCTACTGGTCTTCTTGTCAGATGGACTGAAACCAGGAAGAAGATAGGAGATATGAACTCAGTGCAGCAACCTTCTTATTCCCGGACCAGTAACAGGTTTTGCAAAAACCTTGGGGAATTTAAATTTTCATTTCTTATACCCACCACCAAATAACCGGATCAATCAATCTCTCCTTCCTCTGGATGTGGGTCATTTGATGCACCACCAACACCACCAACAGTTAAAGTTTCAGTTTCAGTTGAAGTTGAAGTTCGGGCCTCAGGTGGTTCTTCTTCCTCGTCGTCATCTCTTTTCATATATAACCCTAATTGCTCGAGAGGATTACTGCTTACATGGAAACTGAAATTACCAGAGAGGTCTGGCGTTGCTTCCTCTAGGAAGCTCCCTCCTCCAAGATGTAGAAGATGTTCATCACTTGGTCCAACAGACGATCTAAACATTTGCAAATCTTCCATGAACTGGCTGTTCTCGTTAATATCAACCGTCTTCTCCATCTGCAAACCAACCAACCAATCCAACAAGATCAAAAGATGAATTGGTGTGTCGTATGTGGGTTAAGAATACTACAAACGATTCCATATACATATATATATATATATATATATATATATATATATATATATATATATATATATATATATAACACTTTCGGTCCATTTTGTATCATGTTTTTCGCATTTATATCTCATGTTTCATTTTTACACTTTTACCCTTCATCTATAAATTTCTTCACCTTTTCAGTCCATTTTTACCAAGTGTCAAGTTATTATAAATTGGCTAGATCATGTCATTCCTTCAGCAAGAGATTTTTGACACATGGCACATCGAATTGGAAACGTAAAATAAAAATAAATATAAAAAAAAAAACCCGCATACATGAGTGGTAAAAGTGCCAAAGGTGAAACATTAGAGATAAAAGTGCAAAAATCATGACAGACAAAAGGTATCTATCTATATATATATATATTACCATTAGCAAAGCCTGACGGGCTGCTTCCCGCTCAACTTCTCTTCTCCGTCTAGCTTCTGCAGCAGCTTCTTCTTCGGCTTTTCTCCGGGCTTCTTCTACAGCCTTTGCTTCGGCTTGTAAACGAGCTTTTTCTAAAGCCAAAACCAAACCAAACCGATTTACACAAAAAGGAAAAGGAAGTGACAGGGAATGTTAACAGCGTAATAGGATAAGATAAAATAGTCGTCCCACATATTTCTACCTCAAAACACAACATTAACCAGAAATAAGGACAATAACTATACACAGAATTTCATAGGAAAAAAAAAACCTTCTTTTCTCCGTTTCTCAAGCAGCTCTCGTTCAATTTGTAATTTCTCAGGATCCAGCTTTTCACCCTAAACATCAACGTTTGGCTAAATTGAAAAAACAGCACCACAAAGCAAAAGCCGTGTGAGCAGGAAATGGATACAAATAATCAATCAACTCACCTTCTCTTGGGTTTTCTCTTGAGCCCTGATTATAGTGTCTGCAAAACGACTTCTCAATAAAGCGGCACGATAAAGCTTCTCAGGGGAGACTTGCCTCCCTGGTGGAGCGCCCTCGGCTAGAAGTGTATACAGCATCATGGGGTGAGAGATGATGCAACAAAACAAAAGCGTCTATTTTCATTTCATTTCATTTCTTACCCTCTAAACAAACACCATCACGCTCCAAAGGAATATCAGCTCCAGAATCACTAATATCAACACCATCTTTCTTCTGCTCCTCGGTAGTAGTAGTAGTAGCCACCATCCCCCCAGCAGCAATGGAACTTTCCTGTGTTACAAAAAGGACCAAACAATAGAAGATAAACAAGAGACATTGCGAGAATGCCCCAGTGTTGAAAATAGAAACAAAAAGCACAAGGTCATGACTGCAGCAGACTATGGCGTATAATGGAATGGACGTCGCCTTCATACCTTAGGCAGACCAACTGGAGCTGAATCCTTCGCAACATCTGATGATTCCTTACTACAGCTTTCAGACTCTGAATCTGATACATACCCCATTCATTAATATGAATCGACAAGATTCGGATCAAATGCAGTTATAATGATCTAGAATTCAGCTAAACATCAATAATTTTTTTATTTTTGAAGGGCTAAACATCAATAATTCAAAATCACGATTGAAGCTCTGTCTATTTTACACTTTGATTTATTTGTCCAGAAGAGAGAATATTGGCAGCATAGAGAAAAATACTCTACAGTTGTTGAAAGTCCGTGGGAACAAAAGAGACAAAGTCCAATGCTACAATCAGGGTGCAGCCAGAATGTAAGACACCAGCGAGGTCAATTTAGCAGTAAAATGTAAATAGCTAGTACAAAATATTAATTAACACAGATTTTTCTTTTGCTTTCCTTTATTCAACTCACTGGGGCCAAATTAGAAATGTTAGGTGGAGTCTGTTTTAATTTATAAACATAGTAAAAATGGTCAAAATATTAAGTGAGGTCAAATGTGGAAACACCCTTGACACGGCTATAGTAATCAATGTGGTCTAGACGCTGAAGGATAGATCCTAACATCTATTACTAGAAAACCTCAATAGAAACCCAAACGAAAAGTAGCAACACTCACCAGCATCTGATTCTTATTTTGGATAGGGAGTATATCAATGGCACTTATTGAATTACTGAAGCTTGATAAGAAATTGAGAAGAATATTTTTCTTACTTTCATTGTGAACCAACGGGTACAAAATATGTACTGAGGAGAAAATAAATGAATTCCTGATTTTAGGGATTTTACAGCACTATTCTATGAAATTTACAAATGAACAAATCACCTAATATATGCAATTGTAATAAATAGGCTGATCCTACTCTCCTAAGAGTAATCAACTAATTTAATTTAATCTGATTCTAATCTTCTGATCATAGCATCCTAATTAATCAAAATCTTATAATTAAAGAAAATGAAACCCCAAGTTTGACATTCTATACCCCACTCAAACTAGGCGGAATAAATACTCACAAGGCCATATCCCGAAACTAGCTGAATGAAATTTGGCAGAAAAAAGAGCCTTTGCAAGTATATCAGCTGTCTGGAACCAAGATGGAACATAAGTGATTGATAGTCTTGTCTTCTAACTTTTCATTGATAATGTGCCTATCGATCTTTACGTGCTTAGTTCGATCATGATGCACCGAATCTTTGGTAACTGCATTAGCTGACCGGTTATCGCAGATATATTTATAGGTCCAAACACTTCTACTTGAAGATCCTTTATTAGTCTTTTTAACCAAATTCCCTGATGTTGAAGATTTTGCCGTATTGTGCTTTAGTTTAATAATGTTTTATTATGTTTTTTATTTATATCCTAATAAGGGCAGTTGTGTACTTTAGCCAATTTTAAGTATTAGGGTTTGTGTTAGCTCCTAGGGTTTACAGATGACGGCTCCTTAATTATAGGAAGTTGTCTTGGTAAGGGGTCTTGGATATTCTGTTATAAAAAGATGAATCAGTCTGTAATCGAACACCAATGAAGAATCAATAAAATATCTTTTTTCTCTTATTACTTTTCTACATGGTATCAGAGGATGGTTAACCAAATTCAACCATGAATTTTCGAGCAACTATGAATGGGGAATTAAGAAATACCCCATCTGATTCCTCAACCAGTTCTGCTATTGAACAAAACCTTGGAGGAGAAGCCAATTCTAGCGAAAGACATCCGCTCTCGCTTACGGTCCGAAACTCAATGGCGGCAACTACCTTGAGTGGGCCCAAACCATCAAACTTGCCATCTATGGTAAGGGGAAATTAGGGTATCTCACAGGGGGGACAAAAAAGCCTGCAGAAGAAGATCCCAAGGCCAGGACATGTAAATCAGAGAATTCCATGATCATGGCTTGGTTAATCAATTCAATGGAAAGGCCAGTTGCTAAACCACATATGTTTCTGGCTACTGCGAAAGATATGTGGACTACAGTAAAGGAAATGTACTCGGATCTGGAAAATTCATCCCAGATCTATGAACTCAAAACAAAGATCTGGTCTTGCAAGCAGGAAAATAGGGAGGTGACTGCCTATTACAATGAAGTTGTAAGTCTTTGGCAAGAGTTGGATCTGTCCTACGATCAGTCTTGGGATTGCCCCAGTGATGGGGTAAAATTCCAAAAAAGAGAAGAAAATGAAAGAGTTTATACCTTTCTTGCTGGCCTAAACCAAGAGTTGGATGAGGTAAAGGGGAGGATTTTGGGCAAGAATCCTCTCAGAGAAGTTTTTTCAGAGGTGAGAAGGTCGGAATCAAGAAGGAAGGTGATGTATAAGGGGACTGCATCTGGGATAGAGTCCTCTGCATTAGCAGCTTTTAAAGGGGAAAATACGGGAAGAAAACAGAAAATATGGTGCGATCACTGCAAGAAGCAGGCCCACACAAGAGAGACTTGCTGGGGCATCCATGGCAAGCCGGCTAATTGGAAACCAAGGAGTGCAGGGACTGGAGCATCAGAAGGGAAGCAAGCAAACCAAGCCATCCAGGTATCTTCTGATCAGAGTGCTAACTCCTCTGGATCACTTCTGTTTACTCAAGAACAAATAGAGCAGATCACTAAACTGATCCAAGCACAGACTATCCAACCTTCAGGTGATTCCTCATGCTCCTTAGTTGAGAAAGGTAATCCCTCTTCTTTTTCTTTTCTGGGAGTAAAACAAAATGACTATTGGGTCATAGATTCAGGGGCCACTGACCACATGATCCATTGTTCACAGAGTTTTTCCTCTTATTTTCCTTGTGCTGGAAGCCAAAAAATAAGGGTAACAGATGGAACTTTTTCCACAATTGCTGGAAAAGGGACCATTGTTATCTCACCAAAATTAACCCTCACTAATGTCCTTCATGTCCCTAAATTATCCTGCAACCTTATGTCTGTCAATAAACTCATTTATGAAACTAAATGCACCGTCTCTTTCTCTATTTATGGCTGTAAGTTTCAGGATACTCATACGGGGAAGGAGATTGGCAATGCTAAACTAGTGGGAGGACTGTATATCCTTGAGGAAGATGAAGATTTCAAGAATAAAACAATGCTTAGAAACTTGTGTTTTCAGTCTGTTCATGTTGATAAGAATAAAATCTTGTTATGGCACTTGAGACTTGGCCACCCTAGTGTAGGCTATTTGAAAAAGCTGTTGCCAGAATTATTTTTAAATAAAGATCAAGCTGTTTTGCAGTGTGAAGTTTGTGAATATCAAAACATACAAGAACTGTTTTTCACCCTCAACCCTACAAGCCCACCAAACCTTTCACTATGATTCATAGTGCTGTGTGGGGACCTACTAGGGTGAGCACTTTGTTTGGAAAACGTTGGTTTGTAACTTTTATTGATGACCACACTAGGGTCTCATGGGTGTATTTGTTGAAACATAAATCTGATGTTAAACAAGTTTTCATAGACTTTTATAACATGGTTTTCACTCAATTTCAAACCAAAATTCAAATTTTCAGAAGTGACAATGGGAGAGAGTATTTTAACTCTGTCCTAGGTCCTTTTTTCTTGGAAAAAGGGATGATTCTCCAAAGCTCATGTCCAGACACACCCAACAAAATGTGGTGGCTGAAAGGAAGAACAGACACATACTTGAGGTAGTTAGAGCCTTGATGTTGGCCTCTAAAACACCCAAGTATCTATGGGGAGAGGCTGTGTTGACAGCCATCTACCTGATTAACAGGTTGCCCTCAAGGGTCCTATGTTTTCAAAGTCCTTTGGACAAGTTAAAAAGTATTTATCCCAGTACCAGGATCATTCAAGACCTTCCCCTAGAATTTTTGGGTGTACTGCATTTACACTTGTTTATCACCGAGGGAAGTTGGATCCCAGGTCTAAAAAATGTGTATTTATTTGCTATGCGCCCACTCAAAAGGGGTACAAACTGTTTGATCCTGAGACTCAGCAAGTTGTCATTAGTAAAGATGTGACTTTTTTTGAAAATAAAATGTTTTTTCACACTCATGTTCAGGGGGAGATCCCAATGAACATGAGTCTATATCACAAGTCTTGCTTGAAGAGGATAGTGAGTCTATGAACCCTCCAAGTAATATTTCTTATCAACATGAAAATAGTGAGTACAAGACTTCTGATTCACTAAATTCAGAAGTCAGTCCCAAGACCAGAAGTTTCCTGGCAAAACTTATTCTAGGAGGAAGACTTCACTCAAGGATCATGCAGATGCTCACACAGGTAATAGCATTAATCAATCTCCTCCTCCAAATGAAGATCTGGAAATGATCCCAGAAACAAGTGAAGAGACTGATGCTTCTATGTCAATATCTGATGACCAAATTGAATCTGATGAAAACCCTTCCATGGAAACCTCTATTAAAACCACGTCTCCTAATTTGTTATTAGATGTGCCCATAGCTATCAGAAAACCTCCCAGAGAGTGCACCAAATATCCTCTATATCCCCTCAGTAAGTATGTGTCTTAACACAACTTGGCCCCACACTACTGTACCTTTCTTTCAAACCTTTCTACCAAATTCCCAACACTATACAAGAAGCTCTAATGTCTCCTGAGTGGAAAGCAGCTGTCTATGAGGAAGTTAATGCTCTTGAAAAGAATAATACATGGGATGTGGTGGATTTACCTGATGGGAAAACTCCAGTAAAGTGTAGATGGGTGTTCACCGTAAAATACAACTCAGATGGATCACTACAAAGATACAAGGCCAGGTTGGTGGCTAAGGGGTATACCCAAACCTATGGGTTGGACTACTCAGAAACTTTCTCTCCAGTAGCTAAATTGAATACTGTAAGAATTCTTCTGTCTGTGGCTGTAAACTTGGACTGGCCTCTTGAGCAACTAGATGTGAAAAATGAATTCCTCCATGGGAACCTGAAGGAGGAGGTGTATATGGAGTTTCCACCTGTGTTCCTTGGGAAAAATGAGGGTAAGGTGTGCAGGCTGAATAAATCCTTATATGGATTAAAACAGAGCCCAAGGGCATGGTTTGAGAGGTTTACCAAGTTCTTGAAGAAAGAGGGGTTCAAACAAGGGCAATCAGATCATACCTTATTTGTGAAAAAGACAGAAAGTGGGAAACTGACCGTCTTGGTGATGTATGTTGATGACATCATCCTTACAGGCAGTGATAGGCTGGGAATTGATGAGATCAAGAAAAGTTTGGTTTCAGAGTTTGAGATTAAAGAACTGGGCAATTTAAGGTATTTCTTAGGCATGGATTTGCCAGATCAGAGAAAGGAGTTGTAGCCTCACAGAGAAAATATGTGCGCTAGACTTGTTAAAAGAGACAGGTATGAGTGGTTGTAAACCAACTAGTATTCCTATGGAGGCCAATCTAAAGCTCTGGGAAGTGAAAGACGATGATGTCCCTGTGGATAAAGGCAGGTATCAAAGACTGGTGGGTAGGCTGATATACCTTGCTCACACCAGGCCAGATATTTCTTTTGCTGTAGGAATAGTGAGCCAATTCATGCATGCACCATGTGAAAAACACCTAGAAGCAGTTTACAGAATATTGAGGTATCTTAAAGGTACTATAGGTGAAGGATTGTGGTTCAGGAAGAGCTCAAACAGGGGAGTGGAAGTATACACATATTCTGATTGGGCTGGTTCAAAGGAAAGATCCACATTAGGTTACTGCAGCTACGTGTGGGGTAACCTGGTCACATGGAGGAGCAAAAAACAGGGGGTGGTTGCTAGGAGTACAGCTGAGGCAGAAAATAGGGCAATGGCACAAGGTGTGTGTGAGGAATTATGGATACGAAGAGTCCTAGAAGACAACCAAGTTCCAGTGGAGCTGCCTATGAAACTTTACTGTGATAATAAGGCAGCTATTGATATCGCCAATGACCCTGTTCAACATGACAGGACCAAGCATATCGAGATTGACAGACATTTTATAAGAGAGAAGTTGGATGATGGGATAATCTGTATTCCCTTTCTTCCGTCCTTACAACAGGTTGAAGATGTATTGACAAAGCCTCCAGTCAAGCAAGGATTTGACAACTTTATGAGCAAGTTGGGCATGTTAAATATCCATGCTCAACTTAAGGGGGGGTGTTGAAGATTTTGCCGTATTGTGCTTTAGTTTAATAATGTTTTATTATGTTTTTTATTTATATCCTAATAAGGGCAGTTGTGTACTTTTGCCTATTTTAAGTATTAGGGTTTGTGTTAACTCCTAGGGTTTACAGATGACGGCTCCTTAATTATAGGAAGTTGTCTTGGTAAGGGGTCTTGGATATTCTGTTAGAAAAAGATGAATCAGTCTGTAATCGAACACCAATGAAGAATCAATAAAATATCTTTTTTCTCTTATTACTTTTCTACACCCACAAATTCTGTGGGCTAAACCTTGAAATTCAGCCTCGGCACTACTACAAGCTACTACTGGTTGTTTCTTACTTTGCCATGTTAGTAGAATGCCTCAACACTACTACAAGCTACCTCCATTCTGAGGAAGTGATTTGGGTGACCAAGACCCTTCAAATTCTTTTGATACAAGAGACTTGAGCCTTTTAATTTCTTCTTAATGATTTCATGTCACTAAATGTCATCAACATGCACAATTAGTATAGTATGGCTAGCTTGCGATTATACATATCCGTCCCTTTTTAACACCTTAGTGAAACGCTCAAGCCATGCATAAGGGAATTGTTTGAGCCCATATAAAGCTCTCTGTAATTTGCAAACCTTGCCTATAGTTGTCTCTATTTTAAAACCAGGCGGAACATCCATATAAACTTCTTACGTTAGTTCTCCATTTAAAAATGCATTTTTAAAAATGCCGTGAAGGTTTGGTCTTTTCTGTCATCACACGTTTTCTACTCTTCTCGTGTCTCACTTCAGATAATACTTCACGCAAAGTGGGTAGAGGTTTCATTCAAAGTACTCACCCACGGACTTCATCAAGGCATTGGTTGAGACCCATAAAAAATTTACACCCTTTTAAAACACACATTGTAATCACGACAGTTCCAGTTGTGTTTCAAAAACGTCAACTGGCTACCAATAGCGTTGAAGAGGTGTAAAGTATGTTGTGACCGATTCTTCTCCTTGACAAATATCATGAATGAGACTTTCTGCATGAAAATTTTCAGCAGTATTGTCCTTGTGAGAAGATTTCTCGGACAGATTCACAGATTTCCTGGGTTGTGGTGCATAGGAGGAAATTTTCTCCTATCTCAAGTGTCATTTCGAAGAAGTAATCGATTCAGCTGAGAAGACCTCAGCTGTGTTCATGACAGCTTAGTTGCTCAGCTAGATAACCAAGTTCAGATGTGATGACCATTAGTTCAGATGACTAAATGCCTTTGTCAGCTGTTTTTGTATCATTTATTACTGTATCCTGTTACCTACACTCTAGCCGTTGCAACACCCAACCAACTCATTACTACTTGCTGCTTAAGCTTCTCATTGCAACTATTTATACTTCAATGACCAAGTATTTTTCCAGTTCTCTTCTTCTAAATGGTATCAAAGCCACGTTTGCTCTAAAAAATCTAAAATCTCCATGGAATCCGAAGCGACATCTGTCATTAACTACTCCAAAGGAGAACTGAACAGTTCGTCTGCTGCAAACCATAATTCTTCTTTCATTCCCATGTCAGTCATCATGCTGAAAGGGGAGAATTATCTTCATTGGTCCCGATCTATCCGCTTATTTATCACCGGAAGAGGGAAAGAAGAGTACTTGCGGGGAGAAATCAAGATCTCAAAGGCCGATGAGCCAAAATACAAGGAGGTCAAGGTTGAAACAAGCCTTGTTATGTCTTGGTTGATTGGCTCAATGACCCCTGCAGATTGAACCCTATCTACACCCGGAACCACTCCCCTAGCGGTCCTGCCACCACGTCGCAGAACGGGAGTTCGTGTGTAACCTTTTCTTTCTGGCGTAACAGCGGTCCCGGGCCTCTAGTGAGTTACAGACATCCTATCAAAAGCATGGCAGCAAAAGGACATATTTGAGGATCTACCATGGAGCTCTCCAGATGATGCAAAAAGGTTCACTGCACACAAGGAACAGCAGAGGATTTTAAGATTCTAAATGGGTCTCAACTCTGAGTTGGATGGTATCAGAGGAAGAGTCTTAAGCATCTGTTTTTTCTGAGCTAAAGCATAAGTAGAGCAGAAGGAAGCTCATGCTGAAATCCAGCCACAGTGAAACTGTTCAGGAAGCTTCTAGTATGGCTACCAAAACAACATATGCTGGAGGAAAAGGAAAGAAAAAAAGAGCCAAAAAAAAAAAAGACAAACCTTGGTGTGATTTCTGTAAAAGGCGTGACCATCTAAGAGAGAAATGGTGGAAGATCCATGGAAAGCCTGACCACATGAAGAATTCCAATAAAGACTAAAAGAAGGAAACTTATGGGAATTATGCCAACACCTCAGATGAAGATGGATTTTCCCACCACTTCACCCCAGGACAAATGGAGGCCTTGAAAAGGCTCCTCCTTCAAAATCAACCTTCTAACCGCACTGGTAATGACACTGCTACTATGGCACACTCAGAACCACGCCTGAATTGTGGATTTTGGTACTTCTGACCATATGACTGGGAACTTTGGTCTCTTATCTACATTTACGTCCACCCTGACTCCTCATTATGTAAAAACTGTTTAAAAATTGTTTCAACCTCAGATTTTTCCTTCATTAAGAAAACCCAAGTCATTCTAGTGTGATCATCAATAAGAGTTATAAACCACCTTTTGCTATTTAGAGTGTGCACCCTAGATGGTCCCCAGACATCACTATGTATCATAGTGAAGGGCCTTGAGGGTGTGTAGGGTTGAATAGGATAAATACTTCTATTTTGCTTTGCAAGAACACATACTTCACATAAAGGTAAAACATTTTTATTATTAGAAAAAAGTCCAAGAAACAACTTTTGCATATAATTAAAACTTGGGTGGCCTAATCTCCTATGCCACATTAAAATCTGGTTCTGATTATTTAAATTTCTTGTAAGATGACATCCTCTCAGTAGGGAGTCCTTATTTGATTCACCATCCTGTTCCAGCACATAGAGACCACCAACTTGCCAATCATCTTCCCCAAAGCCTTGTCCTGAAACACACAGTCATCCTTAGAAAATAGAGCAACACAGTCTAGTTCAGATGTCAGTTTACATATGGAAATCAGATTACAACAGTTTAGGTACGTGTAATACTTCTGTAAGTGTGAGGTTTGGTGTGATTTTGATGGAGCCTGTCCCAGCAATCGCAGAGAATGACCCATCAGCAAGTCTGATTTTATGGTTTCCAACACAAGGGTCATAATTAAGAAATAAATCAGAGGATCCAGTCATGTGATCCGTTGCTCCGGAGTCAGCTATGCAATTTATTTCATGACTGGTCCCATAAAAGGCTTTGTGAAGGTAATTACCTGACTCTGCCAAGGAGCATTGAGGATTATGGTTCAAGGAGAGTTGAGAGTTTAGGATTTTACTGAGTTGTTCCAGCTGTTCCTAAGTGAATTGAAGAGCCCCAGTAGTAGATGAGGACCCTAGGTCAGAAGCCACCTGATTTGCTCTTCCTGCTCCTTGATTCTGTCCTCCCCTATTGCCCTTATTCCACCATTCTGGCTTGCCATGTATATCCCAGCATATGTCCTTAGTGTGGCCAATCTTCTTGCAATGCTCACACTTAGGCTTCTCCTTGTTTGATTTCCTGTGTTGACTTCCAGCCACTAGGGCAGATCCTTCTACTTCTGTAAGGCCTGGTTTGTGCATAACTTTGCGTCTTGATTCTTCTCTTCTTACTTCAGAAAAGGTTACTCTGAGTGATGGTAGGGGTTTTCTGCCCGAATTCTACCCTCACCTCATCCAGGATCCGGATTTAGGCACTCGCCAAGAATGAATAAACTCTTTCATTCTCCTCCCTTTTTTGAATTTTTGTACTGTCACCAGGACAGTCCCAAGTGTCATCATAACACATGTCCAATTCCTGCCAAAGGGTTACAATATCATTGTAGTAAGTGGTTACGTCTCTGGATTCCTGTTTTAAGTTCCAAAGTCTTGTCTTTAGGTCATAGATCTGTGAAGAGTTCTCCAAGTCAGAGTACATCTCTTTCACAGCATCCCACATGTCCTTGGCAGTGGACAGAAACATATGCGGTCTGGCAATGGGTGGCTCCATGGGATTTATGAGCCATGCCTTTACCATTGAGTTTTCAGACTTCCAGATCGCCAGTTTTGGATCATTTGTTGCTGGTTCCTTGCTTGCTCCGGTCAAGAACCCCAACTTTCCTCTGCCATCAACCACCAGTTTGACGGTCTGGGACCACTCCAAGTAGTTCTTGCCATTTAGCTTATGTGATACCAGTAGGTTAGAAGAGGAATTTGTTGTTTTTCCATCTTCTCCCCCAGTATTTGCTCCGGATCCTGTGTTAGCAGAAGAGCCGGCGCTGGTCAGTTCTCCGGTGAACGCTGCTCGGTAGTTCATCTCGAGAAAAAACAGGGTTCTTGAAATTAGTTTTTTATGGATCTAATCTCTGATACCATGTTGGAAAAGGTAAAAGAGAACAATTGTTCTTGTTATTTTATTCACTGACTGCACAGTCTTATTTATACAACTGGTGGAAACCCTAATCTTCCTGAATTTCAGGAACTTACTAATTCAGGACTCTTTGACCAGCCGCCAACCTTAAACCCTAAGGAAAATACTTGCCTTATATCACGGCTACATATAAATAAATAATAAAACAGAATTTATAACAAATACTCCTCGTATTCTAACTCTTTCAACACATCTCAACCTGGTTCATAGGCTCCTCCGATATCTCAAATCATGTCATGGTCATGTATTGATGCTGACCGCGGTGGTTTCCTATTAACAGAAGATCTACCACAGACTACTGTTGATACTTCCGGGGTAACCTTATCACCTGGAGAAGTAAATAACAACCTATTGTCTCCAGAAGTAGTGCAGAGGCTGAATTGAGGACTCTTGCCGTTGGTGTTTGTGAGGGCATGTGGATGAAGAGAGTTTTACAAGACCCTCCAACTTCCCATTACTCCTCCTGTGAAGTATTTTTGTGACGATACCTCTACGATCGGCATGGCTCAAAACCCTGTCCACCATGACAAATCCAAACATGTGGACATTGACGGACACTTCCTTAAGGAAAGGGCGGATTCTAGAGATATTCTCCTTATTCACATGCCTACCACCTATCAACTCACAGATTTGTTCACCAAAGTTGTTTCTCCTTCCAAGTTCCCTGAACTCTGTGGCAAGTTGGGTTGTATCAATATCTACAACTTAGCTAGAGAGGGTGAAGAAGTAATCAGATTCAGCTGAGAAGAAGTAAGTTCAGCTGAGAAGACCTCAGTTGTGTTCACAACAGCTGAGTTGCTCAGCTGTGATAATCAAGTTCAAATGTGATAAACCAGTTCAGAAGACCATTAGTTCAGATGACTAAATGCCTTTGTCTGCTGTTTTTGTATCATTTATTACTCTATCATGTTACCTACATCGACATTCTAGCCGCTGCAACACCCAACCAACTCATAACTACTTGCTGCTTAAGCTTCTCATTGTGACTATTTATACTTCATTTTTATATTGAGTGAATTATCAAGTATTTTTTCAGTTCTCTCTTCTTCTACACATTGAACTAATTAGCCAACACATGACTTGATTGTTTTCAGTCCGCCTGTCGCGGAATTTCGGGTCAGTTGAGAAGGGTGGAGTTGCCTGACCGGTAAGATAATAGCAGAATTATTACAGATTTTTAATTATTTCATTATTATTCTGTAAAATATTGTTACATTATACATGTGATTTACTAAGTAGTTGAGCCAATGGATCATTAGTTATACCGTTAGTCTCTCTAAGATTAGACAACTAGGTAGTTGGGAACATTCATTTATTGCTGGCAGCTGACTTGTCTAAACATGTTCCTGGTCCAGCCGATTGGACTCTTTGTACTCTTATTAAACTCTCTTGTAATAACATTAAAAAAAGAGTTTTTCACAAATATGATTCAAATTGCTCATGGTATCAGAGCTCACTCGATCCTAAACACATTATTTTCAAATTCCATCATTTTTTCATCCCTTTATCGAAACATGTTATTAGTTGATATTACTTAATATTTAACTATGTCTCTTTTATTATCAGAATAATCTATTTAATTTGTAACACTTATTTATGATAATCCTATAAAGCATATAAGTGGTTAGATAATTAACTATTAGCTTTCTACCTTTAAACCCCCAACTACCTTTTATGAGCCGACTAGCATTTACTCCACTTAACTTCCAACTAGCTTTTACTCCACTCAGCTGTACTACACAACTTGTAACCCTTTATATACTTGTAATCTCCACTCAAATTAATAAGAAGAAGATTATTATCTTCATTTCTTTTCTCTTTATCTTTTCTGCATGGTATCAGAGCGCTGAAAAATTCAGCACGGCGGTTCATCTTACCCTGCAAATCTGTTCCTTCCTTCTCAATATGTCTGAATCTGGCACTACAGCTCTTTTGATAAATCTTATCTCATTCTATGGGAGGATTTGACAATCCTGCCCACCAAATTACCACCAAGAAACTAAGTGGCAGTGCAAATTACATACAATGGGCTCAATCAGTCCATATGTATATCACTGGTCGTGGAAAGTTGGGCTTCCTTACTGGTTATGTCAAAAAACCTGAAGATGAGGAATCTGATGTCTACTATACTTGGGAGACTGTAAGAAAAGAGAACCATTTAGGTTTTAACTCTTATGGTTTATTCATAGCCAAGATAATTAATTTATACAACCAGGAAAGGAAACTTAGTAGACTAGGACACTAATCCACTGATTTAGCACATGTGCCTAAATCTTAACAGAATAACAACACATGCCTTATAATCCGGCTACATTCAAGATGGAAAGACAATAATAATAATTAGGAGATATTCTCCATAATTAGGAAATATTTTCAATAACTACCAAATCTTCTCAACACTCCCCCTCAAGTTGGGGAAAAGATATCTATCAGACCCAACTTGCTCACAAAGTAGTCGAACTGTCCCCTTCCCAATGCCTTGGTCAGCCCATCTGCAATTTGTTGAGTAGATGGTAGGAAGGGCACGCAGAACACCCCACTTTCTAGTTTCTCTTTGATGAAGTGTCTATCAATCTCCACATGCTTTGTCCTGTCATGTTGTACAGGGTCATTTGCAATATCAATGGCTGCCTTGTTGTCACAATACAGTCTCATGGGTCTAGATATCTCTGCCCTAATATCTTCCATGACTTGTTTGATCCCAATGCCATTGCCCTGAACTCTGCTTCAGCAGTGCTTCTTGCCACAACATGTTGTTTCTTGCTTCTTCAAGTCACCGAGTTTCCACATACATAGGTGCAGTATCCTGTCATAGACCTCCTTTCTTTTGTACATGTTCCCCAGTCTGCATCTGTGTATACAGACACACTTCTTTGTCAGACCTTTTAAAGTACATTCCCTTCCCTGGTGTGGTCTTCAAGTATCTTAACAGTCCCCTAGCTGCTTCCATGTGAGCTTCATTTGGGGAGTGCATAAACTGGCTTAGTGTACTTACTGCATATGACACATCTGGCCTAGTGTGTGCCAGATAGATCAATTTTCCAATCAGTCTCTGGTAGCTCCCCATATCCACAAGGTCACCTTTGGCACTGCCCAGTTTCAAATTACACTCCATGGGTGTATTTGCTGGTCTAGCCCCTTCAAGCCCTGTCTCCTTTAGTAGGTCCAGTGTATAGTTTCTTTGAGTCAACACTAAACCCTTTTTTGATCTTGCTACTTCCATTCCCAAAAAATGTCTCAGGGATCCCAGATCTTTAATCTCAAATTCAGAAGCCAGTTGTCTCTTAACTTCAGTTGTCTCCTGCTCATCATTTCCTGTCAATATAATATCATCCACATACACAATTAATGCAGTTAACTTACCTTTCCCTGTCCTCTTAATAAACAGGGTGTGATCTGATTTTCCCTGTACAAACCCAATTTTCTTCATGAATCTCATAAACCTGTCAAACCAAGCTCTTGGACTTTGTTTGAGTCCATATAAGGATTTGTTGAGTTTGCACACCTTGTTACCAAACTGTTCAGTGAACCCTGGAGGAGGATCCATATATACTTCCTCCTTTAACTCACCATGGAGGAAAGCATTCTTCACATCCAGTTGCATTAGAGGCCAATCTAGGTTTACGGCCACTGATAGAAGTATTCTGATTGTATTAAGTTTAGCTAAAGGTGAGAATGTTTCTGAATAGTCAATCACATAGGTTTGGGAGTAGCCCTTGGCCACTAACCTGGCCTTATGCCTGTCAATACTGCCATCAGCCTTGTATTTCACCACTAAAACCCACTTGCACCCCACTGTTTTCCTTCCTTCTAGCAAAGAAACCACTCCCCATGTACCATTCTTCTTCAGGGCCCTCATCTCTTCCAGGACTGCCTCCTTCCACTCAGGGACCAATAGAGCTTCATGAACATCTTTTGGTATAGTAGTGTTAGATAGGGTAGAGGTGAAGGCTTTATAAGATGGGGATAGGTTGGCATATGATAGGTATCTAGAGATAGGGTGTTGTGTACAGCTTCTGGTCTGTTTTCTGATGGCTATAGGTACATCTAGCAGTTGTTTTTCTGCTTTTGTTTTTGGAGAGTCAGATTTGGCTTGTTTTGTGTTTGAGTCTGGGTCTGTTTCATCCTCAGATTCAGTGCTTGTGTGCTCTGACTCCTCAGAGTTATTGTCTGTTTCATTAGTCAAAGATTCAGGGCCTGATTGTTGTATAGGCTCATTAGGAGTCTCAGATACTTTCTTAGGGTGCCTGGAACGGTCTTTCCTTGAAAGGTTCTGGAGGGTCAGTATTCTTGACCTCCTGCTGTTGGCATTTATCCCCACACTTGTCCAAGTTCTGTCCAGAATCAGACTCTAGTTCACTAGGTTTTTCTAACTCTAGTTCAGGTTCAAAGTCTAGGAAGCTGTAACACTCTTTAAACATACTAGGATCCACAACTTTAACTCTAGACTTCCCCTGAAATTGACTCTGGTCAAAAAACATATTTTCTTCAAAAAAGGTGACATCCATGGTGACTATGGTTTTTCCAGTAGTATTATCAAAACATTTATACCCCTTTTTTGTGGGTGAGTAACCAATAAAACAACATTTTTTTGACCTAGTGTCTAATTTCCCTTGATTATAGGTGTGGATATATGATGTGCATCCAAATATTTTTAGTGGTAAGTGCCTTACCAGTTTGTTTGCTAGAAAATGTTCTTGAAACACTTGTAAAGGAGTCGTAAAGTCCAGTATTCTTGATGGTAACCTATTGATTAGGTATGTTGCAGTTAGAATACTTTCACCCCATAGTGTCTTTGGACAGTTTGAGGTAAACAAAGTGTTCTAGCCACCTCCAACAAGTGCCTGTTTTTCCTCTCCGCAACACCATTCTGTTGTGGTGTTTTTACACAGGAACTTTGGTGGATTACACCTTTCTCAAGTAGGTATCCATCTAGGTACTGATTGAAGTACTCTGTTCCATTATCACTCCTCAGAATCTGAATTTGAGTGTGGAACTGAGTATTTATCATTTCATAAAATTGTTTAAAAACTGTGTCCACTTCTGATTTGTCCCTCATTAAGTATACCCAAGTTAAACGTGTGTGATCATCTATGAGTGTGATGAACCACCTTTTTTTGTTAAAAGTACTAACCCTAGAAGGACCCCACACATCACTATGGATCATAGTAAAAGGTTTTGAGGGAACATAAGATTGAGTTGGGTAAACTTGTCTGGTTTGTTTTGCAAGAACACAGATTACACAATTGAAAGACAAATCTTCATTACCAACAAACAATTCAGGAAACAATTTTTTCATATATAAAAAACTAGGGTGTCCTAATCTCCTATGTAAGACCAGGATCTTATTCTGGACATTGTAGGACAGTGTGTGGTAACCTCCTCTCATTAGGCTTTGCTGTGGTGTGTCCAACCCTGAATCCAGTATGTAGAGTCCTCCCATCAGCCTAGACCTGCCAATCATCTTCCCCAAAGCTTTGTCCTGAAATAGACAGCAATCTTTAGAAAACACAGTCTCACAGTTCTGATCAGAGGTTAGTTTACAGATTGACAAAAGGTTACAGGCTAATATGGGAACATGGAGAACATTTTTAAGGGTTATATCAGGTGTCACATAAATGGAACCTTTTCCAGCAATGGTGGAAAAAGATCCATCAGCAAGCCTTATTCTTTGGTTTCCTGGACAGGGGTTATAATTAAGGAAAAGATCAGAAGAACCGGTCATGTGGTCAGTTGCTCCAGAGTCAACTATCCACTGAGGGCTCTGAATTAGTCCTAGAACAGATAGGGAAAAATGATTACCTGATTCTGCTAGAGAACAATTTGGTTGGCATTTTACTGAAAGTTGTGAGTTTAGAATTTTACTCAGTTGCTCCAACAGATCCTGAGTGAATGGAAGTGTCCCTGCAAAAGATTGTGGCCCAGAATCTGAAGATACCTGATTAGTCTTTCCTTGTTCAGAGTTAGCACCCCTGTTTCTCCAAGAAGCAGGTTTCCCATGAATTCCCCAGCAAACATCCTTGTGTATCCACTTTTCTTGCAGTGATCACACTTAAGTTTCTGTCTCTCAGCCCTTCTTGCTGATTCATCTCTGTTGTATCCCTTGCATGCCACCATTGCAGATGAATCTAGTGCATGACCTTTCTCCTTGATTCCTCCCTTCTTACTTCTGAGGGATGGTAAAGGATTTCTGCCCAGGATCCTGCCCTTGACCTCATCCAGATCCTGATTCAGGCCAGCCAAGAATGAATAAACCCTTTCATTCTCCTCTCTCTTATGAAATTTGACATTGTCAGCTGTGCATTCCCACTTATCTTCATGGCACAGATCCAATTCTTGCCATAGAGATACAATGTCATTGTAATAGGTAGTGACATCCCTGTCCCCCTGTTTGAGACTCCAGAGTTTGGTTTTAAGTTCATAGATTTGGGATGAATTTTCCAAATCTGAATACATCTCCTTGACTGCTTCCCATATGGCTTTGGCCGTCTTTAACAACATATGGGGTTTGGCTACATTGCGTTCCATTGAGTTTATGAGCCAGGTCATGATCATTGATTTTTCTGACTTCCATGTTCTAAACTTGGGGTCATTTTCTGGTGGTGCAGCTTCATCACCAATTAGAAAACCCAGTTTTCCTCTTCCATCCACGGCCAGTGTGATGGCTTGTGCCCATTCAAGGTAGTTTTTGCCATCCAATTTCCTGGCTAGGAGTAGGATCGGGCTCGGATTGTGTTTGGAAATATCATCACCGGCTAGGAGATCGGTCCCCTGTGGTTCCATACCGGTTGGTGGACCGCCGGAGGTGGTGCTCCCAGAGGTGGGAGTCCTTTCTCCGGTAAAGGCCGCCTGATAAAGTATTTGTGTGTAAGTAGGCTCTGATACCATGTAAGAAAAGAGAACCATTTAGGTTTTAACTCTTATGTTTTATTCATAGCCAAGATAGTTAATTTATACAACCAGGAAAGGAAACTTAGTAGACTAGGACACTAATCCACTGAATTAGCACATGTGCCTAAATCTTAACAGAATAACAACACATGCCTTATAATCCGGCTATATTCAAGATGGAAAGACAATAATAATTAGGAGATATTCTCCAGGGAATATTTTCAATAACTACCAAATCTTCTCAACAGAGACCGAGAATGCTACCATAATGTCTTGGCTCATCAATTCCATGATAGATGACATAGGCCAAGTTCACCTCTTTGCCAAATCTGCAAAAGAAATCCGGGACATAATCACTGAGACTTACTCAAATCAAGGAAATTTTGCTCAAGCTTTTGGCATTAGGACCAACTTAAAGGAGATCAAGCAAGGATCCCAGGATGTCACCAAGTACTATAACTCACTCAAAAAGCTGTGGCCGGAATATGACCAACTCACTATCACCGAGTGGGGCGCACCTCGATGCTCTCTTGTTCCGAACCGACCGACAAAGAAAGGGTGTTTGACTTTCTATGTGGTCTTAACCCTATCTATGACACTGCCAGAGAGAGTCCTGGCACAAGTTCCTCTACCTACTATCCTAGAGGCTGCTGCCATCAGGAAGGAAGAAAGCGAGAAAGGGGTTATGGGAGGCCTTCTACCTACACCAAATGGACTGCTACCAACTCCAGGAGGAGAGCATTCTGCTCTGAAATGCTGCGACTGAAGAAGCTGCCTTCATAAGTAAGGGCCCAATCAAAAGATATGACCAGAAAAGCACCCTACAATGTGATTACTGCAAAAAGAAGGGTCACACCAAAGATTCATGCTTGAATCTTCATGGAAAACCCCCACATCTGAAAAATCGAAATTCCGGGAAGGGTGGCAACCGGACGAACAAAAACAAGGGTATAGTGCCTCGATCGGCCAAGTTTGTTCACTAAAGAACGGATGGATGCCTTAAACCACCTCTTGGACGAAGGATGCAACGAACACCGATACTTCTACTAGTGCTGCTGCTCAAAATGGTAAGAATACTTGGATCATAGACTCTGGTGCTTCTAGCCGTATGACAGGTAAAGTCTCTCTGTTTGATACTTATTTTAAAACTAATAGACCTCACTTTGTCACTATAGCAGATGGCACACGTTCTTGAGTAGTGGGAACAGGGACTATTAAATTAAACAAAAATCTCACTCTTAACTCTGTGTTATGTTTCCCAAAACTGTCTTGCAACTTATTTTCTATTAGTCAATTTTGCAAGGAAAGAAAGTGTACTGCTAATTTTTCCCCAAACCTCTGTGAGTTTTAGGAACTGGAATCTTTGGAGAAGATTGGCAGTGCTAAGAAGGTTGAAGGACTCTATCTTTTTGAAGGCAAACCAAGGAAGACTGCTAGGGGTTTAGGTGTTTCTGGGGATGATAAATGTAATAGGATTAAAAAGCTTCATTTACGTTTAGGTCATCCTAATTTTGTGTACCTAAAAAGATTGTACCCTGCTATGTTTTCTGGTATTAAAGCTGAAAATCTAAAATGTCAATTTTGTGAAATTTCTAAGCACACTAGGAATCTTTACATATTTGTGCCCTATAACGAATCTACCCCTTTCAATCTTATACACTCTGATGTTTGGGGACCATCAAAAACCCCTAATCTCCCTCACAAGAAATGGTTTGTGACATTCATAGATGACCACACAAGACTGTGTTGGGTCTATCTTATGAAGCACAAATCTGATGTAAGTGAGATTTTTGAGAATTTTTACCAAATAATTGAGACACAATTTTGAACCAAAATTCAAATACTCAGATCTGATAATGGAACTGAATATCTGAATTCTTGTCTAGGTCCTTTTCTCACTGAAAGAGGCATTAATCATCAGACCTCCTGTCCCAACACCCCTCTACAGAATGGTGTGGCAGAGAGGAAGAATAGGCACCTTTTAGAAGTTGCCAGAACTCTTCTATTTCTTATAATGTTCCATCAACTTACTGGGGAGAGGCTGTTCTTACTGCAGCCTTTCTCATTAATAGGATGCCCTCTAGAATTCTGGGATTTAAGACCCCTATTGAAACCCTTACTAAGTTCTATCCCTACACCAAACTGGTAACTTCCATCCCTCTGAAAAATTTTGGTTGCACTGCCTTTGTACATATTCACTCACAAAACAGGAGTAAAATTGGACCAAGGGCAGTCAAAACTATTTTTGTTGGGTACTCTTCTTCTCAAAAAGGCGTCAAATGCTTTGATCCTAACACCGATAGATTTTACATATCCAGTGATGTAACCTTTTGAAGAACAACCTTTTCACAATAACGAGCATAACACTGACCTTGAACAGTATGAATTTCTTAATAATGATATTCTATGCTTGTTGTTGAACCAGATATGTTCTTAGAAACACACCCTCAGCAGTCTGACAAAAGTGCTATTTTGCCTGAAAAAGAGGTTATTGTCTATACTAGACAAAAGAAGTCTTCAAAAGATCTTAGCACTCCTAATCCCTCTCAAGATACTGGTATTGATGTACACTTGCAGGAAAATCAGAATATTACACAAGAAGATCAACCTGATCACTCTAATGTGGAGACCACTGATCTGGAGCAAACTAGTAACATCTCTCCTATCTCTTCCCCCGAAGATTTACCTATTGCTTTGAGGAAAAGCACTAAAGCTTGCACTAAACACCCCATAGACATATTTGTGTCTTATGGAAAGGTTTCCACACTTTAAATCATATCTTGCTAACATTGACACAGTGACCATACCAAAAAACATTCAACAGGCTCTTTCTTGTCCTAAATGGAAAGAGGCAGTCATGGAAGAACTCCATGCCCTAGAGGCAAATCACACCTGGGACCAAGTTAACATGCCCAAGAGTGTTAAGCCTGTGGGGTGTAAGATGGTTATTCACTGTGAAACACAATCCTGATGGAACCATTAATAGGCACAAAGCCAGGTTGGTTGCCAAAGGATACACACAAACTTTTGGAGTTGACTTTAATGAAACTTTTGCCCCAGTTGCTAGACTTAATACAGTAAGAATCATCATATCCATTGTTGTTGTCCATAACTGGACTCTGCATCAAATGGATGTAAAAAATACCTTCTTGAATGGTAACCTTAAAGAAGAAGTCTATATGTATCCACCCCCAGGTTTTATTGTTAAACCTAATCAAGTATGTAAATTGCATAAGTCCTTATATGGACTGAAGCAATCACCAAGGGCATGGTTTGATAGGTTTTCTAAAGTCATGAAACATGGAGGTTACTCACATGGTCATGGGGACCACACCCTGTTCTACAAACATACTAACACAGGAGGAGTCACCATCTTGATTGTATATGTAGATGATATCATCATCACTAGAAACTCCAGTTATGAGATTTCTCATCTGAAAAACTTATTGAAACATGAATTTGAGGTTAAAGACCTTGGCCAACTAACCTACTTTCTAGGTATTGAAGTGGCCAGATCCAAAGAAGGCATCCTACTAACCCAAAGGAAATACACTATCGATCTGCATAAAGATGATACACCAGTGGACAACACCATCAAATTTGGAAGGGATGAAGCTGGAGAACCAGTCAATCAAGAGAAATACCAAAGACTAGTAGGTAGACTCATCTACTTATCCCACACAAGACCTGACATCTACTTTGCTGTTAGCCAACTTAACCAGTTCATGCACTCACCAAGACAGATTCATTTTGCTGCTGCAATAAGACTGCTCAAATACATAAAAGGAAGTCCAGGGAATGGGATCTTATTCAGAGCTCAGGGAACAACCAAAATTGAAGGATATGTTGATGCAGATTGGGCAGGATCTGTCACAGACAGAAGATCTCCCTCTGGATGGTGCATATATCTGTTTGGGAATCTAGTATCTTGGAGGAGCAAAAAACAGCCTGTTGTGGCAAGGAGTTCTGCTGAAGCAGAGTTCAGAGGCATTGCCTTGGGAATTTGTGAACTATTATGGATCCAAAGGGTGATGAGAGAACTTAAAATACGTTATGCAAGACATGTTACCCTATATAGTGATAGCCAATCTGCCATTGAAATCTCTAACAACCCTGTGCAACATGACAGGACAAAGCATATTGAGATAGACAGACACTTAATCAAAGAAAAACAAGAAGATGGCAGCATACAACTCTCCTACATCGACACCAAGATGCAGGTGGCAGATGTATTCACCAAGGGTCTGCCTAGGGTTTTGTTTCAACAATTCTGTGGCAAGCTTGGTTTATTAGATATCTATAAACCAACTTGAGGAGGAGTATTAGTAGATATTACTTAATATTTAACTATGTCTCTTTTATTATCAGTATAATCTATTTAATTTGTAACACTTATTTATGCTAATCCTATAAAGCATATAAGTGGTTAGATAATTAACTGTTAGCTTTCTACCTTTAAACCCCCAACTACCTTTTATGAGCCGACTAGCATTTACTCCACTTAACTTCCAACTAGCTTTTACTCCACTCAGCTGTACTACACAACTTGTAACCTTTTATATACTTGTAATCTCCACTCAGATTAATAAGAAGAAGATTATTATCTTCATTTCTTCTCTCTTTATCTTTTCTACACATGTCAATCAGAGTATTCAAGAGTTTACTCAGTTGCTCTAGTTGTTTCTGAGTGAAATGAAGGATCCCAATTGTAGATGTTGACCCTAGGTTAGAAGATACCTGATTGGCTTTCCCTTGTTGTATGTTCTGAAAGTTTGAACCTTTATTCTTCCAGGCTGGTTTTCAATGGTCACACTTTAGTTTCTGATTGTTTGCCTTCTTCAGTGCATCTCCCTTACTAGCCACCAAAGCAGAACTGTCTATTTCCACATGTCTTGGTCGTTGTATCGTACAAGATGAAATTGCCACTAGTCTCAGGGTCATTGACCTAATGAGGCAGGACGTCACAAGGTTGTATTTTATGTCCTTGGATCATTAGCAGGTGGTTGTTGGACATGTTTGAACATACCAATGAGGTATTCCATTTTTCCTTGACTTGTGACGAGCATTTTCACAAATCTGCACCATTGTAAATAATTGTTGCCATTTAATTTATGGCCAGTGATATTAGTTGCGCTAAGATCAGAAGAGCCAGTAGGAAGCTGAGCTTGGGTTGGGTTGGGTTGGGTTGATTTGGGTTGGGTTATTACATAGTATAAGTCGGGTTGGTTCAAGAAAAAACAAACCCAAACCAAACCAAGTGACTGTAAAACCCAATGGGTTGGTTCGGGTTGGTTTCGGGTTGGGTTCCGGGTTTTCAACCATAAAACATGCATCTATAATAAAACATTTATGCTCTAAAATCAACACACGTGTATATATCAAAATTCGAGCTCCATACCATATGTTTATAACAATAATCGTTAAAGAAAACATTTTTTTAGGAAAGAGTCCAACAACATATTACAAACCAACAACATATAGAAATAATAATTAAAATCCAATAGTCATACATAAAAACATCATACAAGGATTGTTTTTTCTGAAAAAAGGTCAAAAAATCGTAGAAAAAAACCGAAAATGAAGTGATAGCCGTAATATGATAACAGCCTTTTACTTTGGATGGAATATATATATATACATGTATTGGGGGTCGGGTTGGGTCAACCCGAATAAAAAATTTTAAAAACCAAACCAAACCAAAATGTTTTCGGTTCGGGTCAAAACCCAACCCAAAAAAATTGGGTTTCAATTGGTTTGGGTTTTCGGGTTGGTTCGGTTTGGGTTTTGGGTTCATTGGGTTTTCTGCTCAGCCCTAGTAGGAATGGGTAAACCATTATCCCCTGGCTTGTTCCATCAAGTATAGTGTCTGAGCTAGCGGTTCTTTCACTATAAGATAGGTAGACTTCGGCATTGTGTGCTCTGATCTCAGCAGAAAGTAATAGAGAAAGACATGATTGTAATGACAGAATGTATGACAATTATGCTTCTAGAGAGGTAATGGATCAGATACCATGTAAAGTAATGATGAATAAATTGAGAACAATAATTTCTCCTTTTCCGTACAAAGATTAGCCCCAAAACAGTGCCAGCGGCTAGATTATAAATGCAAAAAGCTACATTTAATCAGGCGGCTAATAGCCAATTGCCACCATATCCAGCTGGTCCTATTTACATCAGACTATTCAACTTCTATCAATAATGACTAAAATACTAAGGAACCAACAATAAACACAAAGTAAAAAACTAAGGTATCACATAAAGTACTCATTCCGTCCCTAAATATAAGTCATTTTAGCATTTTTCTTTTCTCCCTTAATGTAAGACGTTTTACAATACCAAAAGATTATAAACATTTTCCCTAATCTTACCCCTAATCTATTTTAATTTAACCACTTCTAGCTTTACAACTTTCCCATTAAAGAAAGTCAAAAGATGTAGTAGGTGATATACTCTAAAATTAATGACATTTAACCACTTTATTAATCCGCATGAAAACTCTAAAATGACTTGCATTTAGGGACGGAGGGAGTAACAACATTAGAGTTCCAGTCTGATGATGTATAAATTATCAGAAGATCAACTCGTAGCATATCAACACTATAAACTGGGTTGAACAGCTACGTTTTCCTCATTGTCTTTCGGGACACAAATCAGACCATTGCTTGACAATACATTTGTCATTTGGAGGGCTCAGCAATTAGACTAACCTCTTGTCTGAGGCCACAAGCATGTTCTTGGTTTGAAATACACTCGATGATTAGCCTGACATATTGTCCAAAGCCAAGGGCAGGTCCTTGGCTTGGCATAATTGATCAACACTTATCATTGATAGAGTCTAAAGCTACATGTTAATATTCGAACTATTATTAAGGGACAGGCTCCCGGATGAGGGTTACTTTCAGTAGTTGGCATAAGGGTTTGCTTACTTTACGACTAGGCTGGCCGAGGGAGGAACCCAAGATCTCTGTCCCGACCCACTGTCGAACCTCAAGCAAGCCTCAGGATTCATCATTGACTGGTTCAACTACAGTCCATACGGCTTTGTAGGGCGCGTGCAGCATGTGTTAAACCAAGCACTATTACCATGACTGAGTGGGATCATGGAGCAAGTTCCCCACTTTCCTCACACATTGACCTAATCCATGCCACTACAGCATCGTGCTCATTACTGCACTAATGGATCAACACCTACATAATGCTTATACTATTACCCATTGTCATGTACGCTACTCTTTTACATACTTAAGCATTACACTTAATATCCCTGGTCTTATTTGGACTTAAGCATCGGATGGGCTTCCAGGAAGAAATCCCCATTGGTTGCTAGCCTTTCTTTGTAGGTGTTCGAGGGCTCAAAGAAGAAGACGCAAGCTTGGAGGACCACGAATCAACCCAGCAATACTCACTCTCTCAATGAGGATACTCATTATATCATCACAGCCTCATATACTCCATTTTGTCCAAGTATTTAATCTACATGTACGTACGAACAAAAAATAGGCAGTCCATCTATTAATCCAAAACCCAATGCAACTACTAAAGCATATTACTCATGTTGAATGTCGAGGTTTTATGTGAGCAATTGGGCATCCCGCGAAGGTGGCCTGGGCAAGGTATGTAGTGTAAACATATAGGCTGTCTTTAATGATGATTCTAAATGATGATTATCTATGTGCATTTATTTGGTTATGTTACTATCTTAACATTATAAATAGGCTGTCTTTTTAGCCCGTGTTCAGGGAAGTTGAACATTGTATAGACGTTGCGAGCTTAATGATGTATTTTACACCCTCTTTAGCCATTAGGATTTGTGACTATTTGAACCTGGTAATCCCTCCTGACCATAATATCTCCACTGTCAGATTACAATCAAGACTTTGGATTCATTAGTATACGCCTCAACGTTGATTCAAAAACATTAGTGATGCTCTAATTATTCCTAAGGAACGCCTTCCTGATCCAACTTATCAGTTTTTCTCCAACCAATGGATAAAGTACAGCACAAAGAAACAAATTCTACATTCTTCAATCTGACTTGTCTTTTCTGGAGAACGTAAAAATAGTTCACAGATGACTGTATACATGTCATATAGCAACAATTATCAAGGAAATCAAGTGCGATACTTCATAGTCATCTTCGTAAAAATACTTCATAGTCATCATTTCCTTAAGCGAGCTAGTATAAGAGAATATATTGTACTTTTTTATACCGCATTAATTAGACAAAAAAAAAATTATTGTAATCCTTTTAATCCCAAGTTAGAAGATTATTCACCATCTTCACTTTGAAAGGATCAAAACTATGTGGTCAGTGCCCGTTAACATTGAAATAGTAGTAAAAATAATCATAGCAGTACTATCGACATGCTGGAAATACTAGAGTTTCATGTACTTGAAGGTTAAAGCTAATTAATAAATCTACAATATGGGACAAAAACAAACTCCAGGAATCCCAAGCATGATGAAATAACCAGTAAGGAAACATCATAAAAGACTTTACATAGCACGAACCAGTAGAGGAACCTGATTCGCCACTGGAGCTACAGGAATTAAGTTTGCTGTTCTTAAGGTCAACCTCCTTCTCATTGTCTACTTGAGTGGAGCTGGATGTAGGTGGACCATTCCCACTAATATCTATACAGGCATCTGCATACTCTTTTCCTGCTAAAGACAGTAATGGCTGAATTCCATGTTTACCGAAACAACACAAATAGACCAATCAAAGAATACCCACAGAAACTTTATCAAGACTAGAGAATTACGACTTACCTTTTTCCGGGGTTAGACGAGACTCAAACAGCACCTGTTGCACGGAATAGAAAATTATCATTATACAGAACTTTTTGGCTTCGCGTACAAATATCTAACACTGACACCTAGATAACATGCGGGATGTACCTCAGCCTCTTTAGTCTCTTTCAACTCATTTAGCCTATATGCTTGAAATTCATCCAAAAGCTTACGTAACCCAAACAAGGTATCGTCACTGAGAGCGTCCAGATCGATCTCAATCTCATCCTCACTGGCTTGACTAGCATTTGAACTATTCTCTTTCAAAAAGTCAATAATTCTATCAGGCAGTTCAGCCAAAGATGATTCCAACTCTGTGCGCAATCTATGCTTCTCCATATCACTCATAATCCGCATAACAGTTTCTTGTGTGACATTACCATCTGACTTGATAATGTTTTCTAAAGGAGAAGTTTTCAACTTTTTAGAAGAAGGCATAGTAACAGTAGTTTCTTTCACCTCCACTACAGCGCCAGATTTCGGTGCTAATGTTTGGGATGTCAGAATCTTCTTCTCGATTGGCTTCCATCTCACTTCAAAAAATTTACTGAGTGTCTTAGCCATGAAATGGACATCATTTTCAGGTGGATTATAAGTCATAGCATTTGAGAAGGTGAGCCTAACATCAGCCCCAAATCCTGATAGATCTGAATATTCTCCAGAAAGCAACTTGCGCCTTACAGTCCCCAAATCCATTGGATGCTTAATAATGGTAAAGTAATCGGGAATTTTGAGCTTAACAACATCAACCGGTACGGAAAAAACAAAGCCATACTTATGCTTCAACATTTTACACACAAGATCCTCGCACTGCTTCAAAAACTGGGAATTGATAGCATCCGACGGCAGATTTTGCACCACAGCCTCAGTCCGTTTAAGTCCTGGCCCCTTTTTTGTGGTCCCATTTCTTAGTGGTAAAGGGTTTTTCATATCAGGCCGTTGGATAATCTCGATAGGTCTCTTTAGGCCCTCAGTACAACTGTGTATATCACTGTCCGGAGACATTATAACTGCATTAACTGAAGATATTCTTTTCTGCAAAATCCTAACCTGATGTAGCTCCCCTCTTAACCTCGCCTCCAGAGCTTTCTTCTCACTCCGGGACATATTAGACAAAGATACCACCTGAAAGGGGGCATAAAACCTATCATAACCCATCCTGGTATTTATGTCTTTTCCTTTAGGAGCACTAGAATCGGTTGATGCAGTCATGTCAACATCCAGCCAGTTGGAACTCCCAAAACCTTCTGACTCCCCCATGGTCTCCACAACATGGCGGTAATCTGGCACAAATCCAGATGAATATCCTTTGGAAACTTTCCTAGTTTTCCCCATCATATCCACAATCAAGGCTTTCGTTAACCAACTTCACAGTTCTGAATTCAACCTCAAGATTTGGGCTGGCTCATCCAATCAAACCACCATTAAATTACAAAACCATTCAAATTAAGGAATTAGAAATTCAATTAAACCCTTTGAGAAGACAGATTGATTCGATCAAAAAAAAAAAAAAAAAAAAAAAAAAAAAACACCTAGAACCCCACCATCGAGACCCCTGAAGTGCAGAACCAACACTTGAGAATAAAAATCGCCTCAATTATTTGTGCGACACATCCTATGAAAGATCAAAAATAATCTGCAGACATCCAAAGAAATACAACTGCCGCCGTCGAAAAGGATAGAGAACCGCAATCTCGAACAGAATTTTCCTCACCAAGATTGGAAAACAGATATACGTGTGCTCGTATTTACAAATAAACAGAACCGGAGGTAGGAGAAACAGGGGAGGAGATTTCTTACAAGTTGCAGGCAGCACTATTCGAAAGACGTGTAGGTCCGAAACTTAGCTCCGCTTATACTAGAGGGCGCTCGAACCCAACCGTTCTTGGTGGATGGTTGTCGGTGCCCGTCGGTGATTCTTGGCTCGCTTTATTTAATGGAATTGAATGGTTCCATTTATTACCTATTGTATAAAACATAATTGAATTGATTGAATTTTTTTTTTTTTTTTTTTTTTTTTTTTTTTTTTGAGGGGATTGAAATTTTTTTTTTTTTTTTTTTTATAAAAGGGATCATTTTATTAATCATGTCATCAAATAGGCTCAGCCTTTTAAGTGTATTTTAAAAGTAAACTTAAAAGAAGTTCATTCTTAAAAGAATATAGAGGAACAACTAACAAATCCTTGCCCTGCTCTAGCAGGGCGCTCCCAAAGACTAAGAATTTCCATGCTAAGGGTAGTAAACAAATCGTTACCCTTGGACTAGAGGTAATGTTAACTAAGTATTCGGGCGTGGAACAAGTGAAAAACATAACAATAAGATTTTAGTTATGCCCATGCTTTGTGGTCGTTTTTCTTCGTGTAAGTAAATTGACTCTTCTAAGTAGAGATTGTTAGGCAATCAAACGAGTAGCGCAGCGGAAAATTAAATTTTGATTTCCCGATCCAGGATCGTCTTCGTTTAAACAATAAACATATAAGAGAGGGACGGTAATATCACATTGGTTGATCTAACAGATCGACGCTTTGACCGTCCGGTATGAGTAGATGTGTGCGAGCCATCCAAGCGTCCGGCCTCTATCAGTTATCCCCACGAACGCCTTGCCGGAATCCTCCCCGAATTGCTATTAGAAAAACTCGACTGATAGGTCGATCTTTTCCTTCTCACAAAACTCTCACAAAGTAGCTCTCTATTTTTTTCAAGAACAATTATCTCTTGGAATAAATGGTGTACAAAAGAGCTAGTCAACCCCTCCTTTATATAGAGTATGTGGCACCCCAAGTCATCTCAAAATCCTTGGGAAACAAGTCTTGAGTAGAGTAAGGAGAAAGAAAACATTTCCTAATAATATAAGGAAAAATATATTTGATAGTTAATATTCAATATCTTATATTAAATATTTCCAATATTTTGTCAATATCTTATATTGACTATATTTATCTTATTACCATAAATCTATTTTTCCAAAATCAATTAATATCCAATATTAATATTATGGTAATCTTATTAATTAAATTGCACAATCCAACTGTATCTTATACACTAATGAATGGCGCCACAAATAGCCTTTAATTGGCTTCCGGAATATTCTTAATTAATATAATACTATGATTAATTAATTAGCAAAATACATGTATATCATATGTACATATTTCGAAATATATGTATCGCTATACATATTTAATTAATCAACATAATTAATATCTTGTATTATATTTATTCATAATAAATGAATACCACCATATTAATTTACCACTATAACCTTTATAATATTGAGATAAAACTTTCCTTATTTGGTTATCAACTATAACCACATTTTAATCCGACTCGATGTTCATATGTGTGTGACCCGATAGACTTCCGAATATGTTGGCCGTAGACATAAGGCGCAATTACAAAAATGCCCTTCACCTCTGACGATCACGGATAGCGTCTAGCAACACGTTCGTGACCCCCAATCATCGAAAGAGTCAATACGCAATGACTACTACCTTTCATGTGCTCAGTTAGTGTGTAAATAGAATCCTATCGATGTAATAATATCTATACAGTCGTACGTCGAGTGTCAAGCATTGACGACCGTATCTTATAATCTGGATGTCATGCTCTCTTGAAGTAACTCATTTACTTTCACTTTGCAAAGATTAACGAGAGTAAGACATTCCTTATAAGAAGGCCCTTTCGGATATTCACCCCTACTCGTAGGGTACGTGATTCCCAGACGACCTAACATGTATACTACGTATGCTTCAGTATCACACCCAATCACTACCGCATGATCACCCCATGGTTAGGGGAACCTCAATAGTGTCAAAGCATGACGATCCACACCGTGATGCTGTTGGAAGTAACTGTTAGGAAATCTACGCGGGAACGCACGGAATTCAAAATTTATTTCCTTTAACCAGGATCGACTTCGTTTAAGCAATAAACAAATAAGCTAGTAGACGGTGGTTACCTTGGTTGATCTATAAGATCGACGCTTTGACCGTCTAAGGAGAGTAGTTCTGTATAGAGACGCCCAAGTGTTTGGCCTCTACCGCTAGTCCACACGAACAGCCCGCCGGAATCCCATCATGGATTGCTATTGGAAAACTCCGGTTGCTAGACCGGTCATTTTCCCCTCTCTCCAACTCTCTATAGGATGCTCTATTTTACACAAGAACTATTAGCTCTTGCAATTGTAATGTACAAAAGAGCTTGACACCCACCTCTTATTTATAGTGTATGGGGCGCCCCAACCTAGAGTGGAGGAGAAGAAAACATTTTCCCAATAAAATAAGGAAAATATATTTGACTGATTTATCTCATTTAATTTAATATCTTATATTAAATATTATTCCAAGATATATATTGACAATATCTTATATTGAATATATCTTTATCTTATTACCATAAATCAATTTACACATGTGTGCAAATCTATAGTCATTAATATCTAATCTAATATTAATATATGGTAATCTTATTAATTAAATTACATAATCCAAGTGTATCTTATACACTAGTTATATGCGCCCCATATGACAATTAATTGGCTTCCGGAATATTCTTTAATTAATAATATAATACTATGATTAATTAATTTGCAAAATACATGTATATCATATACACACATAAATTCGACATACACATATCTAATATATGTATATATAATTAATCAACATAATTAATATCATGTATTATATTTATTCATAATACATAAACACCACCATATTAATTTACCACTATAACCTTTATAGTCTCGAGATAAACTTTCATTATTCGGTTATCATCTATAACCACATTTTAATCCGACTTGATGTTCATACGTATGTGACCCGGTAGGCTTCCGAATATGTTGTCCGTAGACACAAAGTGCAAATTACAAAATGCCATTCATGCCTAATGATCATGAGATAGCGTCTAACAACACACCGTGACCCCCAATCATCGGAAGAGTCAAATGTAATGACTACTACCTTTCATGTGAAACAGTTACCGTTTAACTTACAATCCTATCGCTGTAATAATATCCATACGATCGTATCTCGTGTGTCAATACATTAACGACCGTATCTTATGATGTGATCCAGCCCAAGCATTATTTGAAGACAATGAAGATGGGCTTGGTTAAATTACAATCATAGTGATTTATTTTGTTTATTTTAGTTTCGGTGTTTTATTGAATAAAACGGCCTTAGGCCCATGTCAAAAGTTGCCCATATGTTAGTATATTGGGTTAAGTGTTTATTTTTAGCAAATAAATGTCATTTGGGCTTATTAGTTGCAAGTTAGGCCCACTAGGAAATAAAGTGGCGAAAATTACTAAGTAATTTGTCCCACATTCTTAGGAAGTTATTTGTCTCTTATTTTGTAGCCTATATAAAGGCATTCTACTTGTTCTTTTAGAAGACATCAATATACCTACATTGAGTGAAATATTATTGATTAAGCATTGTCTTAATTGTGCACCTTGTGTGTGTGAGGTTCTCTTGGATTGGAGGATCGCCCCCTTTGAGAACTTATCAACGTAAGTGAGCATTACGTTGTGGCGTTCCAACCGTAGTCTTGGTCTAAGGCGCGGATCATAGCTCGTATTGACTACCTTCAATTTCTTCCTGGGCAAAACAAAGGATTTGATTCGTAAGAATCACATCAGTTGGTATCGGAGCTCAGTAATTGTTGGTAATCAAATATCCCTTTTCGTTTCGTTTTATTTCGTTCATCGTTTTTGTTTTCGTTTCTACAAATCTGTGTTCTTGTTGCTGTGATTAAAATAAAAAAAAAAAAAACCCTAAATCTGTTTCTGCGTTTCTTTCCTGCGTTTTTCTGTTCTTGTTTTTCGTCGTCTGTTTACCCTAATAAATCATATCCAAAAATTCCAAAAAAATTATATGTTTTAGTTCTTTGTGTTATCTACAAGTTTCATTCCTTGTGATTCTCGAAATTCTCAGTGGAAATCGTTCAAAAAGTGTCAACAAACAAATTTATCAAAATCGTAAAATCCTGTGATCAGCTTCGTATTCTTGTGTTTGTGACCCCTAATACATTCTCAAATCGAAAAGTGGTTAAGATAAAAGTTGTAGATCGTTAACTTTCCTACGACTTTTCTCTTTTGTGTTTTTCTAAATTCTCCCCGGAGTCCATTCAAAAAAATTGTTGAAAATTCTGCAGTTTAGATCTACAAACTGCCCTGAAAACCAATGCTTACCTTAAAATCCGTAAAATCTTCCATTTACGTCCAAAAATTCTGATATTTTGCGATTGAATAGAAAACTTCCATATCTAAATTTTATCTCTTTTGTGCAACTTCAAATTCGTAATTTATCATGCCTGAAATCATCTTTTAGCCGAAAATATCACACCTAGGTGTGAAAACTTTCACACCCGTGCAATTCTACAGATCATCCATTTTCTTTCCTTCTTTGAGTCCTTTCTTTTCCCAGTTCTTCCTAATCACCTTTAGCAACTTTCCTACACCTCAAGCACTAGCCTAGATTCGTTTTGCTCGTTATTTTGATTTGTTTATAAAAGGGTGCTTTACTTTCCACAAGAGCGAGGGTGAGTGTAAACACGAGTGTCTTGGTGAGGGTTTATTGTCTATCCTATGGAAGACTATAAACATTATGAAGTTTTGAGTAATGAGTATCTTAAAGAGAGATTGGCTGCCCGTGTCAAAGCTTTTAGTGACGAGAATAATGAAAAATTTGAAAGGGTTTATGCGGAGATGGCTGCTATGAGGGCATCCATTCAGAATTTAACAGTGCAAATGGCTAATCTTGCTCATGGTGCCCAACTGTTTGGTGCACAGTGGAAGAGGGAAATTGGCTTACATTCGAAAAATTTTCTGGCTCACAGTAAGAAGGCCAGAGCTTTAGTAGCCGAGAAAAAAGAAGAGATTATTAGTGTTTGTGAGGAGAAGTTGGAAGAGGAGGAATGTGAAAGTGTAGTGGATTTGCAAAGGCCTGAAATTTTAGAAGAGTTGGTAACAAGTGTTGATGAGACAATTCTCACGATTGCGGCTCATGTTGACATTCCTATTGCTTGATATTGTTGTTGTTACAACGGAGGCTGAATTGGTCGTTGATACTGACGTAAGTCCGATTGAGGTTGAAGTTCGCATGAATGAGGTTGTCAATGAGATTACTGCTACAGATGATCCTATAGTGCTGACAGAGGATGCTGTGGAAGTTGAGGAGTTACCAACTATTCGGAATTGTATTCATCTTTCCGTTCAGGTACAAGATGATTCACTTTATTTTGATGGTGAAACTGTTGAAGCTGTGAAATCAGTTGACGTGATGGTGATATTCAAAAAGTTACGGTGTTTACACGATTATTCTGATCCGTTCCTCCTGAATTGTAATTCGTTGGATTTCGTTATTGCTAATTTTTATGTTGCTTCCATTTCATTATACGAGAGGAGGACAGATTCATTGTTCACTTTGTTCTATTTTGTTGGTGGTATTCAGTATATGGACCTACTGGCGTATGTTGGTCCAAGGTTTCTATTTGATCCAGGTGGTTTCAAGTATCCCTTTGATCTGAGGACAGATCCTTCCCAACTGGGAGGGAATGATGTGATCCAGCCCAAGCATTATTTGAAGACAATGAAGATGGGCTTGGTTAAATTACAATCATAGTGATTTATTTTGTTTATTTTAGTTTCGGTGTTTTATTGAATAAAACGGCCTTAGGCCCGTGTCAAAAGTTGCCCATATGTTAGTATATTGGGTTAAGTGTTTATTTTTAGCAAATAAATGTCATTTGGGCTTATTAGTTGCAAGTTAGGCCCACTAGGAAATAAAGTGGCGAAAATTACTAAGTAATTTGTCCCACATTCTTAGGAAGTTATTTGTCTCTTATTTTGTAGCCTATATAAAGGCATTCTACTTGTTCTTTTAGAAGACATCAATACACCTACATTTAGTGAAATATTATTTGATTAAGCATTGTCTTAATTGTGCACCTTGTGTGTGTGAGGTTCTCTTGGATTGGAGGATCGCCCCCTTGGAGAACTTATCAACGTAAGTGAGCATTACGTTGTGGCGTTCCCACCGTTGTCTTGGTCTAAGGCGCGGATTTAGCTCCCATTGGTTATCACCAATTTCTTCCTGGGCAAAACAAAGGATTTGATTCGTAAGAATCACATCATCTTATAATCTGGATATCATGCTCTTTCTTGAAGTAACTCATTTACTTCCGCTTTGCAAAGATTCACGAGAGTAAGACATTCCTTATAAGAAGGCCCTTTCGGATATTCACCCCTACTGATAGGGTACGCGATTCCCAGACGACCAATCATGTATACTCCGCATGCTTCAGTATCACACCCAATCACTATCGCATGATCGCCCCGTGGCTAGGAGAAACCTCAATAGTGTCAAAGCATGACAATCCACACCGTGATGCCATGAAGACTCCGGTCTAAAGGATAATTACACAACTGCCATATAGTACGACACTTAATGTAAGTGGTCAGTCTAACGTACGCATTCTCTAATACACGTCCACGTACAGTCCAAGTGTCTCTACACTTCGATAGAGGAGATCTATCCCTGACCTTAAAGACAGAAGACATCTAATACGTGCTAGTCTGTACGTACTATCAATGCCCTGTTTAATAGTACATCAGCCTAGAGACATTTAAGTATCAAACTTATTAAAGTGATTAGAGATATCATCAACCATAATCGCCTATCATGGTTTCTCTACCACGGTTTAATACTAAGGATGTCATCATATAACAATTGATAATTGGTTATTTAGAAGAACATATATATGACAACAGAAAAGCCATTTTATATATGTACAAACATAAAGAAATAGTAAAAATGATCCGACCCGGTTGGATCCGGTCCAACCCGATTGGGTTTAGGACACTATTCCAACAGTAACGCCCGAAAGACAATTTATGTAATTGTTTTATAATTAATAAATGATAGATTTATTCTCATCTTATTATTTGCTATGTGCTTATAAGAAATACACTGCTGAAAACCCAACTCGTATCATATGTAGCCATATAACTTAGTGTGTGTCACACATGAGGATTAAGTTTAGGGTGATACAATTGAAATGTTAGTCCGTGGTGAACTTAATTAAAGTATGGGGTCTATTGATTAAACCACCATTGATGCGCCCAGAACACTTTATGTGTGACCGTCTTATCCGGACTGTCGACATTGGTTGTCTAAGTAGGGCATTTATATATGATGAGAGTCATATAGGACTGGACCGATTTAAGCTGCGTTTCTCATATAATTCTGTGATTGAGAAATCTTATTAAATCCCAAGATGATCATATATGGATTGACCTTAATCCTGAAGTGATTACAGACTCCTACTAGGCGCGGTCAGAATCACTTTCACGTTGGCACTATTCTGGAATGAGTGAGATGTGTGTGTTTCATAGATATGGAATACATTCCTTCCTACGGGAAGTAGAAAGACAATCCCCTTATTTGTTAATCCTAGAAACTGATCAATCCGCGGAGTTCGTATTGGTTATGAACTAATTGATCACTAGTGGGTTAATGGTAAATAAGGATAAGATGTATTGAAGAAGGTTTACGAAAATAATCCCGCTTCATTACGGATAGTCTTGGAGGGTTAGTTTATATGTAATGATTATATCAATGGACACTTATCGACTCGACTCGACGTTTTGAGAATAAGTTATATCTATAATCAATAGAGTTCAGTTTTCGGATTTATGGTGGCGTAATTCCGGAATTAATAGGTTGAGTAGAAATATTCTATTCGATGAATATTTTATTTAATTTATTGTAACTACTGGTTATAGGTCCATGGTCCCCGAGTTGGCTCCTAACACGCGAGTGTTTTCTCGTTTTATGGAACCTCGAGAATAAATTAAATAGTTGGTCTATTTAATGAATATGCAATATTATTTATTCGGTAAATAATATGTACAATAGAAAAGTTATTTTCTATTAAAAATAATGACATATGTGGCGCCCCATGTGAATAAATTGGGAGAAGAAATTTTTTTAAATTATCTCATATGTGTAATTAATTAATTATCTATTTGTTGGATAATTAATGGAAAAGAGATAAAGAGATTGATTTTTTAGAAATTATCTCTTATCTTTTGGCAAATATATTTTCCTTGTGGGAATAGGTAATTCTGGTGTGAAAAGGATAACTCTCTCTTGACTAGTTATTCTCCTATATAAAGAGAGTTCCTCCCAACACAATTTATCATCACAATTCGCGCCACTTATTAATTAAAAGAAGAGAAAAATTAATTTCTTGTTCTAGTCATTAAGAGGAGAAAAACTAAGGTTTTTCTTGGGAATATTCGAGGATTTCTACGGCGAGGATCGACGTCCACCAGTCGTCGCTAGGAGATACAATCTGGAAGATTGTGGCTTCTGTTTTTGTCAATTTATTATTCCTCTTAAAAGGTAAATCTTCAACCATCTCATAGTTGTATTAATTAATAATGTGAATCGAATCGTGGTAAAATCGCATGCGAATTTATTCGTAGCTTCTGATGTGCATGATCGAGCGTCTCGGTCGGTGCTGTGAATCAGATCTGACGATCCAATTATTGTTTTCAAATTATTGAGATAAAATTCTACGATCCAAAATTTTATCATGACTATATTAGGATTGTTAGGTGTAGTGCCCGAAAGACAATTATATAATTGTTTTAGGATAGAATTAATAATTCATCTTATTATATGCATGTATGCTTATAATTAAGACACTACTGAAAACCCTAAGTACCTCGTTTATGTAATCACATAACTCAGTGTATGGCTATACACACGAGATTGAGTTAGTGAGATGTACTTAAAATTAACTTAGTCCGTAGCGTTTATTAATCTGAGTACGGGTCTCATGATTAATTTGCTAATAATGCGCCCAGAACACTTTAGGTGTGACAGTCTTATCCGGACCGTCGGTAATATGGTACCTGATGGGGCATTTATATATGATGATAATCATATAGGGCGGACCGATTTGATTTGAGTTCTCGATATAATTCCGTGATCGAGAAGTCTTATCGAATCACAAGATGATCATATATGGATTAATCTTAATCCTGAGGTGATCACAGACAACTGCTTAGACTAGGGTAGAGTTTGATGTGTTAGTAAGGATCACTTCGTAGTATGTGGTCCAACACTTCTCGTTGGCTCTATTCTGGAATGAGTGAGTAGTCTGTGCTATCACAAATATGGAATCCATTCTTCCCTCGGGAAGTAGATAGAACGATTCCCTTATTTGTTAACCCTAAAAATGATCGATCGGCTGAGTTCATATTATATTAGTTATGAACTAATTGATCACTAGGGGGTTAATGGTAAATAAGGATAATATGTTTCGAGAAGGGTTTACGGAAAAACCCCAAATCAAAATGAACAGTCTATGGAGGATTTATCCGTATGTAATGATTATATCAGTGGACGCTTTCGACTCATAGTTGAGTGTAAGTCATCTATATTCGGCAGAGTTCAGTTTTGGGTTTATGGTGGTGTAATCCCGGAATTAATAGATTGAATATTATTGTTCGGTCTGACGAATAATTTTATTTAATTTATTGTAGCTACTGAATATGGGTCCATGGTCCCCGACGTGGCTCCTAATATAGCATATAGGTTTTCTCGTCGTTTCACCTCAATTAATATAAATAGTTGGATTGGACTGTTTAATAGATATGTGGATTAATTGTTTAGTTGGACTAGATAATTAAATACACGGAAAAGATATTTTTCGTGGACTCGGCCCAAATATGTGTAAATGCGTGTGGACCTATTTTAATAGGGTGGGGCACATTTTTGTATTAAATAGTTAGAAAGAAATTAGTTTTCTTGGATAATTATTGAATGTGTGATTTATCTTTTATTTGTTAATTGATAATTCAGGGAATATAAGATAATAATATGATTTATCCTAATTTGTTTGGGATAATTATTTTATTTATCTTTTATTTAAATTAAGGATTAATCTAATAATTATCTCTTAATTATTAAATCCTTGGAGGACAATGATTACTCTCCTATATAAAGAGAGTTCTTCCAAGCCTTTGATATACACATAATTTCGACACAAAAGTGCAAGTGCATGGCTTGGAGATTTCGGCCATTGTACTTCGGGTTATGAGTTGGGATAATCCTCGGGATTATTCCGGTAGCATATCGAGGAGGCCAAGCGGCTTGAAACACCATCCACTTGGTGTTTCTTGGAGATACACGTTGGAAGACGGTGGCTTCTCAATTCTTGGATCTTTTATCTCTCGGATTGTTCTTGGTGTTTATTCTCAATAAACAGGTAAACAATCTAAACCCCCTCGTAGGTTTAGATCTATTGTATTTATGTATTTTGGTTGTTAGATCTAGATCTTGTACTTTCCGCAGCGTAATCGGGTGGATCTATGATCCATCCGGCGATATTACATCGTACAAGTGGTATCAGAGTCTTTGATCTATCAATCAAAGTATGTGAATTTTAGATCTAAGGAGTGGAATAGCATGTGTAGATTGCTTGTTTTTCGTTTTAAACTTTTTGTATTCGAAATTTTTTTGATGATGATGCTTGTGAATATTATGGTTGAAGAGATGGATTGGGGTTGGTATTGTTTACCCGTAGATCTATTTTGTATCTCTCTTGTTTTGTAACAATTGAGCATAGGATTTGTATTTTAAATTTAATGCAATCGAAAAAAAAAATATAGCATCTTTGTTGTAATTTTTTTTATTCCTGGCTCGAAATATGAAGATCTTGCTGAAAAGATGAACATCAAGGCGAAACACAAGGTATGAACGAGGAGAAACGGCTAAAAACCTGTTTTTTAATTAAAATTCTGCGCTAGAGGACTTTCTACGACGCTGAAAAGCATCGCTATACGTCTGGTTTTAATAAAATTGCATTCGGCTAGGGTTTAAAGTTTGTGGCGGCTGTAATTTTTTTTCCAATCTGATTTTTTTATAAATATCTGCCGTTATTTGGCAGAAAATAACAAATTTTTTTTTTCTGGAATTATTTTTCATTCAGCCGCAACAATAAATTTTTTTTTTTTAATTAATTAAAAGGGTTTTAATTATAATAAATTGGATTTATTTAATTTAAAAGGCCTTTTCTCCTCTCGGGTGTTCGTGGTTCGTGATCCGGCGGTTCGAGCTCAAGATTTGAAGTTCAAGACTCGAAGAGTAGATTAAGTTTTTTACTTTTCCTTAGAAAATAGGTTAGTCGGGGGTATCAACGATCCATCTCGGTGTTTATTTTCCGTTAATTTTTTTCCGTGTATGATCAGAAATTGTATGATATAACCAGAAAATTTCCATGACATGCATCATATCATGATTCCACTCCAATGCATACATGTAGCTAGTTTATTTCGAATAAATTTGGCATGTATAACTCGTATAATTAGTTTAAAGGCTTATTTAATTAATATGTGGTAGTTAATTAATTAAGTAACTAATTATTAACACCGAGGAATCGGGTTTTGTCAATCGTTACGATTTTAGTGATGGATTCTCGGTGAATCCCACTTAGATAAATCGTTGAGTTTTCGGTGAACCCACCTTAAACAGAAACGAGATTACGCTTTGGTTGATAATTTAGAAATTGGAAAATCTTAGTACATGGGTTCGGAAATGGTCTAACCATGGTTGTGAGAGTTCAATCGAGCTTTGGCTCAATCGACTCCCCTCCACGTGTGATGTACGATACAGTAATTCGATAAGACTTAGCATAGCCGATAAGCCTTCGGGCTAAACGGGACTTCTCTTGCCGGATTAGCCTGGACTGTCACATATGTTCCAACGAATACGACGGCATAGGCTTGCCTACATAACCGACCCTGTTCGGAGTACTTTGATTTATTGTTTCTTATTGTCAAGACCAAAACCGTAATTAGTAAACCTACCACTTTTTTCAAATTATTGAGTGGGAGCGGGGAAGGCGACAACCAACCCCACGGCCTCTACTATAAATGCAAGCACGTGAGAGAAGGGTGACGCCTCGAGCCGCTTTGATTCCGGCCCCCTGCGGATGGTGTTCACCTCTATCAAAATTCAAGGCTGGGTTTCCGAAAGGATAGGATTTCGGGTACTCGTTGAGTCACTGACCGACCCTGCGGCGGCACACTCGGGGCGTACTTTGAGATCTGATATAGTAGGTCACACTCTTTATGGATATTTTCAAAATATCTAGGCTAGAAAAAGGAAGGTAATCAATGATTAAAGACCGGGATGTCTGATTCCCGTGGGATGTATGATTCTCAAAGTTTAATCATTGAGAGAGATTGTCTCAGTTTAATCGTCACCTCTTTGACTGACCCTGCGGTGGCACTGAGGTGTGAGATTAAATCCTTGGAATGGTAGGATAGACTTTTAACAGGTTTATTATTCCTAAAATAAAAATCTAGTAGTGAAAATTTATTTTTGAATTTAACTTTCTGTCATGTTTATTTTACAAATTTGATCTCTAGGCTACTAAACTGTTAGTAATAGGACTTCATTAAAAATGTGGAAAGTAACAAGTACGTTGTGAATTATCAATAAATGCAGTTAATTTTTCGGAAGGGATTTTTCCCTTGAGCCTTTAAAAACTTAAGTGACATAGAATAGGTATGTCACGGATGTCACTCGTGTTGAACGAGAGACGACCATACTTAGTTTACAAAAGATGATATAGGACTATCAGACAAATTCATTTAGTGAATTTTAAAAGTGTAATTACACAACAAATTTCTAAATTGAAAAATTGGAAAATCATATACATAAGGCGTTGCTAGTTAGACGGTATTTGGAACCGATAAACTAGTGGGAGCCTTAGTCTTATGATTTGTTGTTTTTCGAATCTTTAGAAATGTGTAATAGACTGCACAAGAGTTTTTCCATTCATTGAAAAAACGAGAATAAAGCGTTACTAGTTAGACAGTATTTGGAACTGATAAACTAGTGGGAGCTTAGTTCTGGAGATTTTATAATCTTTGAAACATCATGAACACAACATTGCTAGTTAGACATTATTTGGAACTGATAAACTAGTGGGAGCTTAGTTCTAGGTGATGTTCTAATCTTTGAAAAATCATAAATACAAAGTGTTGCTAGTTAGACGGTATTTGGAACCGATAAACTAGTGGGAGCTTTATTATGATCTCTCAAACCATTTGAACGAAGTGTTGCTAGTTAGACGGTATTTGGAACCGATGAACTAGTGGGAACTTTGGTCTTATGATTTGACGATTAGAAAAATCGAATAGTCCAAGCTAGTAACACTATCATTAGACATCCCACAGTTCAAGAGTAGTGTCTACTCAAACGAACTGCTAGTTCAAGACTGTTTCCATTTAAGGAAAGTCGAGAATGGGAAAGAATGTTTATACGTGTTAGTCATCTAAACTAAGTAGTTTTAAGGCTAAACCGGAAAATTAATAAATTGGAAATTAGAGGATAATGAAAGTGATTTCGGATCACTGACCAATGCATCCTTGGCAATTTTCTCGAAAGCTAAAGTTCTTTGGAAGAACTAGGTAGCTTTGCATTAAACGATAAATAAAATAGACAACGGGCAGTTATTTCAGATAGACTAGTGGGAGTGATATAAGGAAATGAATCTCGGATTCAATTTTTTTTTGAGTATCACAGAAAATTCATTTTTTGTTTTCGGATTCGTTGGAACGAACGTATTCACTTTCAATAGGATAATTTGTTTGTCTTATTGACGATGAATATAACATTCATAGCACGAACCCAAGACTCGGACTTTTGTTTGATAAAGTCAGAACCACTAAGAAATGCTGAATAGGTATATATAACACATCTCAAACAATATAAACGCAAATGGTTTCCGTATTTAGATAAACGCTTCTTTCTATTCTATTAATTAGTGCATATTCCATAACGACAAGATCTGCAGACTGGCTTAGGGTGATTCCTACCTCCCAGTCAAAGGAACCCTGTCTCAAAGGAACAATGCCTAAGTTTCCTTTCAATCGGGAAAGGGTAATAGATTTAAAGAAGTCACATAGCTTGTTCATAACAACCTTCGGGGTCATATGAAAGGTACAAGCTAGTGGGAGCTTTTCAAGTAGTGACATATTGTCTGATAACTACTCGAAACTCCGGTAAGCTTATCCAAAATATTAGGAGGAATCTCTGATTTCACCAGAGATAGAGTATTCTATACTCAGAAATAGGCTGTCGTATAATCTTCGGGACTATTGCTCGGCCTGCCTCCCAGTGGAATGTTTTCACTAAGGATACACCATAAATTTGCCTTATATAGTTATTGATGAGCTACGATACGCTGCTGAACTCATTTAAGATATTGGTTGCAAAATAACGGTTTACGAAAAACCGAGAAGTCTACATAAAAGATGCCTACGCATTTGTGGATAAGGAGTGAATTCGGTTCACCCCACTTCCGTAAATATAGACATTTAGCATTTAGTGCTTGAAGGTAGGACTAGAAATTTTGCGTACACGTTTAGGTCGTGAAATATCTTAATGCATTGAGTAAAGGTTGGTTATAAAACTCGTAAAATCAGAGAATGACGGTTATACTGTCAAACTCGGTCTGATAGAGTCTATAAATAACAACCTTAGATCTTGAAGTATTTGTACTCAAGATGTTACTAACTGATTTGTTCAGTCCACATCCAACACCGGCAGTTGGTGATAACACTAATAAAAACTACTAAACTAGATCAGTATATCAATCCACCCCGAACGCAATGGGAGTATGGTTTGTCCATTACCCATTGCAGGACCTTACGGTCTATAGGGTAGATTGATGACCTATAGTCCTTCATGGGCTATATAGGATCCTGATCATAGAGGTTGGTTTAAAAGCCATAACCCTGTGAATGGAGTTTGATACTCCAGTTCTGTTGAAACTCTTGTAGAACCACCTGAGTATCTCAGGCCCAGTGGGAGTAATTGGAACTACACGGAGAAGAGTCGAATGAATAAGAAAGTTTAACTTTCAACGCAAAGCTGAGTAATTTAGGGGTGATTCCCTAAAAGATAGAGAGTTAACCAGACCGTGATTTCTCTTACCACTCAGTCTTGCTTGATTTCGTCAGAAAGCGGGAAATAGGGGTGATTCCCTAAGACTTCCTTGCCGAACAACGGAATCTGAATTCATTCAGAACATAAGGGTTTTAGCTAAGAACAAATGACAAATTCGTTACAAAGCAGAAAATAGGGGTGATTCCCTAAGACCTTTTTGCGAGACTAACGGTATCTTAATTTATTCAGAAAGAACCTTTGGCAGGATGCCTGCCATAGCTTATATCCTTTGGGGATTCAAGCAAACCTCTAGGTCATTTCAAAGTCATATATTTTAATATGTGGACTTGACCAGAATGTTGATAAGTCTTTCGTAGACTAGGCATCAATATTAGTAAAGTAGTATGTAGATTAGTGTTTGTGAATGGTAACACTGAAACAGTTGGAAACAACATGGGTGTGTTATCTGAAGTCAGAGTCTGACATGCCATCGGGATTCATTCTTAAGGATTTGATTCGCTCAAATTCTCGAGAATCGATCATTGGCAATCCCATCCATTCACCTGGTTAAGATATTCTTGCATTTATGCAACATTCAACGATGTAGTCTACCCTACCTCTCAGGAATGGTTATCTAAACCTGACGATGAATACCATATGGGATGTTTAGTGAATCCTCAAGTATCTTCGGGAGAATGAGGAATAATATGCTAGTATATTCAGGTGCAAACTAGAATATAAGTGATGACACTGATTCTGACTTTAGGTCAGATGAAGGATGATCGTTAAGTCGATTTCGTCCTCAGTGTTGAATCAAAGGCATATTGAAATCGTACCACCGGATTAGATGGAAAGGCGACGTTTCGATCCCAAAGATTGACTCAAGCCGCCAACCTACCTGATCAGTGTACCAAGTCACATGGTATTCGGATTCTAAGTACGTGCCGGGTCACTGACCTACCCTGCGGCGGCACACTCCGGTCGTGCTTGGAAGGATGAATTACTAAGATGCGCTTGGAGGGTATGACTCTTAGGGATATGTCTCACTTGTTTTGAGCAAGTGGGAGAATGTTGTAGATATAGATATAAAGGGTGTGCTCTAAAACAATTAATCCACTTGCCTTTCGTGCAAGTGGGAGATTGTTAGGTGTAGTGCCCGAAAGACAATTATGTAATTGTTTTAGGACAGAATTAATAATTCATCTTATTATATGCATGTATGCTTATAATTAAGACACTACTGAAAACCCTAAGTACCTCGTTTATGTAATCACATAACTCAGTGTATGGCTATACACACGAGGATTGAGTTAGTGAGATGTACTTAAAATTAACTTAGTCCGTAGCGTTTATTAATCTGAGTACGGGTCTCATGATTAATTTGCTAATAATGCGCCCAGAACACTTTAGGTGTGACGGTCTTATCCGGACCGTCGGTAATAGGGTACCCGACGATGGGGCATTTATATATGATGATAATCATATAGGGGTGGACCGATTTGATTTGAGTTCTCGATATAATTCCGTGATCGAGAAGTCTTATCGAATCACAAGATGATCATATATGGATTAATCTTAATCCCGAGGTGATCACGGACAACTTTGCTTAGACTAGGGTAGAGTTTGATGTGTTAGTAAGGATCACTTCGTAGTATGTGGTCCAACACTTCTCGTTGGCTCTATTCGGAATGAGTGAGTAGTCCGTGCTATCACGTATATGGAATCCATTCCTTCCCTCGGGAAGTAGACGACGCTTCCCTTATTTGTTAACCCTAGAAACTGATCGATCGGCCGAGTTCATATTATATTAGTTATGAACTAATTGATCACTAGGGGTTAATGGTAAATAAGGATAATATGTTTCGAGAAGGGTTTACGGAAATATCCCGAATCGAAATGAACAGTCTATGGAGGATTTATCCGTATGTAATGATTATATCAGTGGACGCTTTCGACTCATAGTTGAGTGTAAGTCATCTATATTCGGCAGAGTTCAGTTTCGGGTTTATGGTGGTGTAATCCCGGAATTAATAGATTGAATATTATTGTTCGGTCTGACGAATAATTTTATTTAATTTATTGTAGCTACTGAATATGGGTCCATGGTCCCCGACGTGGCTCCTAATATAGCATATAGGTTTTCTCGTCGTTTCACCTCAATTAATATTAAATAGTTGGATTGGACTATTTAATAGATATGTGGATTAATTGTTTAGTTGGACTAGATAATTAAATACACGAAAAAGATATTTTTCGTGGACTCGGCCCAAATATGTGTAAAATGCGTGTGGACCTATTTTAATAGGGTGGGGCGCATTTTTGGATTAAATAGTTAGAAAGAAATTAGTTTTCTTAGATAATTATTTAATGTGTGATTTATGTTTTATTTGTTAATTGATAATTCATGGAATATTAGATAATAATATGATTTATCCTAATTTGTTTGGGATAATTATTTATTTATCTTTTATTTAAATTAAGGATTAATCTAATAATTATCTCTTAATTATTAAATCCTTGGAGGACAAGGATTACTCTCCTATATAAAGAGAGTTCTCCCAAGCCTTTTATATACACATAATTTCGACACAAAAGTGCAAGTGCATGGCTTGGAGATTTCGGCCATTGTACTTCGGGTTTCGAGTTGGGATAATCCTCGGGATTATTCCGGTAGCATATCGAGGAGGTCAAGCGGCTTGAAACACCATCCACTTGGTGTTGCTTGGAGATACACGTCGTCGGAAGACGGTGGCTTCTCAATTCTTGGATCTTAGATCTCGGATTGTTCTTGGTGTTTATTCACAATAAACCGGTAAGCAATCTAAACCCCTCGTAGGTTTAGATTTATTGTATTTATGTATTTTGGTTGTTAGATCTAGATTTTGTACTTTCCGCTGCGTAATCGGGTGGATCTATGATCCATCCGGCGATATTACATCCTACAGGAAATTCATAAGTCCTAACATATTAGGAATATAAAATTCATGGTGAATTTTGATTGTTTAGTGTCTACATTTTATAAATCCGAGAATTGGAAAGTCACGAATAAGATATTACATCAAATCCATAAAATTGGAAAATCGTGAATATAGTTGATGTGCCTAAATCATACTTCGGTTCACGGATCCTTATTCGGGTCTGACCGGCCACCGACATTAGTGGATAAGGCCACTGGCCATTACAGCCTGCGAGCTCGCAAGTCAAATTAGAGCCGTGAGCCGTCGGATCAGTTCCAAGCCCTCAACCTTTATACGACGACAAAAGAGATTAAGGGGTCGACACGCGATCTCATTCGATAAACGGGTCCGCCGGCGACCTTGATCATAACATTTAGAGGAAGATCTACCTCAAGTCCAGCGAGACAATGATATAAGAGATACAAAGATCGGCAAGGCCATCAAGACCGCGACCTATCGGCTCCACTGTGAGTCCGTTACTGTAGAAAATATCTATTATATTGTATGTCCTCGATCGTAAATAAAATTACTTTAGTCGGTGGCTCCCCTATAAATAGGGGATCCATGTAACCCATTTAAGGGAGGATCATAATCAATAAAATAGATGGCAAAGCCAAATTTCCCCGTCCTCTTCTCTTAAAAAGCACCACCGCCGGAATCCATGGCTGCCACCGGGCACCACCGGCTAACACCACATTAATACACTTTTATAGCCAGATATCCTATATATAAACACCGTTAAAACAACGATGATGATTTCGACGTAATCAGTTGGCTCTATTACCGGGAAACATCAGTTTTCCAGCTTCCCAGCGAGGAAACTACCCTAGAAAGTTTACATACGGTGGAGAGGTTGATCATCATCTTCATCATCCACTCAAATCCAACAGAGTTCTCGCCCAGAGAAGAGATCACCCAGTTTGCATCATACCAAATGAGAAATCGGTATCGCCGACCGGAGTTCGCCTGAGCTACCACCATCCGAAAGGATCTCCCACCAACTCTCAGAGGGCAGCAAAACAACTAACAACCCTCCAAACCACTCCAGCAGAAATCAGAGAGAGTACAAAGTAGTTAAACCTGTCAGACAGAGCAGTTCACCAGCCAAGAGTAGGTTGTCAGAGTTGGTAATAATCAGTGAAACGACCCCAGTCAGCTAGCTCTAAGTCCGACCTCATCGGCAAGCTCTAAGCCCGACACCAGTCGACTAGCTCTAAGCCCGACACCAGTCGGCTAGCTCTAAGTCGACCTCATCGGCAAGCTCTATGCCCGACACCAGTCGGCTAGCTCTAAGTCCGACCTCATTGGCAAGCTCTAAGCCCGACACCAGTCGGCTAGCTCTAAGTCCGACCTCATCGGCTTGGCAAGCTCTAAACCCGACACCAGTCGGCTAGCTCTAAGTCCGACCTCATCGGCAAGCTCTAAGACGGACACCAGTCGGCTAGCTCTAAGTACGACCTCATTGGCAAGCTCTAAGGTCGACCTCAACATTTGTTTCAGACAAGTTACGCGAGATCCCGATCTTGTCCAAAACAAGGGGGCCACGGGAAATTCTTTTTTCGAGCTTATACTTTGGTTCAGAATTTGTTCCCAGCAAGCTCGTTACGTTATAGCTCCGATCTTACTCTACACAAGGGGGCCGCATACTGGGAATTTTTCGATTCAGTTATCGAGCCACCAAAAACAAAGGGGGCCGGAGGTGGAAATTTTCAAACAGACGGGAATGACCCGAATTGACATTTATTTCAACCAAGCCCGCAATGACCTTGCTTAAAAAAAGGGGAACACACATCGGATTTTTCGATTCAATCATCGACCTCAACAGAAACAAGTAAGGCTTTCAGCTCAATTATTTTTAGCAAGTTCGATGCTTTAATTTCCTCGACCTCGCCAAAAACAAGGGGGCCCTTTATATATACATATAAGATACGTCGGACCCAAATAGCGGACTTGAAAAATGTGAAATATTTCGAGCAAAAATAAAGGTGCGAGATACTTTGGGAAAATCATTACCAAAAAACAATTATTTATTACAAGCTCCGTATCAGCGAGCTCATTTATTACAAGCTTTGTATCAGCGAGCTCATTTATTACAAGCTCCATATCAGCGAGCTCATTTATTACAAGCTCCATATCAGCGAGTTCATTTTATTACGAGCTCTGTTACAAGCTCGCCATCAACATGGGATTTCTCTTCACCAACAACAGGTCCGTCCGCTTAATAGCGCGGCACAAGCAGGCTATAAGCCAATCACTTCGAGGCAAGATGCTTGAATAGCGCGGTCCTTAGTGAATAAGTTGCTTCAGACGACAAGGTCCTATAGACCAAAAATCACTTTGAGGCAAGACGCTTGAATAGCGCGTTCCTTAGTGAATAAGTCGCTTCAGACGACAAGGTTGCCATAGACCCAAAATCACTTCGAGGCAAGACGCTTGAATAGCACGGTCCTTAGTGAATAAGTCGCTTCTGACGACAAGGTCGCCATAGACCCAAAATCACTTTGAGGCAAGACACTTGAATAGTGCGGTCCTTAGTGAATAAGTTGCTTCAGACGACAAGGTCGCCATAGACCCAAAATCACTTCGAGGCAAGATGCTTGAATAGCGCGGTCCTTAGTGAACAAGTCGCTTTGAGGCCGCCCGCTTGAATAGCATGGTCCTAAGTGGACAAGTCGCATAAGGAGACAAGGTCGCTCAAGACCCTATAAGTCCGTTCCACTTAATAGCGCGGCACAAACAGGCTATCAATGCCAAGACTAAGGCTTCACATGCCAAATATAAGCCCGACCTCTAGGTCGGCATCATATTTGGGAACTCGCCCTTGAGCGAGCATTTTATAAGCCCGACCTCAGCTCGGCATCATATTTTGGAACTCGCCCTCGAGCGAGCATTTTATAAGCCCGATCCAGCTCGGCATCATATTTAGGAACTCGCCCTTGAGCAAGCATTTTATAAGCCCGACCTCAGCTCGGCATCATATTTTGGAACTCGCCCTCGAGCGAGCATTTTATAAGCCCGTCTCCAGCTAGGCATCATATTTGGGAACTCAACCTCGAGCGAGCATTTTATAAGCTCGACTCCAGCTCGGCATCATATTTGGGAACTCGCCCTTGAGCGAGCATTTATAAGTCTGACTCCAGTTCGGCATCATATTTGGGAACTCACCCTCGAGCGAGCATTTTATAAGTCTGACCTCTAGGTCGCATCATATTTGGGAATTCACCCTCGAGCAAACATTTTACAAGACCGACCTCTAGGGCGGCATCTTATTTTGGAGCTCGTCTTCAGGCGAGCCCTCTATAAGACTAAAGGTTCTCAAGCCATCAAAGGCTAAGTCAATTTACGACGTATTAGCCACAAGCAAAGTCGATCAACAACACACGCAATGAAAAAACCTACTCTGACTATGGCACTTAGGCAAGGCTAACAGGCGATCCGCCGCAACAGCGAGCCATCACAGTATTTTAAGGCAACAAATCCGCAAACAAACTATTACTCCCCACCTAACATTTAGAGAAAATGATTAAGGCACGGAGTAGAGGGCCATTGATGTGCCTAAATCATACTTCAGTTCACGGGTCCTTATTCGGGTCTAACAGGCCACCGATATTAGTGGATAAGGCCACCGCCCATTATAGCCCGCGAGCTCGCAAGCCAAATTAGAGCCGTGAGCCTTTGGATCAGTTCCAAGCCCTCAACCTTTATGCGACGACAAAAGAGATTAGGGGGCCGACACACGATCTCATTCGATAAACGGGTCCGCCAGTGACCTCGATCATAACATTTAGAGGAAGAGCTACCTCAAGTCCAGCGAGACAATGATATAAGAGATACAACGGTCGGCAAGGCCATCGGGACCGCGACCTATCGGCTCCACTGCGAGTCCGTTACTGTCGATAAATATGTATTATATTGTATGTCCTCGATCGTAAATAAACCGACTTCAGTCGGTGGCTCCCCCTATAAATAGGGGAGCCATGTAACCCATTTAAGAGAGGATCATAATCTATAAAATAGATGGCAAAGCCAAATTTCCCCGTCCTCTTCTCTTAAAAAGCACCACCGCCGGAATCCATGGCCACCACCGGGCACCACCGCTAACACCACATTAATACACTTTTATAGCCATATATCCTACATATAAACACCGCTAAAACAACCGTGATGATTTCAACATCATCAATAGTGACACTAGTTAGACGGTATTTGGAACCGATAAACTAGTGGGAGGATTAAATTAAATATTCATGATCTATTGTTTTTGGATTGTTAGAAAATTCTAAAAACCTAATAAGACAACCTATTTTTCAAAATAACGAGTGAGAGCAGGGATGGTGACAACCGACCCCACGGCCTCTATTGTTGACACAAGCATGTGAGAGAAGGGTGACGCCTCGAGCCGCTTTGATTACGGCCCCCTACGGATGGCCTTCACCCTATTAAAATTCAAGGCTTGGTCTCCAAAAAGATAGGATTTTGGGTACTCGTTGAGTCACTGACCGACCCTGCTGCGGTATACTAGGGGCGTACTTTGAGGTCTGAAACAGTAGGTCACACTCACAAGGATATTTTTGGAAATACCTTGGCTGAAAAAGGAAGGTAATTAACAATTAAATAGAGATGTCTGATTCTTAATTGTTTAATTTTTGAGAGTGATTGTCTCAATTTAACCGTCATTGTGCTGATACCGACCCTACGGCGGCAGTATGATGTGAGGTTAAATCCTTGGAATGGTAGGATAAACTGCATGCATGACATCACGTTTATAATTCCTAAAATCATTATTTGTTGTGGTGTATTATTTGATTTATATTTCTGTCGTGATTTATTTTCTACAACTGCATATTATCTCATGGTATCTAAACTGCTAAACATGATAAATTGACTGATGATGACTTCGTAAAAGTGAAAAAGTAACAAGAACGTTGAACTCAACAATCGAGAATGCAAATTAATTCTTCGGAAGAGGATGTCCCTCTTTAGCCTCCAAACTTAAGTGACATTGATGTGACTGCCGTCACTCGTGTTGGGCGAGAGACAAAACAAAATTAGTTCAAAGATGACGAGAATGATTTGGTATCAATCTCACCAGACACCCCACAGTTTACGAGTAGAGTTTACTCTTATAAACTGCTAGTTCAAGGCCATTTCCTTTAAAGAAAGCCAAGAATGGGAAGGCAAATTTCTACAAGCGTAAGTCATCTAAACTAAATAAGTTAAAGGATAAACCGAAATATTAATAAAAGAATGTAAAGGATAAGAAAGTGATTACGGATCACTAACCTATGATTCCTAATAGACTTTCTTAACCGAGTGATTTGACTCAGAAGCTAAAGTTCTTTTGTAAGAACAAGGTAGCTGGGCATTCATGATGAAAAGTAGACAACGGGCAGTTATTTCAGCTGAGATAGTGGGAGTGATATAAGGAAATAAATTTCGGAATTTAATTCTTGAATATCAAAAAAAATATAATTTCTGTTTTCAGATTCATTGGAACAAATGGATTCACTTTCACATCGAAAATATACTTACCTTAAAGAGAGTGAATATGACATTTGTATACGATTCTGATTCTCGGACTTTTGTCTGATAAAGTAAAAACCACTAAGTAATGCTGAGAAGGTATATGTAACACATCATAAACTATTAAGACAAATGGTTTCCGTATTTAGATAAACGATTCTTCAGCATCTATTTATTAATGCATATATCCTAGAGATAAGATCTGAAGACTGGCTAAGGGTGGTTTCTAACTCCCAGTCTAAGAACACTATCTCAAAGGAAAAATGACTAAGTAAGCTTTCAATTAGGAAAGGTTAATAGAGCAAGAAAGTATCATAGCTTGTTCATATTGACCTTCGGGGTCTTATGAAGGATACAAGCTAGTGGGAGCTTTCGAGTAATAGACCTTCTTCTTCTAATGACTACTCGAAATGCCGATTAATTTATCTAAATATTTGGAGGAATCTCTGATGTCACCAGAGAAGAGAGTATTCCATGCTCAGATATAGACTATAGCATAGTATTTGGAACTGATGCTCAGCCTACCTCCGAGTGAAATGATTTCACTGAAAGGATAAACCATAGATTGTCTTGTATAGTTATTGATATGCTACAATACACTGCTTAACTCAATTAAGATATTGGTTGCAAAATAATAGTTTACATTATTAAGTAATACCGAGAAGTCTACCTAGAAGATGCTTATGAATTTGTGGATAAAGAGTGAAGTGCATTTACTCCACTTCCGCAAATAGAGGCATTTAGCACTAGTGCTTGAAGGTAGGACTGAAGATTTATATACACGTTCAGATGGTGACTGTTCGTTAAATATCTTGATACAATGAGTAAAAGTTGGTTATAAGATTCTTAAGATCGGATAGTGACGGCTACACTGTTATATCCTTTCCAAAAAGAATGTTTAAATAACAACCTTAGACCTTTAAGTACAATTACTCAAGGAGTTACTATCTAATTTAATCAGACCACATCCAACATTGGTCGTTGGGGGATAACACTGATAAATACTACTGAACCAGATAAGAATATCAATCCATCCAAATACAGTGGGAGTATGGTTTATTCATTGACTCGCTGTGATTATGCAGACTTTACAATCTGCTGGGGGTGATTGATAACCTATGGTCTTCTGCAAGAACTGTATATGATTCTGATAAAATAAGGTTGGTTTAAAGCCATATACCTCTAATGTAGTTTTGGTACTCCAGTTCTGTTCACACTCTTGTAGAACCACCTGAGTGTCTCAGGCCCAGTGTGAGAAATTGGATCTACATGAAAAGAGTCGAATGAATAAGAAAGTTTATCTTTCTAAGCAAGGCCAAGTGGTTTTGGGGGTAACTCCTTGAGAAGTAGACAGTTAAACAGGGGTGATGCCCTGAAACTTTCTCACCACTCAGCCTTGCTTGACTCTATGGAAAGCAGAAGATTAACAGGGTGATGCCCTGAAACTTTCTTTCCGTACAATGGAGCTTAGATTCATTTGGAACGGAAGGGATTTAGCTTAAAGCCAATGGCAGATTGACTGCCTATGCTTATATCCATTGATGGATTAAAGCAAACCTCTAGGTCATTAAAAGTCACATGTTTTGGAATGTGTGTGCTTGACCAGAATATTGATGAGTCTTTTGTAGACTGGAGAATCAATATTGGTAAAGTAGTAGACGTTAGTGTTTATAAAGATTACACTACAACGGTTGGGAATAACTTGAGTGTGTTATCTGAAGTCAAGAACTGACGAGCCAAAGCTTCTCTGAATCGGAGAAGTGGACTATATTCTTAGAATCGATTCGGTCGAATTCATGAGAACAAGTTGTTGGCCGTATCCCATCCTTCTTATCGGTTAAGATAAAAAAGCATATTAGTATTCTATTCAACGAGAGGTTTCCTACCCAACCCCTCACGGAATAATTCTCTCAATCTTCGGATACAGAGAAAATGGGATAAATTCTCTTTTGGATAGAGAATGTCAGATTATTAAAAGTCAATTGTAATCGAATCATGGATTCGAGTATTGATAGCAGTATAGTGCATCCTCAAGTATCTTTAGAGAACGAGGAATCATATGCTTATGTATTCGGGTACAAACCTGAGTATTGTTGACTACACTAATTCTAATTTTTTTCGGATTAAATATGATCGTAAGTCGATCTTAGGCTCAGTGTTTACTCATTGTAATGGAGCTATAGTCTGGAGCAATCCAGCACTGCCAGTTTGACTCTATTAGTCGAATACATATCATCTTTTGGAGCAGCTAAAAAGGTAGTGTGGCTTGAGAAGTTCTTTGTTGGATCGGGAACTGATTCCAGGTCTCGATGAGCAGATATCAATTTACGGTAAAAACAGTTGAGAGATAGCTCATGAAAATGATCTTCGCAGGCACAAAATGTCAAAATCATATTGAGATAAAGTACCACCTGGTCGGACAGATCGTGCAAAGAGGGGACGTTTCGGTCTTAAAGATCGCCTCGAGCCGACAACCTAGCTGATCAGTTTACCAAGTCGTGTGGCATCTAATGTCACTGATAAGCGCTTGGTGGGTATAAAATTGGGAGATATGTCTCATCTGCTTTAGAGCAAGTGGGAGAATGTTGTGGATAGAAAGAATAAGGGTGTGGTGCTCTAAAAAAATCATTGCTTGTCTTTACGGGCAAGTGTGAGATTGTTAGATGTAGAGTGCCCGAAAGACAATTGTTACTTGTCCTTACGGGCAAGTGGGAGATTGTTGGAAAGTAACGCCCGAAAGACAATTTATGTTATTGTTTTTATAATTAATAAATGACAGATTTATTCTCATCTTATTATTTGCTTTGTGCTTATAAGAAATACACTGCTGAAAACCCCAAGTCGTATCATATGTAGCCATATAACTTAGTGTGTGTCACACATGAGGATTAAGTTTATGGTGATACACTTGAAATGTTAGTCCGTGGTGAACTTAATCAAAGTTTGGGGTCTATTGATTAAACCACCATTAATGCACCCAGAACACTTTATGGTGTGACCGTCTTATCCGGACCGTCGACATTGGTTGTCTAAGTGGGGCATTTATATATGATGAGAGTCATATAGGACTGGACCGATTTAATCTGCGTTTCTCAAATAATTCTGTGATTGATAAATCTTATTAAATCACAAGATGATCATATAAGGATTGACCTTAATCCTGAAGTGATTACAGAATCCTACTTGTTTCAGGATAGGGTTTGATGTGTTCGTTAAGGATCGCTAAGAGGCGCGGTCCGAATCACTTTCACGTTGGCACTATTTTGGAATGAGTGAGAAGTGTGTATTTCATAGGTATGGAATCCATTCCTTCCTGCGGGAAGTAGAAAGACAATCCCCTTATTTGTTAATCCTAGAAACTGATCGATCCGTGGAGTTCGTATTGGTTATGAACTAATTGATCACTAGTGGGTTATGGTAAATAAGGATAAGATGTATTGAAGAGGGTTTACGGAAATAATCCCGCTTCATTACGGATAGTCTATGGAGGGTTAGTTTATATGTAATGATTATATCAATGGACACTTATCGACTCGACTCGACCTTTTGAGAATAAGTTATATCTATAATCGATAGAGTTCAGTTTCGGATTTATGGTGGCATAATTCCGGAATTAATAGGTTGAGTAGAAATATTCTGTTCGATGAATATTTAATTTAATTTATTGTAGCTACTGGTTATAGGTCCATGGTCCCCGGGTTGGCTCCTAACATGCGAGTGTTTTCTCTTTTTATGGAACCTCGAAAATAAATTAAATAGTTGGTCTATTTAATGAATATGCAATATTATTTATTCGGTAAATAATATGTAAAATAGAAAAGACATTTTCTATTAAAAATAATGACATATGTGGCGCCCCATGTGGATAAATTGGGAGAAGAAATTTTCTTAGATTATCTCATATGTGTAATTAATTAATTATCTATTTGTTGGATAATTAATGGAAAAGAGATAAAGAGATTGATTTTTTGGGAATTATCTCTTATCTTTTGGCAAATATCTTTTCCTTGTGGGAATAGGTAATTGTGGTGTGAATATGATAACTCTCTCTTGACTAGTTATTTTCCTATATAAAGAGAGTTCCTCCCAACACAATTATCATCACAATTTGCGCCACTTATTAATTAAAAGAAGAGAAAAACTAGTTTCTTGTTCTAGTCATTAAGAGGAGAAAAACTAAGATTTTTCTTGGGCATATTTGAGGAGGTTCTACGGAAAGGATCGACGTCCACCAGTCGTTGCTAGGAGATACAATCCGGAAGATTGTGGCTTCTCTTTCTGTCAATTTATTATTCCTCGTAAAAGGTAAATCTTCAACCTTCTCATAGTTGTATTAATTAATCATGTGAATCGAATCGTGGTAAAATCGCATGTGAATTTATTCATAGCTTCCGCCGTGCATGATCAAGCGTCTCGATCGGTACTGGGAATCATATCTGACGATCCAATTTTGGATCGGATCCGGATTCAGGTTTCTGTATATCCAGCAGATGCCATATAGACTCCGTTCCTAAGGATTTACACAATCGTCACATAGTGTGACACTTAACAGTGTAAGTGGGTCAGTCTAACGTACGCATTCTCTAATACACGTGACGTACAGTCCAAGTGTCTCTACACTTTGATGGATGAGATCTATCCTTGCCCTTAAAGATAGAAGACATCTAATACGTGCTAGTCTGTACGTACTATCAATTCCCTGTTTAATAGTACATCAGCCTAGAGACATTTAAGTATCAAACTTATTAAAGTGATTAGAGATCTCATCAACCATAATTGCCTATCATGGTTTCTCTATCACAATTTAATACTAAGGACGTTATCATATAACAATTCATAATTGGTTCTTTAAAAGAACAAATATATGAGAATAGAAAATCCATTTATTATATATGTATAATCATAAAGAAATAGTAGAAATGATCCGACCCGGTCGGATCCGGTCCAACCCGATTGGGTTTAGGACACTATTTCAATAGAGATTTTCTCGGTGTTCAGTGTGCCATTACTACTCTAGTCTATTGGATGGAATCCAACAAAGATTTGAAGAATGATGGCTCATAAACCCAGCCCAAAGGAGTTCCTCTTGGTTGCTACTTATCCGGAACATGGTTTACCAAGAGTCTTTTAATCTCGAAACTCTGGTGCCATACTTTGCAGAAGGAAACCTAGAGCTGCCTCGAATATGAGTTCCCAATCATTGACCAATGAAAAGATCTATTGATATGGGGAACCCATATACGGACTCACGGACCCGGGTCTGATCTGATCAGAGGTCACATCATAAGCTTTTAAACCGGCTTCATCTTCATCCCGCTTGCTGCCAGGCCGGATACAAGCCGTTAACTGACAAATTCATCTGTCATCTCAACACTACTCTGAATCAAGGCCGGACCTTGACTACCCGGAGATCATCAGCACACCTAGCCTTCTCATCTACCAGGACAAACCGGACACAACTCACGAACGCGGGGATCTTATTACTCGGCATCACAAGACCCTTGACGACCGCGCATGAAGGATCGGCGGCTTCAGTATGAACCACCACTCCTCAGCCTGGGATCACGTTTATACTTAATTGTACTTAACTGTGTCTTGTCATCATTAGCATAATCGTACTTAGTCTGGAGCTTATAAATAGTAGCTGTGGGTAAATCACAATCCAGCTGAGTATTAATGAAAACAGGCCAAGCCCTGTCAATTTGTCGCGTCCGAGTTTGCATTCATATTGTCGCTGGAAACTTCATATTTTTCATATCAACCACCGCTATCATCACCCATCTCACTGAAGAAATCATACATAATTCGCCAGATATCCATACGGTCCAGCCGTTACCGGCACCTTGATAATCCACGCAATATCACCTATCAAGAATGAACTTGCCATGTTAAATCAAAGTTCTCTTTCTTTAACATATACCACCCACTTGAGGAAGTTATAGAATAACCAGTTTGTTTGGAGAAGAAGACCAAAAGTCAGTCAGAAGAAAAAAGTGCTTAGTTTTTACTCGTTGGATCTGATACTGCTACTATCAATAAAAATTAGTATGTAATCCACATAGATGCATACCTGCCCTAGTTATCCCCCGGTATAAGCCTGCCTGACTGTCAGAATGACTGGTCGAACTGAGACGAAAGCCAACCATAGTGATCCGGGAGTCCCGTGTGGAAGGGTTCTCGACTTTTGCATCGGCTCTCTCTCGTTAGAGAATTACTGAGGCGAAAGCAGCTCTCTCGGAAGCCCCGCAGGACTAGTTATTGGAACTTTATGATGTTTTAGCTCCGAAATGGGTTTAGTGTAAGTGAAGAACAGTCAACTTCAGGCCCGGATTTTGATGAGTTACGGAACGAATTTGCGGGAGCTAAAACGTTTTCGGCACCTACTAAGATAGTAGTTGATATTAGGCTTTTGAATCACTTGATTCCGATATCAGGTGAATGAGAAATTAATGCCTAAAGGTAGAGTGATATATGTGAGCCGAAGCAGACATCAGTTCAGATCGAACTTGTTGAATCAATGCATTTGTTCGAATTATGTTCATGAATAGAATGGCATCCGTTCAAAATTTGGTTATTTCCAACTAATAACTTCCACTTCTGAATAGTTGCTTCCTCTACCAAAGGTTGTCATAATGCTGATATAATCCCATTGTCCTGAATGAAAAATTAGACAAAAAATTCATTTGCATACTTCTAGAAAATCTGCACAAACAATTTTCTGCATTCTTAACTTCTGAATAAGGCAAACAAACATTTATGCAATAAGTCATTTTGCATAGTCAGAGATATTCAAGGCCGGATCAGTTCGCCGCTTGTTCGCATTGAAGTGCCGCAACCAGAACAAGGAAAAGACTGTTGTATCTTGGGAGACTTCTTGCCATAACCATGGGCATTTTATCAGGGCAAGGCAATAAAGGAAAGCGTTCTACGCGCCTCAGTCTAACGAATAAGTTTTCGTATTTACTTATGCTTTGTGTCGTTCAATTTGCTATGCACATTGTTGTGTTGTGTGTATAAATGTGAAATACATGTTTAGAAATTTGTTTCTTCATCTCTGTTGTTCAACATTGCTTTTTCTATTTGGAAAGTTTCTATAAATGATTAAAACATATTACTATAAACGAAATCAGACAACTAATTTTTCTTACAATCTTAAGACTTTAATTGTTCCTGATAGAATTATGAACATGTTTATGCATTGTGTATATGTATATTTGTTTGGTGGAAAAGAATTTTTTACATTGAATTTGCATTCTGAAACTTTTTCATCTATGTACTGGTTTAAGTTTTCTGAAGAAGAAAAAAGAAATACGTTTGCAAAAGTTGAAACGGAAAATTCATATTTAACCGAATGTTTATTTGTTAAATATGATACAACAACATGTTTATTGTTACAGTATAAAAGCTTATGGGTATGCTAAGTGCACTTTCCTGATCAATCGAAGATATCGACGACTTGCCCGTGACAAGATATGAGCACCGACGGCACTCGCTTACGATACGAGAGACTCGGCGGCCTGGCGATCGGTTTGATATATGCGGTTATCTAGTTGTAATTTGTTTTAACCGTTTGTAATCAACTTCTAACTGATTCATGAGGTTTATGAAGCTATAAATACCCAATGATCAGCCACATTATAACTAACTTGTAACTTTTACATGATCAATAATATTTCCGCATTTTATTTTGTTTGTTTGTAATTCTACAAACTTCATCATGGCATCAGAGCAGAAATTTGAGAGTTTTTAAAAGCTTTCCTGCGTTTTTTTTAAGAAACTTGAGAGTGTTCTTAATTTTTCTTGGTTTTTCAGTTTCTTGAGAGTAAACTGTCATCTTTTCCTCTGGTTTTTAATCAATTCTTGTTGGTGCCTTGGAAAGGCTAACAAAAGTTTAGAAGGGGGGGGGGGGGGTGAATAAACTTGTCCCTAAAACTGGATTTAAAACAAATTAAGGTTCAGTTAAAACTTGTGTGGAGTTAAGCTGACTGAGCTGAGTTTAAGTCAAACCGACTTAACCAAAAACTGAGTCAACCGCCAGCGGATATAATTCTAGCCTTTTGTGCAATAGATGTGTCAATAAAGATCTAAGTCTCCTATGTATCAGTTCTGTGCTGACTCAGTGTCTAATGTTTGCTGAGTGTAGTGATAAAATGATTATGCAATAAATATAAATGCGTAAAGTAAATCAACACAGAATTTGTTTATGGAAGTTTCGGGAAGTGTAATCCCGTACGTCTCCCCTTCTCCTGTGGTGTAGGAGGTATCACTAGAATCTTGAGATAACTCTTACAAAATCCTAGCTCATTGACAGTCCTTCACGACACCCTAGTTTCACTGTCTACATATAATGAAGAAAGGTAAGATTGCTTTCTTCACTCCGTACACTGATCCTTCGGAGGTGGAATGACTCCTTCACCAGCTCACCACTAACACAAACACAGTCCGCAGACTGCACCAAAAGCTGTGGCAATCAAGTTGCAACCGTATGAGGAAAGGTGGAGTTGCTCTCCTCAAACTATGCACATCCAACCCTTCTTCACAATGGTTAGGTTTAGAATTAATCAAAAGATTAATTTAGTGAGCTGTCTGATTCTTCTGGATATGGCGTTGTAGCTCCAAGATGCCTTCTTCCCCCGTAATGGGTTATTGGATCTTTCTTTGTAATCTTCAAGGCAATTCCATTGGCTTCCCCTTTTCTAGATATGAAATCTGTTTTTTTGAATCTGGATCTTTAGATATATGCTTTTTAAAGCTTCTTCCAGATCTCGCTCTTTCACGCACTTCTTTCTGAGTTTTTATAGGGATGATGTAACGGTCAAATGAATCTTATAGCCGGTACATGTATCGTTTAGCCAATGTTCATATGTACGACCTTTTGTCATTTTGTTATTTCAAATTAAAGAAGGCCTTAACTCAGTTTTCTACTCTTCTTCAAATCTGAGTACCTCGTATACTTGACATCTGACCTTAATTGACTTAGTCAAGGTACATCATTCAGTTTCTTCTTTTCCTGGTAACTGATAATCTTTGTCCTTAAGATTATTCAGCTTTACATGCTCTATAGTTCAGTTTCAGGTCACCACAGACTTGCCTGAATCCTGTCTTATAGTCACGACTTAATCAGCTTCTAATTGAGTTTGCCATCTCAGTTCTTCAGTCTTCAATAACTGAGTCTGTGTCCCTCAGTTCTTTAGTCTTCTTAGACAAGCCAACTGAGTTTGTGTCCCTCAGCGAACTTATCTTCTTCAATTTTCTTATGACTGACTCTGATCCCTCAGTTCTTCATGTATACTCAGTTTGCTTGCTGTGACTCAGCTGTTCGCCTAGTTCATATCTATTACAATGCTTGTCTGAAACAACCTATACAAAGTTCAAACTCTAGATGGAACTTATACATTTTTCTCTAGACTATTTCTTGCTTCTTCTTTCATTATGCACTATAACAGTTAGTTATGACTTCATCATCATGGGTTGTAAGTGATCTCACTAAGTACATGAAAAATCATCATCAAAACAAAGATATTAGTTCCAACAATTACCCCCTTTTTGATGATGTATCATAACCCTCTCTAAAAGCAATAATAAGAGAATAATGCAGGAAATCATAACAAATTAAAATAACAAACTAAAACAGCTGGGTTCATTACAAAACAAACCGAGTTACTGGATTGATTACAACTTTTCTTTTTCCAAAGACAACATCTTTTCACCAAGAAAAATACTTCTTTTTGTTTCTAGTAGCCTTCTTGTCTTCCCTTCTTCTCTTGATTCATTATCTCTGGGCTTGATATCCAAGTATTCATTGATCAACCGATTTGCTTCTTCGTTATCTTGATTCTTGAGTTTTATCAAAATCTCTTTAATCTCCTCATTCATTGTCTTCTCTTCTTCTTTTGATATCAAGTTATGTCTTTCTTTTTCATCTTTTCCCTCAGTCTTTGATTCTTTGTCTCCAACTCCTTTTAATTCGATTTGCAATCTAGCACAAATTGCAATCTTCTTTCTGATGTTTAACACAGCTTTAACTGAGGCTTCTTCATCTTCCTCAGTTCTTGTTTCTACAAAAGTTTCTTCGCAATTAGCTCCTCGATCGATTATCAATTCTCCATTTTGTTGAATAGCAAGTAGATCGGCATCTACTTGTCTGTCTTGTTCTTTAACCAACAGTTTGGCAAGGATTTCTTCCTCTTTGTCAACTCTTTCAGTTTTATCAGCATCAACATCACCTTCAGTTTTATCTTCCCCCTTGTTGAAGATATGCAAAAGCTTTCTTCAAATAATTTGTGCAAGGTGATGATGTTGGAGTATTTGTTCAGACCTGAGTAATGTGCTGTTGAAATAAATTCATGTAAGTTGTAGAGCTTCTGTTGTAGAGTCTGCATCAGGCTTTCGATGATCATTTTTAATCCTTCCAATTTCTCATCGGTTTGGTGCTGAGACCTTTCAGTTTCGTCCTTCAATATGGATTTGCTTGTAGACGTATTTTGAACCTGAGATGAGGAACTAGCTTCATGATAATGAGAGTCATGACTTGATAATTCTTTCTCATACTCAGTCGCGCAAAATTCAGCATCTTCCAAAGCTTCTCTTTGCTCCTCAGTATATCCTTCATGCATCTCAGTTGGAAGTTCACTTTCTTCAGTTTCATCTTCAATTAGAATAGTGTCTTCTTTTCGATTTTCTTTGCAAGATATTTGTTCCACATCCTTCTTTGTCTCCTTAAAGTTCTTTCATCTAGATTTACGGTTTCACTTGAGCTAGAGTTTGAAGTTTCTTTCTTTGTCTTCCTCATCGACTTTCCTTTTCTTTGCTCCACTAGGCACTGATTTCTGTATTACTTCTGTTTTTGTGGATTTTGAGATGGAGAAATAGTCTAGTATACTTTGAACCTGATATGTAAATCCCTTTTTCAATAAGAACTTTTCTCCAATAGCCTTCCTTCCTTGACCTTTCGCTTTTTCATCTGAAACTTGTTTGATCAATTGCTTGAGAACAAACTTGTTCCAATCCAGTTTTTCTTCAAACCAAATAGCATAGATAAGTTTCAGTTTCTCTGTTGACAGAGTGTAAATATTCCAGGTGTGTCCAATGACATTTTTGGTCAGAAGAATTGTCAAAAACGCAAATTCTCGTTTTTGTTGATGAATGGATCCAATGAAATTCTTCTTATCTTTGTTGAGTGCTGTGACATTCCAAAGTTTGTCTTTTTCTTTATTTCCAAAAGTGAGAGATGAAGATCCTCCAAATATGTCCAAACCAAAGACTAGGGAAAGCAGATGTTCATTACCAATAATGCTTTTATTTTGAACTGCTGCCCTGAAACTCTTTCCATCATCAGCGATTACGGCGTTTCTGTAGAAATCTTTGATATTTTCTAGGTACAGAGTATTGACCTTTACATCAAACATATTTTCAAGTCCTCGAACCTTTTTGATTTTGTCTGCAATCTGAGTTGATAGGATGGAGTTTGAAATTTTTTGACTGAAGTCATCCAGACTCATGGTAATTCCTTCATCAATGTTATATCGCTCCATGGATTTAAGTTAAGAATTCTTGGGGAATTTTGAATGTTTTGAAATTGATTGAGCAAGATTTTTTCAAATATGCGTTTTTGAGTCATTCAATTGTTTTCAATAAGAGTCGTGTCACAATCAATGAGATTTGTATGGATGCACATCTACTTCTTCTCCTTGATTGACATGTGGCTTCAGGTGATTTGTCTTGTCAGCCCAAGCGACAGATGGTAGCTGGGAATTTTTCTGCTTTTGACCAATTTGCCCTTCATAGCTTTTGTCTTTTTCAGCTTTGTGTAGAAGGTCAGTTTTCTCCGGTTTCAGCAACATAAGAACTGACTTAGCGTGCAAAAACAGTTTTAAGTTTTCTTTGGTACCCATATCTTCTTGGGTCCGGCTAGATTAGTTACTACAGTACAGACTTCAGTTTCTTTGATGAGAGAATTAACCTTTCTCATCTCTTTTCTAGATAGGCCATTACGCTCAACCTTAGTTGATTTCACAAGGATTCTTTTAGATTTATCATCTTTATTTTCTTTGTGTAATCCACTAGGTCTTCCAGTATTTTGATGTCTAGAGTTTATACTCCTTGAGATCTTAAGACTGGGTAATGATGGGGAATTATCATTGCTTTTGTCAAATTTACTAGATAGTAACCTTTCAGCTAGATTTGACATATCAGTTTCAAGAAACTCATTCCAATCTTTTGCTTTGCCAAGTTCTATATCTTTAAGTTTCAACTCCAGTGTGAGTTTTTCTGTTAACTTGGCAAGCTCGAGTTTCTCCGGCGAGTTCGACGAATGATAACCGAGTTGTAGAATGTACCTTTTTTGATTACTTGTTACGACTTCACGATATGAATGTACATTCTTTGGTTGCTCTAATGAATCTTTTATATCATCGCTTTCTTGCAACAACTTCTTTTCTTCTTTTTCGAGAAGTTACTTAGTGATGGAACTCCTCTGGATTTGTCATCATATACATTGATATTGATATCCACATCATCACTGAGTTGAGGTTCTGGATTTGTATGTGAATTTTTAGTACTTAACCTTTCAAATACTTGATCCTGAAAATCAAATACATTTTGCAAACAGTTAGTCAGGGGATGAATAAGCCAACTTCTAATTCTAGATGTAACCATTTCGATTAAGTGCTTTTACAACTGATACAATGAGGGGTTTTCAACAACAGGTTTGTAAGATATCTTTGGATCACTTCCAAACGGAAGAACCGCTCCGATACCAATTGTTGGTCCCTTGGAAAGGCTAACACAAGTTTAGAGGGGGGGGGGGGGGGGTGAATAAACTTGTCCCCAAAAACTTTCCCAAAATTAAAACAAATTAAGGTTCGAGTTTCTAAAACTTGTGTGAAGTTCAAGATGATATGACTCAATTCGAGTTTTCCGTCAAATCCTATGAGTTAGCTAATTCAAAAGCCGATGTATAACTAAATTAACTTGCGGCGGATAAGATCAAGCCTTTTGTGCAATAGATGTGTCAATAAAGATCTAAGTCTCCTATGTATCGGTTAAATGTGCCGACCCGGTGTCTAATGTTTGCTGAGTGTAGTGATAAAATGATTATGCAATAAATATAAATACGTAAAGTAAATCAACACATAATTTGTTTACGGAAGTTCCGGGTGGTGTAATCCCGTACGTCTCCCCTTCTCCTGTGGTGTAGGAGGTATCACTAGAATATTGAGATAACTGTTACAAAATTCTAGCTCAATGACAGTCCTTCACTACACCCTAGTTTCACTGTCTACACATAATGAAGAAAGGTAAGATTGCTCCCTTCACTCTGCACACCGATCCTTTGGAGGTGGAATGACTCCTTCACCAGCTAACCACTAACACAAACACAGTCCCCAGACTGCACCAACAGCTGTGGCAATCAAGTTGCAACCGTATGAGGAAAGGTGGAGTTGCTCTCCTCAAACCATGCACAACCAACCCTTCTTCACACAGGTTAGGTTTAGAATTAATCAAAAGATTAATTCAGTGAGCTATCTGATTCTTCTGGATATGGCGTTGTAGCTCCAAGATGCCTTCTTCTCCCTTAATGGGTTACTAGATCTTTCTTTGTAATCTTCAAGGAAATTCCATTGGCTTCCCCTTTTCTAGATATAAAATCTGATTTTCTGAATCTGGATATTTAGATATATGTTTTTTAAGCTTTTCCAGATCTGTCTCTTTCACGCACTTCTTTCTGAGTATTTATAGGGATGATGTAACGATCAAATGAATCTTATAGCCGTTACATCTGTCGTTTAGCCAACGTTCATATGTACGACCTTTTGTCGTTTTGTTATTTCAAATTAAACAAGGCCTTAACTCAGTTTTCTACTATTCTTCAAAACTGAGTACCTCGTATACTTGTCATCTGACCTTAATTGACTAAGTCAGGGTACACCATTTCGTTTCTTCTTTTCCTGGTAACTGATAATCTTTGTCCTTAAGATTATTCAGCTTTACATGCTCTATAGTTCAGTTTCGGTCACCACAGACTTGCCTGAATCATGTCTTATAGTCACGACTTAATCAGCTTCTAACTGAGTTTGCCACCTCAGTTCTTCAGTCTTCAATAACTAAGTCTGTGTCCTCGGTTTTCGCCTTCTAGACAAGCCATCCGAGTCCGTGTCCCTCGGCGAACTTATCTCTTCGCTTTTCTTATGACCGTGTCGATCCCTCGCTTCTTCATATGTATACGCGGTTGCTTGCTTTGTGACTCGGCTCGCCTAGTTCCTATCTATTACAATGCTTGTCCGAAACAACCTATACAAAGTTCGGACTCTAGATGGAACTTATACATTTTTCTCTAGACTATTTCTTGCTTCTTCTTTCATTATGCACTATAACGATTAGTTATGACTTCATCATCATGGGTTGTAAGTGATCTCACTAAATACGTGACAAATCATCATCAAAAGAAAGATATTATTTCTAACAGTTCTTGATCAGTTTTCCACTATCATTGTTGATTTGAGAATCAATTCTGAAATTCTTGATAGCCATGGCAGCTAAGAAACAAGAAATCAGTCCTTCCAGTCCATTTTATGTTCATCCTAATGAGAATCCGTCTCTGGTTCTTGTTCAGCCATTGATGAATGGCAACAACTACAATCCCTGGAAAATGTCCATGGAGATGGTGTTGATCCCCAAAAACAAAATTGGCTTCGTAGACGGCACAATTAAGAGGCAAAAAGCAGATTTAGCGGAATTCCATGCATGGAGACAATGTGATACAATGGTGAGATCATGGATCATAAATTCTATTGAAAACACCATTGCACAAAGTTTGATTGACTTCAAGAAAGCACACGCAGTATGGAAGAATATTGCAGCAAGATTTTCAAATGTTGATTCATTAAGACTTTCAGATCTTCTTGAAGAGATGCATATACTGAAACAAGGCACAGATTCTGTCAATCAATAATTTTCCAAATTGATGATTATTTGGGAAGAAATCAAGACCATCAGGCTTGTAACAATCTGTTCTTGTGATCCTCAATGTCACTGCAATGCAATCAGCAATCTGTTGGATCATTTGGAAGCTGAACATGTCATGAAATTCCTTAAGGTTTAAGGGATGAATTTGAACCAATGGTCTCACATGCAATGTTGATGGTGCCTTTTCCAGAAATTCATGATGCCTTTGAAGTGGCAATCAAGTTTGAGAGACAGAAGTCATATGTGGCTAACAAGGCCAAGAATCAAGATTCCATGGTCCTATTGTCACAAAAGAATGGACAGGGGACAAAATCAGACTATCGCGGACCTAACTCTGCTTTGCAAATCCCAGACCCAAAAATCCCAAAAAGATGCAATGTAGCTTTTGTGGATTCAATGGTCATACTGAGGAGACCTGTTGATGAGAGTCAACTTTACTATTATTCGGTGCATGTTTTAGCCCCCATTTATGACCCTTTTGACTTATTCAAACACATAGCACGTTCACTTTGAGGCAAACTATCACATAGACTGTAAACATCATTACTTTACGGTGTTTTTGGCCCATTTCGAGCCCTTTTTATCTTGCAGGATTGTGCTCGGTATATTGTTCTATGGAAATATAGGAAATAGGTGACTCATAAACCTGGATGATGAATATGAGGCTTAGAGAGTGTGTACCCGAAGCCACGGAGTTCTTACGGATCAATTGTCTCGAGCATTTATACTCACACCTGACTTAAAGTGAATTTTACCCATCTTAGAGACAGAATTCGGTTTGGACTTCTTCCGAAGAGTTGTATATCTTCAAACAAGATTTTCAACGCATCTTGAATCACTCCAATCGGAGGTCCACACGCAAAGTTATGGTCAATTTACTGACGACAATCTAGTACCGAACCATCTGTCGAGCCGAACTTCAGGCAGCTCGGCTCGTTACGCGTCTTTCACCTTAAAAACGGGATTTCCTGCATATTTCTCATTCTCCCCTTCCCCAAAACCCTTAGTCACCATTCTCTTCTTCTCTTTCACCATTAGATTCATTCCTACACTAGTTACTACTTGAATTTAACATAATCTATCTTAGATTCTTGCTTAACTCTCTTGGATTTTGCATTTTGTGTTCTTCTTTGTTCGGTAAAAACTAGTTTTATAATTTATAAACCGAAACACCCCAAGTATAAGGATCGTAGTATAGGATGTTTACGGGTCGTCCTAAGGGAGTGGAATGTTTATCGGATCAAGGAACAATTATTCTATCGATTATGTCACAATTATTAACTAAACTAGGGTTTAAACTAATTATGAACAAGAAAAAACGACGATGAACAAGAACTTCGATGAATAGTAAATTGGAATCAAATTGATACGAACTATTCGATTTATCAAGTAATTAAAAGGAAACGGCAAGGCAACGGGAATCCACCAATCAACCAACCCAACCCCAACTAGACGGCAAGCTAAAGATATAATTTTTAGTAACGATCAATCACGAATTCGATTAAATTTCTCTAAGCGAATTCTAGGGTTTCGTTTTCTTTTTCAAGTAAAACAAAACGACATGCAAAACACGATCACGAGATTATTTCTAATACTCTTACTCAAATAATTATAAACGATCTCTCGAATTATAATTAAGTGCATCAATTGAAAAGATCACAACTTGAACAATATTCTCATATAAATTCAAATCAAACGATAGTTCCATCGATCTCTCGATTCAATAAAACATAAACAATATAACAATATCTAATTGATGAAAAACCATAAATTAACTCACTAAAGATGTAGCTAAAAATCCTCTAATTGGTGTGGTTGTTGATTGGTTTCATCCGTTGTCCTACCGCAAGATGCTTAGCCTTCAATCATCTTCGAACTCCCAAGCAAGATTGAAAGAAAGAAACTCATATTTTTATTTGATGTGGTGCTTTTTCCGTGTGTAAAATTTCGTGTTCTTTCTCTCCGCATGGATGCTCCTTTTATAGGGATCGTGGCCGACATAGGAAGATCTAGAAGATAACGATGCGAAAATCCACCGACCTACCGAGCCGACACGTTCGGTCGACCGAGTGTCATGGCTCGGTCGACCGAGCCTACCAAATGCCCGTGTTCACACCGTGCTTCGTATAACGTGTTCCTCACTCCACTCTCTCGATCGATTTGATTTATCCTTCTTTAATTGCTCCGAATATCTTCTTTATTTCTTGAGATTCTTTTGATTGAATAATATTTATCTTCCCAAAATAAAATCCAAATGATTGAATGAAATTGATCCTCTTGATTAAATAATATCACCCCCTGCATTTCTTTATTTTCTGCAAAATGTTGTTACACCAAATCATCGAATAATAATAATAATAAAAATGTGTAACAAAAATAACAATTAAACCCATAATTTCCTCATAATTAAATTATAATTCCTCAATAACCATTATAGGAATTTAACGGTTAAAACACGCTTTTCTCATTTATTTCCCTTAAAAATAAGGTAAATTGTTTAGGGATTAAGCCCGAAAATATAGTAAAATTTACCCTAAACAACTCCCCCACACTTAGCTTTTTGTTCGTCCCGAACAAAATAATCAAAACCGGCTCACTGTACATGTAATCCACATAGATTCCTGACTCACGTAACAAAAGATACAACAACTATAGCAAACAATACCATCACAGAGATAGATTCTGTGTGTGTGTGACAAGCCATTCTCAATCCAACAAGCCTTTCAAAGAAATATCCTCTCAAAAATTCCAATGACTATCCTAGGTACAAACAGTAATAGCTCCACTCAAAGCCTTCCCACGCACTCGTAGGATAATCCCTACAACATATCATGCGGTTCTACTGGGTATAAGATCCATGATAACAAAGACTTCACTTTATTTTTACTCATCATTTCCAAAATTTTCAAATTTGACGCATATCAGAATGAGCTCTTACCCATCATAGTAGTATAGGACATTTCGAGATAATCCCCTACCTACTCAAATCATAAGGCAGCTATAAACTGACTGTCGTGAGCTATTGGTCATCATAGTGGTATAGGACATACGAGGTATACCCTACCGCACTCAAATCATTAACCAGCTTCCGACAACGTATTTATTATGATTGCTTATTCATTCTTTTTTTTTTTTCAAGACATAAGTTACATCTCACTTATCACATTCAAACTTTATGATATTCACAGTACACGGTCTAACTTAGGTGTAACTATACTGACCTTCCTAAGATAAATCACTAAAACAATGAAAGGATATAGTTCAAAAGTCATGCTTAAAAATCAAAGGCTTTCGTGAGTGAAAAACGAAACTATCTCCATAAAAGTAAAACATGCTATAATTATCTCACTAAGTCACATACTATCATCGTTAGAAAACTACAACTAGCAAGCATCTAGTTCCAATTATATGCTCGAGACTCACAAAAAATTTTAAATTTCGCAGAAATTTAACATTCACTCATATTTCAAAGGATATAGCATAAAAACATACCCGAACACCCCCCCACACTTAAATCACATTATGTCCTCAGAATGTGCAGAATAAAATAAAAACAAAAAAAAACTTAGCTGGTTTCAACAGTGGTTGTCGGATGAAAGTTGGCAGAGGTCAGGCCGGAGCATGAACGTACCGCTACAACTCGAATAGACAACACTGGACAGTAGTAACTCGAAAACCTGCTCAAAAGTATCTGCAACACTCGACATACCATATAATCTCGGGGTACACGGGGTATATGAGCAACACATAACACAAAACACTTACAATGAATGTAGGAGGAATAACCATCAACACAAAATCAACTAAAGTATTATTTCTAAACAATAAAACAACCTAAGAAAAAAACAAACAAAGAAAACTAGGTTGCCTCCTAGGAGCGCTCTTTTAATGTCAATAGCTTGACACAGATTTCAAAAGATCAACCCGGATCGGGCCACTTTGGTTTAACAGCCGCCACCTCGCATCGGAATCGAAGTATCGGGGCGGAAATGATTTTCACCACAACAACAAGTCAAGTGCGCAATAAGATCATTAAACTTTTCTCTCCAAACTACACTGACTCTCTTCTGCTTGTTCTTGCGGATGATAGGCATAGGGATGCTAACATGCTCAGGAGTCTTAGAAGAAGGTTCCTCACAGGTAGAGGTAGGAATGTCATCATCTGACTCAAAGAAATAAGATGGAATCTCTTCACAAATCGGGACATCTGTACTCTCATCTCTTCTTTGGAAATAAAGAGTCTCATGCTTTTCCTTTGGTTGCCCAAAATATTTCTTAAGTCTATGACCATTCACTTTAAAAGCTTGATTACCATACCCGTTCAAAGTAATTACTCCACTTGGATTAACCTCGAGAATCTCAAAGGGACCGGACCATCTAGACTTGAGTTTACCCGGAAACAAAGTGAAGTCTAGTATTATAGAGTAAAGCCATCTCACCAACTTTGAATTCTCGGTCCTTGATCTTAGCGTCATGGAGCATCTTCGTTCTTTCCTTGCTAAGCTTAGCATTCTCATACGCACGGAGTCTGAATTCGTCGAGCTCGTTCAACTGTAACAACCGTTTCTCCCCACAGAGCTGGCTATCGAAATTTAAGAATTTAATTGCCCAGAAAGCTCTGTGCTCAAGTTCGACGGGTAAATGACAAGCTTTGCCATAGACCATTTGGAAGGGTGACGTGCCCATCGGGGTTTTAAATGCGCACGATAAGCCCACAATGCGTCATCCAAACTTAAGACTCCAATTAGATCTATTATTGTTCACGGTCTTCTCCAAAATTCTTTTCAGTTCCGGTTGCTTACCTCGACTTGGCCACTAGTTTGAGGATGATATGGTGTACCAATCTTATGTTTGACACCATACTTCTCAAGGATCTTGTCAAGCGGCGCATTGCAAAAGTGAGTACCTTCATCACTAATGAGTGCTCTCGGACGACCAAATCTAATAAAGATATTCTTTTGCAAGAATTTCTTCACGACTTTATGATCATTAGTTTGAGTGGCTATGGCTTCAACCCACTTGGAAACATAGTCGACACGTACGAGGATATATTTATTACCGCACGAAGATGGAAAGGGTCCCATAAAATCTATGCCCCAAACGTCGAAAACTTCGCATTCAAGAATGGGCTTAAGTGGCATTTCCATCCTACTACTCGCCGTCCCGCCTCTCGGCACCTATCACAACCTTTACAAAATGCTTCGCATCTTTAAACGAGTCGGCCGAGAATCCAAATTTGAAGGATCTTTGCAACCGTCTTTGGTGTTCCATAGTGACCTCCGGTAGGACCGCTATGGCATTGTTCTAGGATATCCCACCGATCATGCTCGGGAACACACCGTCGAAGCAACCCATCTTTACGTACTCGAACAAATAAGGATCTTCCCATACGAGATATTTAAGATCGAAAAGAACTTCTTCTTCTCCCGATACGTCATATCCTCTAAATGACCACTTGCTAAATAGTTGACGTAGTCGCATACCACGGCCTAACCGTTTCAAGCTTCATCAATTGCTCGGTCGGAAAATCAATGCCTATATCATTGTGATTCTCTCGCACCCTCATTTACTAAGCGAGATAAATGATCACCACAATATTCTCACTACCTTTCTTATCTTTAATCACAAGGTCAAACTCTTGTAAAATCGTAATCCATCGAAGTAACCTTGGTTTTGCATCTCGCTTTGTCCATAAGGTAGCGCAAGGCCGCATGGTCGGTCCAAACAACAACTTGAGACCCTAGAAGATAACTTCTAAACTTGTCAATGGCAAAAACAACAACTAAGAATTCCTTCTCGCTTGTGGTATAATTGCATTGAGCCGGGTTCAAGGTGCGGCTCGCATAATAAATGGGCCCGAACCTTTTATCAACTCTTTGACCTAAAACTGCGCCTACGGCGTAATTAGAGGCATCGCACATCAACTCGAAAGGCTTGGTCCAAATGGTGCAACTAAAATAGGGGCACTGATAAGCTTGTCTTTCAGACAATTGAAAGCTTCTTTGCACTTCGCATCGAACAAGAAATCTACATCATCTTTCAAAAGATTTGATAAAGGCTTGGCGATGGTAGAAAAGTCTCTAATGAAACGCCGGTAGAAGCCAACATGACCTAGAAAACCTCGTACCTCCTTCATTGTCTTAGGGTACGTCATCCTTTCAATGGCTTCGACCTTAGCCTTATCAACTTGAATACCAGCATTGGACACCTTATGTCCCAAAACGATACCTTCGTCTACTAGAAAATGGCATTTCTCCCAGTTAAGCACCAGATTCTTCTCAACGCAACGTTGGAGTACCATATCTAGGTTCTCTAAAATTTCATCAAAACTATCGCCGTAGACTGAGAAGTCATCCATGAAGACCTCCATGCATTGCTCCACAAGTCCATCAAAAATGGCCAACATACACCGTTGAAAAGTCGCGGGTGCATTGCATAGACCGAATGGCATTCTACGAAAAGCAAAAGTACCGTATGGACATGTAAACGTGGTCTTCTCTTGGTCATTGGGGTCGATGGCTATCCGGAAGTAACCGCAGTATCCATCGAGAAAACAATAATACTTGTGACCACTCGCCTTTCAATTAGTTGGTCAATGAAGGGTAAGGGGAAGTGATCTTTTGCGTTGACTTCATTCGCCTACGATAGTCTATACGTACTCGTAGCCTCGTCACGAGACGCAAGGCAACTTCCTCCCCTTTTTCATTCTTTTCAACTGTGATTCCCCCCTTCTTTGGCACAACTTGAGTAGGGCTGACCCATTCGCTGTCGGCGATGGCATAGATGATGCCCATATCAAGCCACTTTATAACCTCCTTCTTGACAACCTCTTGCATATGCGGATTCAGCCTTCGCTGAGGTTGTCTTACCTTTTTAGCTCCTTCCTCCGTTCGGATTTTATGCATGCATATGTCTGGGCTGATCCCTCGGATATCACCCACTTGCCAACCGAACGCGAGGATGTTTTTCTTAAGCACTTCTATCACCGTGCTTCTTGCTCTTGGTCGAGTTTCGAAGAAATGATCAAAGGCAATTTATCTCCATCCTTAAGAAAGATATACTTAAGGTGTTTCGGAAGCGGTTTGAGCTCTAAATCGCAGGTGGTTGCTCAATACTAGACTTTAACGGGCCACCTTTCTCCCTATGAGCTTGAAGTGGTTGACGTAGAACACCTCATCTTCCCGAGGCTCAACCCCGTAAAAGGTACCGGATCAAATCATCCATCGGAATCCTCCGGTCAACACTTGCTTCCTTTTTCGGTGATCGATCATTTTTCTTAACTCTTCATCTTTAAGCTCTTCTCGCGCTCCTCCCAATCATCTACTTCCCAATGAGTAGCTTCTCTCCAAAACTCTACCTCGTCCCAACTACCCATCGAGCTTCTTCTTCACCATGGATGAAGTCTTCCCGACTCGCTCTTTGAAATCATCGTTTGTTGCTTGGGCATCTCCATGCTTCTAACTCAATAACAGCCCAAGGTGAGCGAGTGAAGATGACTCGTCAATGCCTACGGCTTGAAATGAATCGAAGGTGGTCCGCAGTCAGCCGGATCCTCAATGTCCATGACTTCAAAAACACCTATCTCTGTAAGCTCCATTGCATCTTCATAATAGGAATCTCCGCCGTCCTCATATATGGCTTCGACAAACGATATTTCATCAATTACGGCTCTTTCAGGATGTGTCCCTCGTGTGAAGGTGACAGATGTGTCACCGACTCTAAGAGTAATCTATCCTTTGCAGAAGTCGATGAGAGCGTTAGAAGTGTCTAAAAAGGTTCGGCCTAGAATTAGAGGCATCTCCTTATCAGGTGGATAGTCTAGAATAACCCAGTCGGTAGGGAAGACTAAATGTTCAACTTGAAGGAGCACATTAGCTACACAACCGGCAGCAGTACGACTAGATTTGTCTACCATCTGAAGAGAAATGGGGCGTTCTCGCATTCTTTTGTCTAGCCCGAGCTTCTTGCATACATTTAATGGCATCACATTGATGGAGGCCCCTGAGTCGCATAAAACATTTTCGAACAAATGGCCCTCAATCTCACAGGAGATTGAAGGTCTGCCAGGGTCACCTCTTTTAACATCGACTTTTTGTGAAACCATTGCGCAATCTTCTCGAAACACCTCTTCAGCCATCCCCTGAAGCTTTCTCTTGCTCCCACAGAATTCTTTAAGATACTTAGTACATTTAGGCATTTCAGACAATACCTCAGCTAAGGGCATACTCACTTTAGTGTCCCTAAGTATCCTCCTCACCCCATCATACTGCTTGTCTTTGGCGAGGGCTCTCTCCTTGCTCTTCGGTGGATAAGGAAGGGCTTTATCATTCCCTGTAGCTTGATTCTTTATCGCCTCATCCTCCCTATCCTTCCATCTTACGAACTTTTCTTTCTTTTTCTTAGTCAGGGGTACCGCCCCTTGACTTTCCTTTCTTTCCTCGTCATCAGAATTATTTTCATCCCCCGAAGAATTGTCGCAAGCTCCTCATCGTTGCTTTCTTCGGCATGTGGTTTCGATTTCCCCCCCCGAACTCATGGCGTCGGGAGGGGCTACTCGTTTCCCGACACCTTGCCGGGTCCACCTTCTTCTTACCACTTCTCGCAGTTACTTCATTCAACTCCTCTTCTTGTCCATACTCCCATTGTGGTGTAATGGCGGGCAAACATTCACATCGCTTTTGGGTTTCTCTCGGTATAACTCGGAAGTTTACCGTGAGGTCTCGCTTGCTTGCCGGTCTCGCCATTTGACCAACTTGTCTCTCAATTGCTTTAACACTAGTAGACGAGTCTTCACCATGTCTACCACCTCATCGAATTTGTGTTGAGGGACACATGAGGTGGTATGATTGTTGTTCGAGTTTGATTCCACCACCTTGAGGCCTTTGGGAGTTCGAATCGGCCTTTGATAGTTCGAGTTGAAAGAATTCGAATTTGAAGGGCCAGGTGGTAACTTGGCTTGATTGAAGTTTTGCCTTTGAAATCCCGAATAGTTCGGTTCTCGGTTGAAGTTTCGGAAGGGTTGGTTTTGATTATCCATTAAGTTTACCTCCTCCGTCATCTCAGTCCCTGCCTGTGTTCCAAGATAGTTCACCTCAGAAGGCTGCATCTGAAGATTGGCCACCGCTTTGCTTATCGATTCCATCCGAGCAACCAACAAATGTGTATCGGGATTGCTTGCGTGCCTTCTTTCTTAACAATATTGGTCTTCTTAGAGTCGACCACATATTGTTCTTGGCGATGGTCTCGCCCACTCAGAAGCGCCTCATCACCTCCCCTAAGAAGGATCCATGAGTCCGTGGAGTCAAGATAGTCTCTATTAGGTTGAGAGACTCCTCCGTAGAACAAGCCCAAAGAACTCATGTCCGTCATATCCGTGATTGGGGCATTTCCTCATCAAGAGATTCAATCTCTCCCAAGCTTTGCCAACAGCCTCATCCTCCAACCGCTCAAACGTAGCTATTTCCCGTTTCATCTCCATAATCTTGCCCGGTGAAACCCACTTGAGAGCGAAGGCTCTTTTGACATCATTCCATGTATGGAGGGAATGATGTGCTAACGACTTAAACCATCTCGCTTGCTTCACCTTTTAAAGCAAAAGGAAATAGCTTCAACTTTACGATCTCGTAATCAACACTAGGATAATGGCCTCGCTTCACGATTTGTACGAATGTGGACAAGAAGTCGTGCGGGTCTTCTTGAGCAAAGGCCATGGAAAGAGCTATTTTGGACTAGTGCAACTACTCCATTTTTAAGGTCGAAGTTTACTCCCCCATATCGTGTGGACGAATAGGTCTATGTCCCTCGAGAAAATCTTGATTAAGATATGGAGTGTAGGGGTCCCGGTTCAACCGATTAAGCCGGTTTTGGCGGAATTGTTGAAGTTGTTGATTTATGCCGCTTGCCGATTCTCGCTCGTTGCTGCAGAGCTTGCATTTGTTGAAGGAGTAAATATAACTGAGCTTGGGGATCAGGATTTGGAATTGGTGGATCTTGATCCGCCATTTTGTCCAAATCAGGGAGAAGCCTTCTTCTAAGGATAGATCGTCCGTGCTCGGGATCAAAGATCGAAGTCCCTTCTTACTTCTCGTTTGCATAAACCAAAGAAAGGAGAAGGAAGAAATCAACCCTTTGGGGTTGATTAGAACAGTTTAGAAAAGATTAGATGGTTTAGAGGGAGAAAAGAGAAGAAAAGAGAAGAAAGAAAAGAAGTGATGATTGAACAGACTGAACTGGCGTCCAGTGTTAGTGGACGTTCGTTCAGATCTGAACGCTCATTCAGTTGAATGAACGTTCGTTCAGAGGACATAATTGAGGTGGACGGGCGTTCAAGTTGTTGAACGCTCGTTCAGAAACGAAAACCTAAAAACTAAGGTTACCAGAAATTAAAAACGAGATAAAAAATAAAAGCAGAAAAGACTTATGGAAATAAAATCAAACAAATCTATAATTACGGAAACAGATCTAAGCTATAAAAAAAGTAAGGAAAATAATTGAAAGAAAATCAGATAAAATAAAACAGTAATAAATGTAATCCTAAAATTAAACGAAACTGGAAAAGAAACCTACCTACGAAAAGTTTAAAAACAAGAAAAACACTAAGACGGTAAAAAAAAAACGTGTTGAAACCTTCTAGGGCCAAAATGGAGGGGAAAACAGTGGATTTTGACCTCGAAAACGCATTGAACGGGCTACGGCTGTTCACCACGTCGTCGGCGTCGGAACGAGCTTTCCGAATTGGGGTCCTGCGTTCCAAACGGACACTCGAGCCGAAAGTTACGGTCAAAATACTACTGCGTGCTAAAAACGATCCCTTTTTGACACAGAAAATTGTCCTAAATAGAATCCGACAACCGTTACCGACTCCCCGGCAACGGCGCCAAAAACTTGTTCGGTAAAAACTAGTTTTATAATTTATAAACCGAAACACCCCAAGTATAAGGATCGTAGTATAGGATGTTTACGGGTCGTCCTAAGGGAGTGGAATGTTTATCGGATCAAGGAACAATTATTCTATCGATTATGTCACAATTATTAACTAAACTAGGGTTTAAACTAATTATGAACAAGAAAAACGACGATGAACAGTAACTTCGATGAATAGTAAATTGGAATCAAATTGATACGAACTATTCGATTTATCAAGTAATTAAAAGGAAACGGCAAGGCAACGGGAATCCACCAATCAACCAACCCAACCCCAACTAGACGGCAAGCTAAAGATATAAATTTTAGTAACGATCAATCACGAATTCGATTAAATTTCTCTAAGCGAATTCTAGGGTTTCGTTTTCTTTTTCAAGTAAAACAAAACGACATGCAAAACACGATCACGAGATTATTTCTAATACTCTTACTCAAATAATTATAAACGATCTCTCGAATTATAATTAAGTGCATCAATTGAAAAGATCACAACTTGAACAATATTCTCATATAAATTCAAATCAAACGATAGTTCCATCGATCTCTCGATTCAATAAAACATAAACAATATAACAATATCTAATTGATGAAAAACCATAAATTAACTCACTAAAGATGTAGCTAAAAATCCTCTAATTGGTGTGGTTGTTGATTGGTTTCATCCGTTGTCCTACCACAAGATGCTTAGCCTTCAATCATCTTCGAACTCCCAAGCAAGATTGAAAGAAAGAAACTCATATTTTTATTTGATGTGGTGCTTTTTCGTGTGTAAAATTTCGTGTTCTTTCTCTCCGCATGGATGCTCCTTTTATAGGGATCGTGGCCGACATAGGAAGATCTAAAAAGATAACGATGCGAAAATCCACCGACCTACCGAGCCGACACGTTCGGTCGACCGAGTGTCATGGCTCGGTCGACCGAGCCTACCAAATGCCCGTGTTCACACCGTGCTTCGTATAACGTGTTCCTCACTCCACTCTCTCGATCGATTTGATTTATCCTTCTTTAATTGCTCCGAATATCTTCTTTATTTCTTGAGATTCTTTTGATTGAATAATATTTATCTTCCCAAAATAAAATCCAAATGATTGAATGAAATTGATCCTCTTGATTAAATAATATCACCCCCTCGCATTTCTTTATTTTCTCGCAAAATGTTGTTACACCAAGTCATCGAATAATAATAATAATAAAAATGTGTAACAAAAATAACAATTAAACCCATAATTTCCTCATAATTAAATTATAATTCCTCAATAATCATTATAGGAATTTAACGGTTAAAACACGCTTTTCTCATTTATTTCCCTTAAAAATAAGGTAAATTGTTTAGGGATTAAGCCCGAAAATATAGTAAAATTTACCCTAAACATTCTTCTTCCCCAAGTGACATGTGTGTGGATGAAGATTGTTGCAACTTCAATTTCCTGCGTTTTTGGTAATTAATTTCGTTTTCCTCTCATTTCATGGCTTTAATTTCTTGTTTGATGCTTGCTCTTGTAGTTATAATGAGTAGCTATTTTCTATCATAGTTAAATCATGTGAAGGTTGAAGAAATCTCTCTCTAATTGATGAAATTGGGAATGGGTAGTGTTTAATTGTTGTTATATCGATGAATTCATGTTTTAAAACTTGTTCTTAGAGCTTGAATTAGCTTGATCACCTAGTTCATGACCTCACACACCACTTTTATAAATGTATGTTGTGAAAGGGTGTGGGAAAAGGGGTTTTAAGATCGTTTATTATAATTGACTGAGTTTTTTAGATTCAATTAGGGAACGAGGTTTATCGGTTGATTAATCGAGCAACTCTAGAGCGTTAATCTTGTTTCGGTCAGTTAAATCCTTAAAGGCGGACTGTTGAACCGGGCAAAGGGTACTAGGTTGTTGCATGACGTCTAGTACTATCTTAGGAGTTTGTACCCATAAACGAGTTGATATAAGCATTAGGATGGTTGGTTGTTAGTTTCCATTCCCAAATAATCGATTAGAGGGGCAAAAGTATTCAATTGGATCGTGATTTGGCTATGTCTCTTTCTCTCTAGTCTAAATATCGTTTTAGCATAATCAAAACTTGAACACACTTGATTAATCTAAACTAAGTATTAGAATGGCTTTGGTAGTCGATTTATTCCTCATGGGATACGACCTTGCTCGCTACTATAATGCATCCGACTCGGTACACTGCCGATCAAAGTTGGACCGTCACTATTTTGGCCATCACCTGTTACAAGAAGCATGGTTTTCCCTCAGGTTTTAAATCAAAAAGGGCAAATATGGTAGAAGAGGAGCAGTCAGTAGAAGAAGATTAGGCACCACTACTAGAATTTCTCGGATTTGTGACGGCGGTTTTCGCCACAAATTCGTCACTAACGCTCGTTTGTGACGAATCTGCGACAAAACCTATTTCCGTCACGGAACACCTCGTTGCAAATTTTTGAGTCGAAATTAACCTTGTCACTAAGTTTCGTGACAATATTGGGACGAAAGTCATTCTTTGTGGCATAGCTGTGACAAAAGTTTTGGTGATGAATCTGCGACAAAATTATAATTTGCAACGAATGTGTGACAAAATTTTCCGATAAGTTTGTAATGGAGTGTTGTGTCAAAGTTGCTTCATAAAATAGCGACAAATGTGTGACAAAAAAATACGACAATTTTGTAACCAAATTTTTTGATGAAATAGTGATAACCATATCTCACAAATTTGATATGAATTTGTGACGAATGTTTACGATAAAATTGTGACAAGATTTTAGTGATTATTATGTGATGAATTCATGTGACAATTTTGCTACCAAATTTAGCAATAAAAATGTGACATTTTTTATCTCCTACAATTTTGTGACGCTGTTTTACGACAAAATTGTGACAAAGTATCTTGACAGATTTGTAACAAATTGTTGTGTCAAAATCAATAGATGCAATGACTTTGTAACAAAATTTATATTTCACATTTTTATTATTTATTATTATATTTATTATTTACCGCCCCAACACCCGGCCCCGGCCCCGTCCCCGCCCCACCCCTGGCTAGGGTGTTAACGAGTCCAACAAAACAATATGTAGATTAAAAAGTCCGTAATACACGGTAAATATGGTAACGACTTTTAACAACCCAGAAGCAAAGGCATCATCATTACTACACTAAGGAAACAATCACAAATGCTATCTCACACAGCCAAAAGGACATCGAAGTAAGTCTTTCCCCGTAGTTTTAACATAGCGTGACCGAGCTATGATTCAAAATCGAACTTCATGGTAATACACCATTGACAAATGATCAAACAACTAAAATATTCTACTTCCATATATCAAATGTACCACAAGGACAAGTACCACGAGGACAAGAGGTTCCTTATTATCATCTTCTTCTTTCTAAGGTTAGTTCATCAAGTATCGTATGGGTTTCACTCGCATTTGCATAGAAAAAAAAAATCATTAATCACAACAATTATCCTAAAGTATTGTTGATTACTTATACTAAACTCTTAGTAAGAAGAAAACATCTCTCACCCCGAATGAAATCGTGTCCATGTTGCGGGTAGAACACGTATAGCGAAAAATAGATCATCATCTGGACCAAAATCGAATGCAAGACAGATCTTAAACTTGATCAAAACGGTTTGCATAAGTCAGGCACATTTGTTCTAAACAAAACAGCAAATCATGTAACAACTAAAGTCTAAACTCAATATCTATTAATTGTGTCAGTAAAACAATTTCTCAGCTTAATCAACTATGCAGAGTTAAACTATTTTTAACTCCACAAGTCACTGAAAATAGAACAAATGAGAAATGTGAACACAAGTAACTCAAGCAAGAAAAAAAAATCATGGTCAACTACTTGAATGAGGCAAGTGGACGATTCTTAAGAACAGAGGAATCAAAACTTATTTATTGTTGTTCTAAAAAAAAAAGGATAAAAAAGAACCCACTTGCTTCATAGTATCAAGTTTGTGCATATCCTCAAATTGCATTAGTTTCATTCATAGATATTGCACTATAACATAGAAGACATAATTTGGACGAAAATCAATCCAAGAAATGCATATCTATCACAGGGTACAGTACTTTAAGCACGAGTTGCTTACCACATACATGACGTCCCTGATTGTGGGAAAAAAACCTATTTGAAGAAAAGAGATAGGAAACCAATTTTACAAATCAAATCAGCTTGAAGGATATGAATTACCTTGCTTTTTCCATTGCCTTTGTGTCCACAACTTCATTTATCCCTACAGAATGTTTGTCACTAGCATCAACAACATAAACAAAAAAAGAGTGTAAAATGCTTTAACAAGTGAAAAGATAAATAAGCTTCACAAAAAAAAAACAAGCAAGTTCTTCCATTTAAAAAAAAATGAAACAACACAGCCTGTGAATTTCAAAATCTCGACTAAAACACACAAGAATTATTCTCAACGCACACGTATATAACGATTACTCACAGTGAAGAAGCGTACAGTAGCCGTAAGATTCCAACACATGTTGAAAAGATTTACCCCGCGGCCGGTAGTCTCCCCAAAGGTTAATTTAAATCAAGAAACCAAAGATTTGAGCCGACTAACGGATCTATCGTAACCCGAAACTGGAAAGAAAACATTAATACTAATCAATATAATCTATTAGATAATGAATTTAACTAATAAAAGCCGGCAAATTATAGAGAACAAACCAAAGATAGAGATCTTATACCTTCTGGATCACAAAGTTACCGAACACTTCAATCATCAATGTAAGTGCTTGGGAACAAATTTCATAAAAAACCCATATTTTTCTCAACAAACTGACTTTTGAAACAGCATCTTCATCAACAGCTTTCCCAACAAAATTGACTTCATGGGGAGTAACAATAGAGATATCCTCTAACAGTTTAAAACCCCCTGAATGGTCCCTTTTTTTTCTCAAATAAATTCACGCATGGGGCAGCAGATGGTTTCCCAACATTACCAGAACCATTAGCAGATGGTGTTCTAAATGGATTAATGTGACAATTCTTAATTGCATCTGGTGTACTTGTGGTTCACACTGTGTGAATGCATGTGGTGAAATTTTCGATCTGCTAGTGGGTTGGAAAAAGTAATAATATTAATATGAAGTTGATGAAATCACTTGCATTGCCATACTCCTTATTTCTATGATAACAAGGACAAACTATTAAGATTAGTTGTTTACTTTGGGGTATCAATTACGGTTTACTGACCATATTTGAAATATGTTGATTAAAGTTTTTTTTATGGACATGACGTACTAATCAAAATTGGTTTTGTTGAAAAAAAAATTGAAAAAAAATCTAAAAGTCATGTCTAATGTGCCTATTGTGAATTAAAGTGATCTTACATGAAGAGGTATCATCATTGGTTGTGAAAGATCACATTAGTTGATGTTTGGAGAGGTCAAGTGCATTTCCATGAATTGTCAAATTAATAACCATTTCCCTGTCTTTTTCAAACAAATTCACCCATGGGACAGCAGATGGTTTCCCAACATTACCAGAACCATTAGCAGCTGCACTACAATCATCAGCAGCCTTGCTAGGTGACAAAACAGTAGCAGAAGAGGTTCCAGCATAATTTTGAGCAGCTACAGGGGCAGCAGGCAAGTTAACAGCCACACTAGCAGCTGACCCACCCTTCCCAGAACCAACAACAGCTTCATTAACCCCAGCAACGCCAACACTAACTCTAGGTTGTAGAGTAACATTTCCAGACCCCTTTGAACATGTAGCAGCAGGCAAATTTCCACTAGAACTAGGGTGCAAATTTTCCAGAATAGTTCCAATAGGAGCAACATTCACAAGGGTAATAACCGTAGAAAAATCACCATTAACAGGGGTAGCAATAGCAGCCATTACCTCATTACCCTTTGAATTTGCAGCAGCTATAGAGGCAACAGAGCATTCAACAGCCACCACATTTGAACACTCAGTACTTGCCAAAGGCTGCATCAATCCAGAATCATTGTTGTTCAATCTTTCCATTGATATGTCGAAAGAATTTAAATTACCCCCAGTTACCTTCTTCAAAGCATTCATCACTTTAAAATTCAAAGTTATGGAAGTCGAATTCTCCTTTTCTGCCATTGTAATGGAGGGAACAGCAGAAAAGGCCGTCTCTTTCTCAACCTGTTCATCCAAGGGAGTCAAAACAGGGATATTTACCGGTGTATTCGCGTTTCCGGTCACATTCAATGGTAGCTTGGACTGTAAACCCTCACCGGAGACCAATTCCACCACCGAAGCATGAGAAGCACCATCGGTGACTGCAGCAAGAGCAACAATCGGTGATAATTCCTCCAATTTCTTCGATTTTGCTTCAGATTTGCTGGCTGATTTCTTCTTCGCGTTTTTCCCCATTACGGAAAGAAAAAAGTCAAACGAACCCCGAAATTCAGACAGCATTAATGTAGGTAAGTGTATCAATAAGTGTAAAAAAATTCAGTGTAAAATTCGAACTTCTACTGAGAGCTGTAACCCTTCCTTTTCCTCTGTTTTTCTTTTTAGAGAGAGATGCCGACTTTTAATTAGGGATTAGGTCGTATACATTGGACGACGGGTGTTATATGCGTAGACTTTGTTGTCCTATTTTTAAATAATATTCATCAACCGATTAACTAACGAACTTTGGGTTTCGAATCATTAACTCACTAACAAAACTCAGGTTTCAAATCATTAACTCATGACTAACTAACAAACCTTGAGTATCGAATCATTAAGATGCTATCGGGTTTCATACCATGAACTCACTAACAAACCTCGGGTTTCAAACCATTAACTCACTAACGAACCTCGGGTTTCAAATCATTGACTTATGCCTAGCTAACTAACAAACCTCGGGTTTCATATCATGAACTCGGTAACGAATCTCGAATTTAATCATTAACTCACTAACACATCTCAAGTTTCAAATCATTAACTCATGACTAACTAACGAACATCGGGCTTCGAATCATTAACTCACTAACGAACCTAGAGTTTCACATCATGAACTCAATAACAAACCTCGGGTTTCAACAGACTAACGAACGAATTACTACTCAATAACGAACCTCATGTTTGAAATCTTGAACTAACTAACGAAGCTTGGGTTTGAAATCATCAATCGAATAACTAATAAACACCAAGTTTGAAATCACTACTCAATAATGAACCTTGGGTTTGAAATCATCAACCGACTAACTAAGGAACCCCGGGTTTGAAATCACTACTCAATAACAAACCTCGGGTTTAAAATCTTTAAATAACTAACAAACCTCGGGTTTGAAATCATCAACCGAATAATTAATGAGCCCCAGGTTGAAATCACTACTCAATAACGAATCTCGGATTTAAAATCTTGAAATAACTAACAAACCTTGGGTTTGAAATCATCAACCGACTAACTAAGGAACCCCGGGTTTGAAATCACTACTCAATAACGGATCTCGGGTTTAAAATCTTGAAATAACTAACAAACCTTGGGTTTGAAATCATCAACCGACTAACTAAGGAACCCCGGATTTGAAATCACTACTCAATAACGAACATCGGGTTTAAAATCTTGAAACAACTAACAAACCTCGAGTTTACCGAATAATAAATGAGCCCCGGGTTGAAATCACTAATCAATAATCTTTTTATGTTTTGTCATTAATTTGTAGCAATGATGTCGCGAATTAGTGATGAACACAAATCCGGGAAATTTGTAGCAATATTGTCGAAAATATGTGACGATTTTGCGATATGGACGATATGTCGGTTAGCGTCGGATTAGCAACGAAGACTTTTTTGACCAAGCCATTTTGTTACGTAATTCTCATAAATTATGGCGCCCGAATTTGGCGCAAAGATTTGTGACGAAATAGTCACATACATTTTGCCACGTACATATTTTGTCACAACGTTGTCTCAATTTATTGGAAAACAAAAGGAGTTATGTGGTTTGTCGCTAATTCGTAGCAATATTGTCAAATATATGTATCAATTTTGCGATGTGGGCAGATGTGTCGTTTAGCATCAGATTAGCAACGAAGACTTTTATGACCAATCCATTTTGTTACAAAATTCTCACAAATTATGGCGCCCGAATTCGGCGCAAAGATTTGTGACAAAATAGTTACATACAATTTGCCACGTACATATTTTGTCACAATGTTGTCTAAATTTATTGCAAAAAAAAGGATTATGTGGTTTGTCGCTAATTCGTAGCAATATTGTCAGAAATTTGTGACAAACATTTTTCGTCACAAAAATTCGTCACAAATCCGGGAAATTCTAGTAGTGCACCAAGCAGGTCTGCTGGACCAGGGTTTCCCAATCTTATTGCACAACAACTTGACAAGTTGATGGCTCTGCTGAATGACTCTCCAAGACATGCAGGATTTATTGTTGGCCAACCTGCTGACATTGTTACACACTACTCACCTGCCACAGGAACAGGTGACCTAAATTTAGTAAGATCAATACAATGGATCTTGGACTCTGGTGCCACATATCACATTGTAGGATCATTAGATCTATTAAGTAATCCAAAACCTTCATCTGGTATAAAAATGGGATTACCTATTGGAAATAATGTCTCTGTCACAGCCAAGTGAGGATCAACACTCAACCGGTCCTATATGATGTGTTTTGAATTCCCGGTTTTAAATATAACCTTTTATCTTTACCTTCTTTCATTAATCATACAAAACGTGCGGCTATTTTTTCGCTAACAAGTGTGTTTTGCGGACAAGAACAAGAACATGATTGGTTCAAATTTGAGTTACGAGAGAGGACTTTATGTCATGGATCCCTATAATACTTTCTCGTTACCAATGCCGTAAAGAATCACACTTTATCCGATAGATTATATGATGCACTTTTATGGCACTACGACTTGGACACTTGCTTGATAAGAGATCGCAAGTCATCGCTTCACGTCTGCTCGATGTCAAATTCTATAATCATGATCTTTGTTATGTCTCTCCTATAGCAAAATTGAAGAAAAGTCCCTTTCCTTTAAGTACCACTACCGTAAACACTTGTTTTTGATCTTGTTCACATGGATATTTGGGGTCCTTTGAGACAGCATACTGTGAATGGACATCAATATTTTCTTACTGTTGTAGATGATTTTTCTAGGTTTACTTGGCTTTTTCTTATGAGGCATAAATCTGAAGCTTCTGACCTTGTTAAATCCTTTGTTAAATATGCTTCTACTCAGTTTCATAAAATTGTTAAAGTGATTAGATCTGACAATGGTGTAGAGTTTCAACTTACTGACTTTTATGCTCAGCAGGGTATCATACATCAGACATCCTGTGTCAGTACACCTGAGCAAAATGGTATTGTTGAAAGAAAATATCAGCATCTTCTAAATGTTGCAAGAGGTTTGAGGTTCCAGAGTAATCTACCAATTGAATATTGGGGATTTTGTCTTTTACATGCTGTTAAATTGATTAATACCACGCCTACACCACTGCTAAAAGAAAGCACTCCACATGAAATTCTTTATGGCACCAAACCAGATTATTCTGTGTTTAAAGTTTTTGGTTGCTTAGTTTTTTCATGTACACTTCAACAGTATAGAGCCAAGTTTGATTCAAGATGTAGGACTTGTGTCTATCTTAGGAATTCAACCACATCCAATGGTGCTATTCTGTTAGACATTACCAACAAATATATCTTTGTTGCTAGAAATACTCAATTCCATGAAACTTACTTTCCTCTTTTCAAGAAGTGTTGGGAAAGCCTAGACATCTTGCCGACATGCCCGTTCCTTTGCCGCAATAGACGCTTTGATGACCCGTTGAATGAATCGGAAACCAATCAGCAATGGGATCAACATCAGCTGATACATCCAATGCAAGGCATAAACCAGTAAATCAGGCACCTGAACCCACACTACTAAGAAGGTCCACAAGAACAAAGAAATCACCAACCTTTTATCAAGGGGTGCTCATAATTTTCAGCAGACTCCACATCTGCTGAGTAAAGTAATGAGTCTGGACAATCTCTCAACAGACTATGCCAGATTCATTAATGCTATTGATGTTGTTAAAGAGCCTAAGACCTACAATCAAGCTATCAAGCATGATGAATGGAAGGAGGCAATGAACAAAGAAATTGAAGCTTTACAAAAGATTCACACTTGGGAGATAGTTGATCTGCCTCCAGGCAAGAAACCCATAGGGTGAAAATGGGTACATAATCAAATATAATCCTGATGGATCCGTAGAGAGATACAAAGCAAGATTAGTAGCAAAGGGGTATACTCAGACATATAGGATTGATTATCAAGAAACCTTTTCCGTCGTTGTCAAGATCACTACAGTCAGAACCTTACTTGCAGCAGCAACAACCAACAACTGGCATTTACATCAAATGGATGTCAATACTACCTTTCTACATGGTGATCAACATGAAGAAGTGTTCGATAAAACTAGTTTTAAATTTATTTTATCGGAACACCCCAAGTATAAGGCTCGTAGTATAGGGTGTTACCGAGTCGTCCTAAGGGAATCGTATAATTATCAGATTAAAGTGCAGTTGTTGTATCGATTATGTCACAAAATGTTACCTAAAACTAAGGCTGAAGTTAATTATAAAACAAAAACTAAGACCAATGGCTAAAATAGTAGAAAACGAAAAAAAAAAATCAATACTGGACGAGCGTCCACTATGGGTGGACGGGCGTCCGGTAATGTGCCGGAGCAAAAATATGCAGAAAACAATAACTAAAGTTCTGAAAATAACTAATCGTATAATTAGCACGAACGAATTTGTTTATCAAATAGTTAAAAGAACAGTAGAACAGCCAGAATCAACCACACAACAATCACACAACCATTTTATGATCAGAATACGATTTTATTGGTATGATCAATCTCAAAATCGATTAAATTCCTTTAACTCAATTCCTAGGATTTTGTTTTCTTTTCCAAGAAAAACAATCTAACATTCATCACATGATCATCAATTTGTTCCCAAATTATATAACCCAATTAACAACAAACGATTCCTCAGGATATTATTAATTGTATCGATCGAAAGGTTCTATTGTTGAATTATATTTCCATACAAATTCAAATCAACGTGCGGTTTCATTGACATTCCTATCTAACAAAACACTTAACAATCAATCCAAATACCAATCGATAAATAAGATACAATATTCGAAATCATAAATAAAGATAACCTAACAATTCATGGTTGTGGTGATGTTGATGTGGTATCCTCCAGTTGTTCTACCGCTATATGCTTAGCCTTGCATCCTTGTGATGATCCAAGACACGGTTGAGGGAAAGAAACTCATAATTTCGTAGGGTTTTGGTGCGGCTGCTCTCCTATGTGCGGTTGCTGTGAGTTATGTTGATTTTAGGGTTGGGATATCGCATGTATTTATAGAAAACTGAGGCGGCTAGGGTTAAGTCGGCACCCGGACGCCCGTTTGATGACTCGGACGCCCGTCCAGAGTGCAAAACATATTTGAGTCGGGCCGAGCTGGGGTTGGACGCACGTCCTATACAAAATCAGACGCTCGTCCGCAAAAAATCATCAAACTCTGAATCTAATTCTTCCTCCTGGACGCTCGTCTGGCATAGTGGACGCCCGTCCATCCTGGACGCCAGTCTAGGGATTCAAACGTTCGTCCAGAGCTCCTGGGATTGATTTAATTGATTTCTTCCCTCTTTATCTCTTTATCCTTCAGCTCCCACTCTTCAAAGTACGATTAAACACCTCAAATCATCTTTTTCCAGTCGCATTTAACACCTGCAAGTCATTGAAAGCACACCAAAGTGTAACACAACTCAAACCAACATAAAATCATCATTTTAAGCACGTAATGGGCACGTTTTACACTTTTCATAACTTTAAAACCATTTCTTCAATTTATTCATTTAATACGTAATTTTCTATAAAAATTACTAAAACACGGGGATTATTGTGATGAAATATTGCAATAAAAATCATAAAATTCACCGAGAACAACTCCCTCACACTTAGCTTTTTGTTCGTCCCGAACAAAACAATCAAAACTGGCTCACTGTACATGTAATCCATATAGGCTCTCGACTCACGTAACCAAAGATACGACAATGATAGAAATTAATACCACCATAGAGATAGATCTTGTGTGTGTGTGAAAAGCCCTTTTCAACCTCCACCATTCTTTTGCACAAAAATCCTCTCAAATAATCCTAATGACTTTCCTAGGTATAGGCGGTAACCGTTTCACACAAAGTCTTCCCGTGTACTTATTAGGATAATCCCTAATGCATATCATTCAGTTTATACTGGGGATATTCAGGAGATAACTACGGTTCCTACCAACTTTACTAACTTTCCACATTGCCATTTGCTAATTTTCTTTTAAAGTTCACTTAATACCACATGTATAGCATATGCCCTCATTCCCGGCAATATGATGTTTCGTGATAACACCCTAGCAGGACTACTATCATAAGGCAATCGTGAGCTATTAAGCCTCATAGTGGTATATGACATTTCGTGATAATGCCCTACCGCACTCAAATCATCGGCAGCTACATCCAACATAAATATATATATAATTCATCTTAGATTGGTATTCAAACCTTAAATTATATCCTTCCTATCACATTCAAACCTTCAGATATTCACAGTACTCGTTCAGAATTTAGGTGTTACGTTTACTGTTACTATTAAGCGCAAGTCTCTCTAGATAAACCACTAGGATCGTGAATGGATAGAGTTTAAAGAAACTTCTCTTCAATCTCAAAGGCTTACGTGAATATGAAATGAATACTATCTCGTGTCAGTAAAAACATGCTATAGTTATCTCACAGAAGTTACAGACAATCATCGTCAAGAAACTACAACTAGCGAGCCTTTTTGTTTCAATCATATGCTCGTAACTCACAAAAATTTTAAATTTGGCATGAAATCCACACATTTACGCATTTTCCAATAAATATAACATGAAAACATGTAGACACCCCCCCACACTTAAATCACATTATGTCCTCAGAATGTGCAAATGAAAGAAAAGAATACTTAGCTGGTTGCAAAGTGGTTGTCGGGCTGTAGGGTGACAGTGGTCAGGCTGTAACATGAATGAACCGCTGCAGCTCGTATCACGAACGACAACACTAAAAGTGATAACCGGAAAAAACCGCTCAACAAGATACCGCAACACTCGACATAGCATATAATCTCGGGGTACAAGGGGTATATGAGTAAACATGAATGCATACAGAAATGGGCAAATAAAGCATTCACAAATAGGACAGGGATAACCAACACACAAATCACCATGGTTTTATTCCTAATGCCCTAAAAACTTAACTAAAAAGTAACTTAAAAGACTAGGCTGCCTCCTAGTAGCGCTTCTTTTATGTCATTAGCTAGACAGAGTCAGCAAAGTCAACCCGGATCGGGCCACTTTGGTTTGATCAGGGCCACCCCTTCATCAGAGTCAGAGTGGAGAGCATCGGTGTGGTCACAACAACAACAAGTCAAGTGCGCGACTGAGTCCTGGAACTTTGCCATCCAGACAGCACTGAATTTCTTCTTCGTGTTGTTGCTTAATTGTGGCACTGGCATACTGATAGGTGTAGGAGTCGTGGTAGAAGCATCTTTAAGGTGAAGGGCAATAATGTCATCATCCGAAGTAAAGAAGTCGGATGGGATCTCATCACAAATCAAAGACATCACCATCATGTCAACCAACTTTTGAAAGTATAGGACTTCAGGTGCTTCATAAGGCTGTCCGAAATACTTTTTCAATCTATGACCGTTCACTTTAAAAGGTTGACCGCTGTACCCTTTCAAGGAAATTGCTCCACCCGGATGAACTTTGACAATTTCAAAGGGTCCGGACCATCTGGACTTAAGCTTGCCAAAGAAACGGATGTAATCCGGTGTTGTAAAGCAAAGCCATCTCTCCTACCTTGAAATCTCTATCTTTTATCTTTACATCGTGGAGCGCCTTCGTTCTCTCCTTGCTCGCCTTGGCGTTCTCGTAGGCCCCGAGTCCGAATTCATCGAGCTCATGTAGTCCGCAAAGTAATCTTTTCTCCCTACAGAGTTGGCTATCGAAGTTTAAGAATTTAATAGCCTAGTAAGCTTTGTGCTCCAGCTCGACTGGTAGATGGCAAGCCTTGCCATAAACCATTTGAAATGGTGACGTACCCATAGGGGTCTTGAACGCAGTGCGATAAGCCCAAAGAGCGTCGTCCAACTTCAGACTCCAGTTAGATCTATTTGAATTTACCGTCTTCTCCAAAATCCGCTTAAGACTTCGTTGCTCACCTCGACTTGGCCACCGGTTTGGGGGTGGTATGGTGTACCAATTCTATGCTTGACACCATATCTCTCAAGAATTTTATCCAAAGGGCGCATTACGTAAATGCGACCCTTCATCACCGATAAGGGCTCTAGACAGCCAAATCTAGTAAAGATATTCTTTTGCAAGAATTTCTTTACAACTTTGTGATCATTGGTTTGGGTGGCTACGGCCTCTACCCACTTGGAAACATAGTCCACACAGACCAGAATATATTTGTCAGAGCATGACGATGGGAACGGTCCCATAAAATCAATGCCCCAGACGTCAAAAACCTCACATTCCAAGATAGGCCTCAAAGGCATCTCCATCCTATTACTGAGTCTCCCTACTCTTTGGCATCGATCACAGCCTTTGCAAAAGGCTTCAGCATCTTTAAACAAAGTAGGCCAAGAAAAAAACCAAACTTGAAGGATTTTTGTGACCGTCTTTGGTGCTCCGTAGTGTCCACCGGCGGGACCACTATGACATTGCTCCGAATATCCAATTGTTCATGCTCCGGAACACACCTTCTAAGCAACCCGTCCTTGCGTACTTTAAACGTATATGTATCCTCCCATACGAGATACTTTAAGTCGCCGAAAAATTTGTTCTTTTCCCCGATACGTCATCTCTTCTAAATGCCCACTTGCTAAGTAGTTGACGTAATCGCATACCACGGCCTCACGCCTCTAGCTTCATTAATTGCTCGGTCCGGAAAGTCAATGCCTATCTCCTTAGGGATTTCGCCACCCTCGTTCACTAGGCGAGATAAGTGGTCACTACAACATTATCACTACCCTTCTTGTCCTTAATATCAAGGTCAAATTCCCGTAGTATCGAATCCATCCGAGTAACCTTGGTTTAGCGTCTCGCTTTTCCCATAAGGTAGCGTAGTCTTTGCGTGATCCGTCCGGACCACAACTTGAGACCCGAGAAGGTAACTTCTAAATTTATCCATAGCAAAAACGACAACTAGAATTCTTTCTCCGTAGTAGTGTAGTTACACCGAGCCGGGTTCAAAGTTCGGCTCGCATAGTAGATCGGTCCGAACTTTTTGTCGATTCTCTCGCCCTAGAACCGTGCCCACCGCGTAGTTAGAGGCATCGCACATTAATTCAAAAGGTTTAGTCCAAATAAAGCGATTAAAATGGGGGCACCGGTTAGCTTATCCTTTAAGCTATTAAAAGCTTTCTTACACCCATCATCAAACAAGAACTCCACTTCCTCTTTCAAAGAGTTGGATAACGGCTTTACTATCGTCGAAAAATCTTTAATGAAACGCCGATAGAAGCCCACATGTCCTAGAAATCCTCGTACCTCCTTCACTGTCTTTGGGTGCGACATTCTCTCAATGGCTTCTACTTTAGCCTTATCCACCTGAATACCATCACTGGACACCTTGTGTCCCAAAACAATCCCTTCTTCGACTAGAAAATGGCACTTCTCCCAGTTAAGCACCAGATTTTTCTCAACACAACGTTGGAGCACCATATCTAGATTCTTTAAGATTTCATCAAAGCTGTCGCCATAGACTGAGAAGTCATCCATGAAGACCTCCATGCACTGCTCCACAAGTCCATCAAAAATGGCTAACATGCACCGTTGAAAAGTCGCGGGTGCATTGCATAAGCCGAATGGCATTCTGCGAAAAGCAAAAATGCCAATTGGACACGTAAACGTGGTCTTCTCCCGGTCATTAGGGTCAATGGCTATATGGAAGTAGCCAGAATAGCCATTAAGGAAGCTATAGTACTTGTGACCACTCAGTCTTTCGAGGAGCTGGTCAATGAAGGGTAAGGGGAAGTGATCTTTGGCAGTAACCTCATTAATTCTACGATAATCTATGCAGACTCTATAGCCTATCACGAGGCGTAAAGCTACTTCTTCTCCTTTTTCGTTTTTTTCCATTGTGATTCCCCCTTCTTTGGCACAACTTGAGTGGGGCTGACCCACTCACTATCAGCTATGGCATAAATAATTCCCATGTCAAGCCATTTGATGATCTCCTTTTTGACAACCTCCTGCATGTGCGGATTTAGCCTCCTTTGAGGTTGTCTGACCTTTTTCGCTCCTTCCTCCGTTCGAATCTTATGCATGCACACGTATGGGCTGATTCCTCTGATATCGCCCACCTGCCATCCGAACGCGAGGATATGTTTCTCAAGCACTTTGATTAATTCTACTTCTTGCTCCGGCTCGAGTTTAGACGAGATGATCAAGGGCAACTTATCACCGTCTTTAAGGAAGATGTATTTTAGGTGCTGCGGAAGTGGTTTCAACTCTAAGTCAGCAGGTGGTTGCTCGATACTAGATTTTAAGGGACCACCGTTTTCCTTGTGAGCTTGGACCGGTTGACTGAAAAACACCTCATCTTCCTGAGGTGTAACCCCAGAAAGGTATTGAATGACATCATCTAAAGGAATCTTCCTGTCAGCCTCCATTTTTTCTTTCTTATGCTTAACCATCTTCTTAAGTTCTTCTTCTTCAAGCTCTTCTGCAAGCTGCTCCCAATCATCCAACTCCCAATTGGTAGTTTCTCTCTAGAAATCTATTTCGTCCCAACTACCCATTAAAACTTCCTCCTCTGCAAGGTTAAAGTCTGCCTGGTTGAGCTCCTTCAAATCATTGCTGCTCATCCCTGGAATGTCCCGCATTTTCCGTTCACTCATAGGCTCGGTGTGCGCAAGTTGTTGAGACAACTCTACGTGATTCCCGTCCGTGAACAAGCTTATTTCCCCGCTTCGTGAATTATAACATCCAGGGCTCCTATCTCCGTGAGCTTTTCATCGTGTTCGGATTCATCTCCATAGATTGCTTCAATGAATGAGATCTCCGGGTTGGGGTTTCCGCAGAACTTTTTCCTTGCTCGAGGGTAATAGAAGTGTCCCCTACTCTCGAGTGATTTGGCCGGTTTGGAAGTCAATGGTGGAGGCGTAGTGTTTAAGAAAGGCCGGCCCGTAATCGGGGGCATCTCCTTGTCGTCGGTAATCCAAGATGACCCGGTCGCTTGGAAAAACTAAAATTTTAACATGGATAAGGACGTTGTTAACACAACCACCGCTAAACGGCTAGATCGGTCCACCAACAAAGAGAGACGGGGCGCTCCCTTAACCTTTTTTCCAACCCGAGACTCTTGCGTACGTTCAATGGCATCACATTGACAGAGGCCCCTGAGTCGCATAAGACATTGTGGAACGTGTGGCCTTCAATCATGCAAGCGATTGAAGGTCGTCCGGGGTCACCTCACTTGATTGCAACGCTCTGCGAAACAGTTGAACATTCTTCTCTTAGCACCTCTTCTGCCATTCCCTTTAGCTTCTTCTTACTTCCACAGGCATCCTTAAGATACTTAAAGCATTTAGGCATCTCAGTTAATACCTCAGCAAGTGGCATAGTCACCATAGTATCTTTAAGCATCTTTCTCACTCCGTCATACTGTTTGTCAGAGTTCAAGATATTCTCTCTTTTCTTTGCTGGATAAGGAAGGGTTTTCGAATGATTGATTATAGTTTGACTTTTAATGGCTTCGTCCTCCTTATCCTTCCACCTGACAAACTTTTCAGTTTTCTTTTTAGTCGTGGGTTCAAATACTCCGACTTCTCTTCTCGCATCCTCATCACTATCCCTTGAAGAATCATCATCATCCCGCTCTTCCTCACTCGTTGCTTTCTTTGGCATTTGTCTCCTCCTTACCTCCTCCTGAACTCATGGCGTCAGGAGGGGCTACTCGTTTCCTGATAACTTTTTGGGTCCAGCTGTCTTACCGCTTCTGAGGGTGACTGCATTCAACTCCTCCCCTTGTCCATAATCCCATTGCGGTGTGATGGCATTACAAGCACCGACATCCGCCTTAGGGTTTTTATCCGTATAACTAGACAAGCCTTCCTTGAGGTCTCGCTCGCTTGTTGATCACCATCCGACCAATCTGTCTCTCCATCGTTTTTTGACCGGTGGCTATTGTTTTCACCATGTCTACTAGCTCATCAAATTTCTTCTGAGAGACATATGTGGGCTGTTGATTTTGCGTTTGAGCCCAGTTACCTTGGGGTCTTTGGTTATTGGATGCACCAGGTGGTGTATAATAACTATTTTGCGGGTTTCCCGAATAGTTACGGTTTTGAGTGTGGCTCGATTGACCAGAATTTTGACTGAAGCCTCTGAAAGGTTGATTCTGGTTCTCCATGGCATGCGCTTCCTCATTCATCATATTCCCGGCCCGCATGCCCGAGTAATTCACATCCGCCGGCCCCTCTTGCTGCTTCATTTGTAGGTTGGCTAGTTGCTTGTTCATTATTTCCATTTGAGCAACTAGCATTTTTGTCTCCGAGTTACTTGCAGCAGCCTCCTTCTTGCTTCCACTAACCTGGGTCTTCTTTTGAGTAGCCCACATGTTATTCTTAGCTATTGTTTCTGCTACCCTGTAGGCAGCATCATCTCCTCCCCCTAAAAACGATCCATGACATTTCGTGATAATGCCCTACCGCACTCAAATCATCGGCGCCTACATCCAACATAAATATATATATAATTCATCTTAGATTGGTATTCAAACCTTAAATTATATCCTTCCTATCACATTCAAACCTTCAGATATTCACAGTACACGTTCAGAATTTAGGTGTTACGTTTACTGATACTATTAAGCGCAAGTCTCTCTAGGATAAACCACTAGGATCGTGAATGGATAGAGTTTAAAGAAACTTCGCTTCAATCTCAAAGGCTTACGTGAATATGAAATGAATACTATCTCGTGTCAGTAAAAACATGCTATAGTTATCTCACAGAAGTTACAGACAATCATCGTCAAGAAACTACAACTAGCGAGCCTTTTTGTTTCAATCATATGCTCGTAACTCACAAAAATTTTAAATTTGGCATGAAATCCACACATTTACGCATTTTCCAATAAATATAACATGAAAACATGTAGACACCCCCCCACACTTAAATCACATTATGTCCTCAGAATGTGCAATTGAAAGAAAAGAATAATTAGCTGGTTGCAAAGTGGTTGTCGGGCTGTAGGGTGACAGTGGTCAGGCTGTAACATGAATGAACCGCTGCAGCTCGTATCACGAACGACAACACTAAAAGTGATAACGGAAAAAACCGCTCAACAAGATTCGCAACACTCGACATAGCATATAATCTCGGGGTACAAGGGGTATATGAGTAAACATGAATGCATACAGAAATGGGCAAATAAAGCATTCACAAATAGGACAGGGATAACCAACACACAAATCACCATGGTTTTATTCCTAATGCCCTAAAAACTTAACTAAAAAGTAACTTAAAAGACTAGGGCTGCCTCCTAGTAGCGCTTCTTTTATGTCATTAGCTGGACAGAGTCAGCAAAGTCAACCCGGATCGGGCCACTTTGGTTTGATCAGGGCCACCCCTTCATCAGAGTCAGAGTGGAGAGCATCGGTGTGGTCACAACAACAACAAGTCAAGTGCGCGACTGAGTCCTGGAACTTTGCCATCCAGACAGCACTGATTTTCTTCTTCGTGTTGTTGCTTAATTGTGGCACTGGCATACTGATAGGTGTAGGAGTCGTGGTAGAAGCATCTTTAAGGTGAAGGGCAATAATGTCATCATCCGAAGTAAAGAAGTCGGATGGGATCTCATCACAAATCAGCACATCAGTCATGTCAACCAACTTTTGAAAGTATAGGACTTCGTGTGCTTCATAAGGCTGTCCGAAATACTTTTTCAATCTATGACCGTTCACTTTAAAAGGTTGACCGCCGTACCCTTTCAAGGAAATTGCTCCACCCGGATGAACTTTGACAATTTCAAAGGGTCCGGACCATCTGGACTTAAGCTTGCCAGCAAACAGATGTAATCTGGTGTTGTAAAGCAAAGCCATCTCTCCTACCTTGAAATCTCTATCTTTTATCTTTACATCGTGGAGCGCCTTCGTTCTCTCCTTGCTCAGCTTGGCGTTCTCGTAGGCCCTGAGTCTGAATTCATCGAGCTCATGTAGCTGCAGTAATCTTTTCTCCCTACAGAGTTGGCTATCGAAGTTTAAGAATTTAATAGCCTAGTAAGCTTTGTGCTCCAGCTCGACTGGTAGATGGCAAGCCTTGCCATAAACCATTTGAAATGGTGACGTACCCATAGGGGTCTTGAACGCAGTGCGATAAGCCCAAAGTGCGTCGTCCAACTTCAGACTCCAGTTAGATCTATTTGAATTTACCGTCTTCTCCAAAACCCGCTTAAGACTTCGTTGCTCACCTCGACTTGGCCACCGGTTTGGGGTGGTATGGTGTACCAATTCTATGCTTGACACCATATCTCTCAAGAATTTTATCCAAAGGGCGCATTACGTAAATGCGACCATTCGTCACGATAAGGGCTCTAGGACGACCCAAATCTAGTAAAGATATTCTTTTGCAAGAATTTCTTTACAACTTTGTGATCATTGGTTTGGGTGGCTACGGCCTCTACCCACTTGGAAACATAGTCCACACAGACTAGAATATATTTGTTAGAGCATGATGATGGGAATGGTCCCATAAAATCAATTCCCCAGACGTCAAGACACATTCCAAGATAGGCCTCAAAGGCATCTCCATCCTATTACTGAGTCTCCCTACTCTTTGGCATCGATCACAGCCTTTGCAAAATTAAAGGCTTCAGCATCTTTAAACAAAGTAGGCCAGTAAAAACCAGCTTGAAGGATTTTTGTGACTGTCTTTGGTGCTCCGTAGTGTCCACCAGCGGGACCACTATGACATTGCTCCAGAATATCCAATTGTTCATGCTCCGGAACACATCTTCTAAGCAACCCGTCCTTGCAGACTTTAAACAGATATGGATCCTCCCATACGAGATACTTTAAGTCGCTGAAAAATTTCTTCTTTTCCTGATACGTCATCTCTTCTAAATGCCCACTTGCTAAGTAGTTGACGTAATCAGCATACCACGGCCTCATAGTCTCTAGCTTCATTAATTGCTCAGTCGGAAAGTCAATGCCTATCTCCTTAGGGATTTCGCCACCCTCGTTCACTAGGCGAGATAAGTGGTCAGCTACAACATTATCACTACCCTTCTTGTCCTTAATATCAAGGTCAAATTCCTGTAGTATCAGAATCCATCTGAGCAACCTTGGTTTAGCGTCTGCTTTTCCCATAAGGTAGCGTAGTCCTGCGTGATCTGTCCAGACCACAACTTGAGACCCGAGAAGGTAACTTCTAAATTTATCCATAGCAAAAACGACAAATAGGAATTCTTTCTCCGTAGTAGTGTAGTTACACCGAGCCGGGTTCAAAGTTCGGCTCGCATAGTAGATCGGTCTCGAACTTTTTGTCGATTCTCTCGCCCTAGAACCGCGCCCACCGCGTAGTTAGAGGCATCGCACATTAATTCAAAAGGTTTAGTACAGTCAGGCGCGATTAAAATGGGGGCACTGGTTAGCTTATCCTTTAAGCTATTAAAAGCTTTCTTACACCCATCATCAAACAAGAACTCCACTTCCTCTTTCAGCAGGTTGGATAACGGCTTTGCTATCGTCGAAAAATCTTTAATGAAACGCCGATAGAAGCCCACATGTCCTAGAAATCCTCGTACCTCCTTCACTGTCTTTGGGTACGACATTCTCTCAATGGCTTCTACTTTAGCCTTATCCACCTGAATACCATCACTGGACACCTTGTGTCCCAAAACAATCCCTTCTTCGACTAGAAAATGGCACTTCTCCCAGTTAAGCACCAGATTTTTCTCAACACAACGTTGGAGCACCATATCTAGATTCTTTAAGATTTCATCAAAGCTGTCGCCATAGACTGAGAAGTCATCCATGAAGACCTCCATGCACTGCTCCACAAGTCCATCAAAAATGGCTAACATGCACCGTTGAAAAGTCGCGGGTGCATTGCATAAGCCGAATGGCATTCTGCGAAAAGCAAAAGTGCCAGATGGACACGTAAACGTGGTCTTCTCCTGGTCATTAGGGTCAATGGCTATCTGGAAGTAGCCAGAATAGCCATCAAGGAAACTATAGTACTTGTGACCACTCAGTCTTTCGAGGAGCCGGTCAATGAAGGGTAAGGGGAAGTGATCTTTGGCGGTAACCTCATTAATTCTACGATAATCTATGCGTACTCTATAGCCCGTCACGAGGCGTAAAGCTACTTCTTCTCCTTTTTCGTTTTTTTCCATTGTGATTCCCCCTTCTTTGGCACAACTTGAGTGGGGCCGACCCACTCACTATCGCCTATGGCATAAATAATTCCCATGTCAAGCCATTTGATGATCTCCTTTTTGACAACCTCCCGCATGTGCGGATTTAGCCTCCTTTGAGGTTGTCCGACCTTTTCGCTCCTTCCTCCATTCGAATCTTATGCATGCACACGTATGGGCTGATTCCTCTGATATCGCCCACCTGCCATCCGAACGCGAGGATATGTTTCTCAAGCACTTTGATTAATTCTGCTTCTTGCTCCGGCTCGAGTTTAGACGAGATGATCAAGGGCAATTTATCACCGTCTTTAAGGAAGATGTATTTTAGGTGCTGCGGAAGTGGTTTCAACTCTAAGTCAGCAGGTGGTTGCTCGATACTAGATTTTAAGGGACCACCGTTTTCCTTGTGAGCTTGGACCGGTTGACTGAAAAACACCTCATCTTCCTGAGGTGTAACCCCAGAAAGGTATTGAATGACATCATCTCCTTGACATCATCTAGAGGAACAGAATCAGGGGCATCTCCTTGTCGATCGGTAATCCAAGATAACCCGCCGCATTGGAAAAACTAAATGTTTAACATGGATAAGGACGTTGTTAACACAACCAGCTGCTAAACGGCTAGATCGGTCCACCAACTGAAGAGAGACGGGGCGCTCCCTTAGCCTTTTTTCCAACCCGAGACTCTTGCACGTTCAATGGCATCACATTGACAGAGGCCCCTGAGTCGCATAAGACATTGTGGAACGTGTGGCCTTCAATCATGCAAGCGATTGAAGGTCATCCGGGGTCACCTCGCTTGATTGCAACGCTCTGCGAAACAGTTGAACATTCTTCTCTTAGCACCTCTTCTGCCATTCCCTTTAGCTTCTTCTTACTTCCACAGGCATCCTCAAGATACTTAAAGCATTTAGGCATCTCAGTTAATACCTCAGCAAGTGGCATAGTCACCATAGTATCTTTAAGCATCTTTCTCACTCCGTCATACTGTTTGTCAGAGTTCAAGATATTCTCTTTTTTTTGCTGGATAAGGAAGGGTTTTCGAATGATTGATTATAGTTTGACTTTTAATGGCTTCGTCCTCCTTATCCTTCCACCTGACAAACTTTTCAGTTTTCTTTTTAGTCGTGGGGTTCGGCTACCGACTTCTCTTCTCGCATCCTCATCACTATCCCCGGAAGAATCATCATCATCCAGCTCTTCCTCACCGTTGCTTTCTTTGGCATTTGTCTCTCGCTACCCCCTCCCGAACTCATGGCGTCGGGGGGGCTACTCGTTTCTCGATAACTTTTCGGGTCCAAATTGCCTTACCGCTTCGAGGGTGACCGCATTCAACTCCTCCTCTTGTCCATAATCCCATTGCGGTGTGATGGCATTACAAGCACTGACATCTGCCTTAGGGTTTTTATCTGTATAACTAGGCCGTCTTCCTTGAGGTCTGCTCGCTTGTTGATCAGCCATCTGACCAATCTGTCTCTCCATCGTTTTTTGACCGGTGGCTAGTGTTTTCACCATGTCTACTAGCTTATCAAATTTCTTCTGAGAGACATAGGTGGGCTGTTGATTTTGCGTTTGAGCCCAGTTACTTTGGGGTCTTTGGTTATTGGATGCATCAGGTGGTGTATAATAACTATTTCGCGGGTTTCCCGAATAGTTATGGTTTTGAGTGTGGCTCGATTGACCAGAATTTTGACTGAAGCCTCTGAAAGGTTGATTCTGGTTCTCCATGGCATGCACTTCCTCATTCATCATATTCCCGGCCTGCATGCCCGTGTAATTCACATCTTCTGTCCCCTCTTGCTGCTTCATTTGTAGGTTGGCTAGTTGCTTGTTCATTATTTCCATTTGAGCAACTAGCATTTTTGTCTCCGAGTTACTTGCAGCAGCCTCCTTCTTGCTTCCAGTAACCTGGGTCTTCTTTTGAGTAGCCCACATGTTATTCTTAGCTATTGTTTCTGCTACCCTGTAGGCAGCATCATCTCCTCCCCTTAAAAACGATCCATGAGCTGTGGAATCTAGGTAATCTCTATTCTGATAGAATAATTCTAGAAGTTCATGTCGATTGTATCCATGGTTAGGGCATTTCCTCATTAACAAATTCAACCTCTCCCAGGCCTTTCCCACACTTTCTCCTTCTAATTTCTTGAAAGTAGCTATATCTCGTTTACGGTCCATTATCGTTCCAGGTGAAACGAATTTCAGAGCAAAGGCTCTTTTAACATCAGCCCAGTTATGAAGAGAGTGATAGGGTAAGGACTTAAACCATCGATTTGCTTCACCTTTCAAGGCAAACGGGAAAAGTTTCAATTTAACAACTTCTGAAGGAATGCCAGGGTAGTGACCTGCTTCACATATTTGCACAAAAGTAGACAAGAGGTCATGTGGGTCTTCTGGAGCAGTGCCATGGAATGAACTATTTTGGACCATCCCCACAACTCCATTCTTTAAATCAAAATGCATTCCTCCCATCTCCGGAGGCCGAATTGGTCTATGCCCTTCCAAGAAGTCTTGATCAAGATATGGCGCATATGGGTCTTGCTGCACAACAGCTACAGCCGCCTGGGGCTGTTGCTGTTGAACATTCTGATTTACTGGTGGATGTGGTTGTTGTTGTTGCATCTGCTGGTTTATACAGGCTTGCTGCTGTTGCTTGGTTCTGCAACATTTGCATCAGAATTACGTTTAATTGAGCGGGATCCATGCCAGGAGGATTTTGGTTATTATTCTCTTGGTCCTCCGGTTCGTTATCGCTAGAACCGTGTTCGCTCATGTTGTCAGGATTTGGGAAAAGTCTTCTCTTGACAATGTCCCGTTCAGGCTCAGGACAGTATATTAACGGTCCCTTTTTGCTCCTAGTTTGCATAAACCAGGGGAGCAAAACAGAAAAGTCAACACTGACGATAGGTCAGGTTGACGAAAGAGTTTTAACCTTGTAAGCAAGGGTTAAGAGAAGGAAAGAAAAGGAAAGAACATAATAGAATGAAATAGAATAAGAAAGAGGACGCAGACGGGCGTCCGAGGTTTTGGACGGACGTCCTCCTGAAGAGATAACCGGACGGGCGTTTGATGCTCCAGACGCTCGTCTGATCTGCTAAACTAATGCAGGATACAAAATTTTTAATTATTAATTTTTTTATATATTAATTTAGAAAAGATATAGAAACAGAAACTGGAAAGGAAACCTACCTACGAAAAACTTAAAAGAGGAAAAACACTAACACGGTGAAAAAAAAACGTGTTGATATCTTCTAGGGCTAAAATGGAAGGGAAAACAAAGCAGATTTTTACCTCGAAAACGGTGTCGAACTCGCCGTAGGCGTCGGAACGAGCTTTCCGAATTGGGGTCCTGCGTGCCAAACGGACACTCGAGCCGAAAGTTATGGCCAAAATACTGCCGACTCAGAAAAACTACACTACGAAGAATCCGACAACCGTTACCGATTCCCCGGCAACGGCGCCAAAAAATTGTTCGAAAAAACTAGTTTTAAATTTATTTTATCGGAACACCCCAAGTATAAGGCTCATAGTATAGGGTGTTACCGAGTCGTCCTAAGGAAATCGTATAATTATCGGATTAAAGTGCGCTTGTTGTATCGATTATGTCACAAAATGTTACCTAAAACTAAGGCTGAAGTTAATTATAATACAAAAACTAAGACCAATGGCTAAAATAGTAGAAAACAGAAAAAAAATCAATACTGGACGAGCGTCCACTATGGGTGGACGGGCGTCCGGTAATGTGCCGGAGCAAAAATATGCAGAAAACAATAACTAAAGTTCTGAAAATAACTAATCGTATAATTAGCACGAACGAATTGGTTTATCAAATAGTTAAAAGAACAGTAGAACAGCCAGAATCATCCACACAACAATCACACAACCATTTTATGATCAGAATACGATTTTATTGGTATGATCAATCTCAAAATCGATTAAATTCCTTTAACTTAATTACTAGGATTTTGTTTTCTTTTCCAAGCAAAACAATCTAACATTCATCACAAGATCATCAATTTGTTCCCAAATTATATAACCCAATTAACAACAAACGATTCCTCAGGATATTATTAATTGTATCGATCGAAAGGTTCTATTGTTGAATTATATTTCCATACAAATTCAAATCAACGTGCGGTTTCATTGACATTCCTATCTAACAAAACACTTAACAATCAATCCAAATACCAATCGATAAATAAGATACAATATTCGAAATCATAAATAAAGATAACCTAACAATTCATGGTTGTGGTGATGTTGATGTGGTATCCTCCAGTTGTTCTACCGCTATATGCTTAGCCTTGCATCCTTGTGATGATCCAAGACACGGTTGAGGGAAAGAAACTCATAATTTCGTAGGGTTTTGGTGCGGCTGCTGTGAGTTATGATGATTTTAGGGTTGGGATATCGCATGTATTTATAGAAAACTGAGGCGGCTAAGGTTAAGTCGGCACCCGGACGCCCGTTTGATGACTCGGACGCCCGTCCAGAGTGCAAAACATATTTGAGTCGGGCCGAGCTGGGGTTGGACGCACGTCCTATACAAAATCAGACGCTCGTCCGCTAAAAATCATCAAACTCTGAATCTAATTCTTCCTCCTGGACGCTCGTCTGGCATAGTGGACCCCCGTCCATCCTGGACGCCAGTCTAGGGATTCAAACGTTCGTCCAGAGCTCCTGGGATTGATTTAATTGATTTCTTCCCTCTTTATCTCTTTATCCTTCCGCTCCCACTCTTCAAAGTACGATTAAACACCTCAAATCATCTTTTTCCAGTCGCATTTAACACCTGCAAGTCATTGAAAGCACACCAAAGTGTAACACAACTGAAACCAACATGAAATCATCATTTTAAGCACGTAATTGGCACGTTTTACACTTTTCATAACTTTAAAACCATTTCTTCAATTTATTCATTTAATACGTAATTTTCTATAAAAATTACTAAAACACGGGGATTATTGTGATGAAATATTGCAATATAAATCATGAAATTCACCGAGAACAACTCCCCCACACTTAGCTTTTTGTTCGTCCCGAACAAAACAATCAAAACTGGCTCACTGTACATGTAATCCACATAGGCTCTCGACTCACGTAACCAAAGATACGACAATGATAGCAATTAATACCACCATAGAGATAGATCCTGTGTGTGTGTGAAAAGCCCTTTTCAACCTCCACCATTCTTTTGCACAAAAATCCTCTCAAATAATCCTAATGACTTTCCTGGGCATAGGCGGTAACCGTTTCACACAAAGTCTTCCCGTGTACTTATTAGGATAATCCCTAATGCATATCATTCAGTTTATACTGGGGATATTCAGGAGATAACTACGGTTCCTACCAACTTTACTAACTTTCCACATTGCCATTTGCTAATTTTCTTTTAAAGTTCACTTAATACCACATGTATAGCATATGCCCTCATTCCCAGCAATATGATGTTTCGTGATAACACCCTAGCTGGACTACTATCATAAGGCAGTCGGGAGCTATTAAGCCTCATAGTGGTATCGGATATTTCGTGATAATGCCCTACCGCACTCAAATCATCGGCAGCTACATCCAACATAAATATATATATATATAATTCATCTTAGATTGGTATTCAAACCTTAAATTATATCCTTCCTATCACATTCAAACCTTCAGATATTCACAGTACACGTTCAGAATTTAGGTGTTACGTTTACTGTTACTATTAAGCGCAAGTCTCTCTAGGATAAACCACTAGGATCGTGAATGGATAGAGTTTAAAGAAACTTCGCTTCAATCTCAAAGGCTTACGTGAATATGAAATGAATACTATCTCGTGTCAGTAAAAAACATGCTATAGTTATCTCACAGAAGTTACAGACAATCATCGTCAAGAAACTACAACTAGCGAGCCTTTTTGTTTCAATCATATGCTCGTAACTCACAAAAATTTTAAATTTGGCATGAAATCCACACATTTACTCATTTTCCAATAAATATAACATGAAAACATGTAGACACCCCACCACACTTAAATCACATTATGTCCTCAGAATGTGCAAATGAAAGAAAAGAATACTTAGCTGGTTGCAAAGTGGTTGTCGGGCTGTAGGGTGACAGTGGTCAGGCTGTAACATGAATGAACCGCTGCAGCTCGTATCACGAACAGACAACACTAAAAGTGATAACTGGCAAAAACCGCTCAACGGTATCTGCAACACTCGACATAGCATATAATCTCGGGGTACAAGGGGTATATGAGTAAACATGAATGCATACAGAAATAGGCAAATAAAGCATTCACAAATAGGACAGGGATAACCAACACACAAATCACCATGGTTTTATTCCTAATGCCCTAAAAACTTAACTAAAAAGTAACTTAAAAGACTAGGCCTGCCTCCTAGTAGCGCTTCTTTTATGTCATTAGCTGGACAGAGTCAGCAAAGTCAACCCGGATCGGGCCACTTTGGTTTGATCAGGGCCACTCCTTCATCAGAGTCAGAGTGGAGAGCATCGGTGTGGTCACAACAACAACAAGTCAAGTGCGCGACTGAGTCCTGGAACTTAGCCATCCGACAGCACTGATTTTCTTCTTCGTGTTGTTGCTTAATTGTGGCACTGGCATACTGATAGGTGCAGGAGTCGTGGTAGAAGCATCTTTAAGGTGAAGGGAAATAATGTCATCATCCGAAGTAAAGAAGTCGGATGGGATCTCATCACAAATCAGCACATCAGTCATGTCAACCAACTTTTGAAAGTATAGGACTTCAGGTGCTTCATAAGGCTGTCCGAAATACTTTTTCAATCTATGACCGTTCACTTTAAAAGGTTGATCGCTTGTACCCTTTCAAGGAAATTGCTCCACCCGGATGAACTTCGACAATTTCAAAGGGTCCGGACCATCTGGACTTAAGCTTGCCAGCAAACAGATGTAATCTGGTGTTGTAAAGCAAAGCCATCTCTCCTACCTTGAAATCTCTATCTTTTATCTTTACATCGTGGAGCGCCTTCGTTCTCTCCTTGCTCAGCTTGGCGTTCTCGTAGGCCCTGAGTCTGAATTCATCGAGCTCATGTAGCTGCAGTAATCTTTTCTCCCCACAGAGTTGGCTATCGAAGTTTAAGAATTTAATAGCCCAAGAAGCTTTGTGCTCCACTCGATCGGTAGATGGCAAGCCTTGCCATAAACCATTTGAAATGGTGACGTACCCATAGGGGTCTTGAACGCAAAGGCGATAAGCCCAAAGTGCGTCGTCCAACTTCGACTCCGCTTAGATCTATTTGAATTTACCGTCTTCTCCAAAATCCGCTTAAGACTTCTGTTGCTCACCCCGACTTGGCCACTGGTTTGGGGGTGGTATGGTGTACCAATTCTATGCTTGACACCATATCTCTCAAGAATTTTATCCAGTGGCGCATTACAGAAATGCGACCATTCGTCACTGATAAGGGCTCTAGGACAGCCAAATCTAGTAAAGATATTCTTTTGCAAGAATTTCTTTACAACTTTGTGATCATTGGTTTGGGTGGCTACGGCCTCTACCCACTTGGAAACATAGTCCACACAGACCAGAATATATTTGTTAGAGCATGATGATGGGAACGGTCCCATAAAATCAATGCCCCAGACGTCAAAAACCTCACATTCCAAGATAGGCCTCAAAGGCATCTCCATCCTATTACTGAGTCTCCCTACTCTTTGGCATCGATCACAGCCTTTGCAAAATTAAAGGCTTCAGCATCTTTAAACAAAGTAGGCCAGTAAAAACCAGCTTGAAGGATTTTTGTGACTGTCTTTGGTGCTCCGTAGTGTCCACCAGCGGGACCACTATGACATTGCTCCAGAATATCCAACTGTTCATGCTCCGGAACACACCTTCTAAGCAACCCGTCCTTGCAGACTTTAAACAGATATGGATCCTCCCATACGAGATACTTTAAGTCGCTGAAAAATTTCTTCTTTTCCTGATACGTCATCTCTTCTAAATGCCCACTTGCTAAGTAGTTGACGTAATCAGCATACCACGGCCTCACAGTCTCTAGCTTCATTAATTGCTCAGTCGGAAAGTCAATGCCTATCTCCTTAGGGATTTCGCCACCCTCGTTCACTAGGCGAGATAAGTGGTCAGCTACAACATTATCACTACCCTTCTTGTCCTTAATATCAAGGTCAAATTCCTGTAGTATCAGAATCCATCTGACTAACCTTGGTTTAGCGTCTGCTTTTCCCATAAGGTAGCGTAGTGCTGCGTGATCTGTCCAGACCACAACTTGAGACCCGAGAAGGTAACTTCTAAATTTATCCATAGCAAAAACGACAGCTAGGAATTATTTCTCCGTAGTAGTGTAGTTACACTGAGCTGGGTTCAAAGTTCGGCTCGCATAGTAGATCGGTCCGAACTTTTTGTCGATTCTCTCGCCTAGAATCGCGCCCACCGCGTAGTTAGAGGCATCGCACATTAATTCAAAAGGTTTAGTCCAAATCGGGCGCGATTAAAATAGGGGCACTGGTTAGCTTATCCTTTAAACTATTAAAAGCTTTCTTACACCCATCATCAAACAAGAACTCCACTTCCTCTTTCAGCAGGTTGGATAACGGCTTTGCTATCGTCGAAAAATCTTTAATGAAACGCCGATAGAAGCCCACATGTCCTAGAAATCCTCGTACCTCCTTCACTGTCTTTGAGTACGACATTCTCTCAATGGCTTCTACTTTTGCCTTATCCACCTGAATACCATCACTAGACACCTTGTGTCCCAAAACAATCCCTTCTTCGACTAGAAAATGGCACTTCTCCCAGTTAAGCACCAGATTTTTCTCAACACAACGTTGGAGCACCATATCTAGATTCTTTAAGATTTCATCAAAGCTGTCGCCATAGACTGAGAAGTCATCCATGAAGACCTCCATGCACTGCTCCACAAGTCCATAAAAAATGGCTAACATGCACCGTTGAAAATTCGTGGGTGCATTGCATAAGCCGAATGGCATTCTGCGAAAAGCAAAAGTTCCAGATGGACACGTAAACGTGGTCTTCTCCTGGTCATTAGGGTCAATGGCTATCTGAAAGTAGCCAGAATAGCCATCAAGGAAACTATAGTACTTGTGACCACTCAGTCTTTCGAGGAGCTGGTCAATGAAGGGTAAGGGGAAGTGATCTTTGGCAGTAACCTCATTAATTCTACGATAATCAATGCAGACTCTATAGCCTGTCACGAGGCGTAAAGCTACTTCTTCTCCTTTTTCGTTTTTTCCATTGTGATTCCCCCCTTCTTTGGCACAACTTGAGTGGGGCTGACCCACTCACTATCAGCTATGGCATAAATAATTCCCATGTCAAGCCATTTGATGATCTCCTTTTTGACAACCTCCTGCATGTGCGGATTTAGCCTCCTTTGAGGTTGTCTGACCTTTTTCGCTCTTTCCTCCGTTCGAATCTTATGCATGCACACGTCTGGGCTGATTCCTCTGATATCGCCCACTTGCCATCCGAACGCGAGGATATGTTTCTCAAGCACTTTGATTAATTCTGCTTCTTGCTCCGGCTCGAGTTTAGACGAGATGATCAAGGGCAACTTATCACCGTCTTTAAGGAAGATGTATTTTAGGTGCTGCGGAAGTGGTTTCAACTCTAAGTCAGCAGGTGGTTGCTCGATACTAGATTTTAAGGGACCACCGTTTTCCTTGTGAGCTTGGACCGGTTGACTGAAAAGCACCTCATCTTCCTGAGGTGTAACCCCAGAAAGGTATTGAATGACATCATTTAGAGGAATCTTCCTGTCAGCCTCCGTTTTTTCTTTCTTATGCTTAACCATCTTCTTAAGTTCTTCTTCTTCAAGCTCTTCTGCAAGCTGCTCCCAATCATCCAACTCCCAATTGGTAGTTTCTCTCCAGAAATCTATTTCGTCCCAACTACCCATTAAAACTTCCTCCTCTGCAAGGTTAAAATCGGCCTGGTTGAGCTCCTTCAAATCATTGCTGCTCATCCCTGGAATGTCCCAGATTTTCCGTTCACTCATAGGCTCTGTGTGCGCAAGTTGTTGAGACAACTCTACAGTGATTCCTGTCTGTGAACAGTTATTTCCTGCTTCGTGAATTATAACATCCAGGGCTCCTATCTCCGTGAGCTCTTCATCAGGGTCGGATTCATCTCCATAGATTGCTTCAATGAATGAGATCTCCTGGGTTGGGGTTTCCGCAGAACTTTTTCCTTGCTCGAGGGTAATAGAAGTGTCCCCTACTCTCAGAGTGATTTGGCCAGTTTGGAAGTCAATGGTGGAGGCAGAAGTGTTTAAGAAAGGCCGGCCCATAATCAGGGGCATCTCCTTGTCAGACTGGTAATCCAGTATGACCCAGTCAGTTGGAAAAACTAAATGTTTAACATGGATAAGGACGTTGTTAACACAACCAGCTGCTAAACGGCTAGATCGGTCCACCAACTGAAGAGAGACGGGGCGCTCCCTTAGCCTTTTTTCCAACCCGAGACTCTTGCAGACGTTCAATGGCATCACATTGACAGAGGCCCCTAAGTCGCATAAGACATTGTGGAACGTGTGGCCTTCAATCATGCAAGCGATTGAAGGTCGTCCGGGGTCACCTCGCATGATTGCAACGCTCTACGAAACAGTTGAACATTCTTCTCTTAGCACCTCTTCTGCCATTCCCTTTAGCTTCTTTTTACTTCCACAGGCATCCTTAAGATACTTAAAGCATTTAGGCATCTCAGTTAATACCTCAGCAAGTGGCATAGTCACCATAGTATCTTTAAGCATCTTTTGTCGCTTCCCTGATTATCGACCGAGAATTGATGACATCCGTAAATTTTTCGTTCGACTTGATTTAAAAGCTACTTGTAAAATTGGTTTGCTTGATGCGAAACATGTTCTTGTGCACCCTGGATGTCAAGAGGACTAAAACCGTCTCTTTACGAGACGAGAGTGGAATATGGGCCCTAATAGATTTGTGTTGTCCAAGTGGACGGTTGATTTTCACTGTAATGCAGACTGTTCTATGGTTCCTATTTGGTTTGAATTTCCTGGACCGCCGTTACCGTATTTTAACCCGAAATATGTGAGCAAAATTGGGGGTCTTATTGGAAGACCGTTGCAGACGGATGCAGCCACTTCAGATATGCGACGACCGTCTGTTGCTAGGGCACTTGTTGAAGTCGATATTCAGAAACCCCGTTGTACTCGAATCTGGCTAGGTGAAGATGTTCATAACGGTCATTGGCAAGAAGTCCATGCAGAATACTGGCCTGAATATTGCACTTTCTGTCATAGGATTGGTCACTCAGAGGAAAAATGCTTACGTAAGAACCCCCCACCAGAAAATCGCAAGAAACCAAACCCCGGTGGTGGGGCGTCGACTTCCAATAGGGAAGGGGGTAGTGGCCCAACTCACAGGCAGCCCCAACAAATCTACCAGGTTAAACAGAGTAATACTCTACCCGTCACTGAACCAACTATGAATGCTGGGAGGGACTTGACTAATACTATTGTTCCTAATGCACCTAACAATACTCCAACTCAGGCTTCGAGCCCTAGACCCACAACAACCAAAGATACTCAGAACTCTTTCCATGTTCTACAAGAGCTTAATGATGATTACATTCTTGAGATTGCGCATCAATCACTTATGAAAGAAGACCCATTAGACAGGTGGAAAATAGGCCGAGGTCAGCTGGCTATGATACCGAGCGCACTATCGCGTTGCCGGATTTGATGGACTTTCATACCTCATTAGATCAACGGTTGATTAATTCTGGTATTGTTATGGACTTGGAGAAAGCGGAGGATTCTCATTCGCACAATAGTAGCAAGGATTTGCAGGAAGGTTTTGTAGAGGAATCGCATCGACACGGTCATTTGGAGGACAGAGGTGATAAGGATAACGATCCGCTAGTCGAGGGTAGCGAATTGGTAACAGATGACCTTATGTTGCAACGAGATAATGATTTGGCCGAGGTGACCACTGGTCAGGATAAAATGACATTGAATCCTTCCGTGGCCCAGGGAGAGAACAGTGACAATGCAGATGGATCATCCAATCCCCCGGTACTTCCAACTACTCTACGCATAAAAAAGGGAGGAAAAAGGAAAGCTCAAGCTCATGACACAGGAAACGGTACCTTCTCAAACTTACCATTTACGCTCTTCCGATGTTTAGCCCGATAAATATTTTGTTTTGGAATGTGCGTGGTGTTGGCAATGATAATACTCAAACTTGCCTTAAGCATATATGTAAACATAATAATGTTAAAATACTTGTTCTTATTGAACCTCTTTGTTCTGCAAAGTTCACTACAAGCATCCGTCTTAAACTGGGATTTGACTATTGTGAATCTGTTTTGCGAGGGAAAATTTGGTTCTTATGGTCGGGAGTCGATTGTTCGCTGGATACGGATTGTGATCAGATGTGTACGGCCGGCATTACAGATCAAAATGGAGATAATTTCTTTGTTTCGGGGATATATGCTAAACACAGTAGGCTTGCTAGAGACTCGTTATGGCATGCGATACAGGCTCGGGCCCAGAATAACAATAGCCCTTGGATACTGGGTGGTGATTTCAACATTATCCGCCAGGCGGATGAGAGGAAAGGGGGCGGCCCCCCTAGGGTCAATGACATGCAAGACTTCAATGACTGTGTTTAGAGGGCTAGTCTCACTGAAGCTTCCTTTAAAGGGATCTCAATTTACATGGTACAATCGCAAGATGTGGCAACGATTGGATAGGGTTTTCGTTAATGATATGTGGATGGAACAATTTGATGTCACGAAAGTTTCCCATCTGCCCAGGGTCCACTCAGATCATTGCCCTCTCCTAACTATGTGTGGTTCGAAGAGTCCGGGTAAGTCCTCTTTTCGCTTTGTTAATGTTTGGACTGAAGATGCTACGTTCCTAGACCTTGTGAAATCGGTTTGGGAGGAACCTGAAGAAGGCCAGGGTATGCGTCTTCTGGCTGGGAAGCTTAAGAAGCTGGCTTTTAAATTAACTGATTGGAATCGTGTGGTGTTCGGGAATATTTTTGAGAACACTAAGAAAGCGTTGACAGCGGTTAATGAGAAGACCATTCGTCATGATCAAGATGGGTCGACAACATCTAAGGAAGAACTTGATCAAGCGATCTTTGAGTATGAGAGGTGTAATAATGTTGAGACTCGGTTCCTCGCGCAGAGCGTCCGTAAAGTGGATTGAAGCCGGGGATGCCAATAGTAAATTTTTCCATGCTATCCGTAAACGAGAAGGAATCAAAACTACATTCATAGGATTAAGGCGGAGGACGACGCTTGATTGACAATCGTGAAGATATCCGTGCTTCATCTGCGACTTTCTATGAGAAGCTTTTCTCTGCGGATAGGGAAGGGTTGGGAACTCCTCTTGTTAACTTCTCCCTCCCTCAAATATCTCATGCGCAGAACATGGTCATCATGGATAATCCTTCGTTGGAAGAGATTCATGATACGGTGTCATCTATGAGCTCTGATAGTGCGGCAGGTCCTGATGGTTACACGGCACACTTCTTTAAAGTTTGCTGGCAGATTATTAAGCAGGATGTGCTTAACGCAGTTATTGATTTCTTCGCGGGCGGACACCTTCCTCGCTACTTCTCCACCTCCACGATTATTTTGTTGCCCAAGAAGAAAGGGGCCGACAACTGGAAGGACTTCCGGCCTATTAGTCTTTGCACGGTGTTCTCCAAAATTATCACCAAGGTTATTACGCAAATGGTTGAATCCCTTTCTACCCATGCTCGTGGCCGATCGCCAGACGGCTTTGTCCCCGGTAGATGCATCACCGACAATATTCTTCTTGCCCAGGAGTTATGCAAAGATGTTAATAAAAAACTCGACACCCCAATATTATGCTTAAACTAGATATGGAAAAAGCCTATGATCGCATGAATTGGGGTTTTATTATGAAGATGTTGAGGATGTTCGGTTTTCAAGAGCCTTTTGTTGATCTTATTTTCGAACACTAGGCCGATAACCGGTTTTGCGTCCCCGCTCAATGGGGCGCCTTCCACCCACTTTCACGCAACTCGCGGAGTTAAGCAGGGAGACCCACTTTCTCCTGCTCTATTTGTTTTGGCGGCTGAGTATTTCGGAAGGTCGCTTAACGACTTTATGTCTCGGAATCCGGCATGCGCTTTCGGTCGAAAGTAAAGGGTATCCACTATCTTGCCTTTGCGGATGACACGATCTTATTTACCGCTTGTAATAGAAAGGGGTTGCGGGCCCTCAAAGAGCTCTTCAAACATTATGAATTAGTTTCGGGGCGCGTATCAACTCTTCTAAAACTACGTTCATTGGGCATAATTTGACGTCTACTAAGTCGGGGTGGGTGCGCAATATTCTAGGCTTTCTGCGTGAGAACATGCCTTTTCGTTACTTGGGAGCTCCACTTTTTAGAGGGCGTAATCGCATCCTCTACTACCAGGACATTATTGATAAGGTTCGGCCGGAAGCTTCATCACTGGGGAAACATGCTTCTTTCTTTTGGCGGGAAACTCATTCTCCTCAGACATGTTTTGACGTCCATTCCTATATTTATCCTGCAAGTGCTGGTGCCCCCCAAAGAAGTTATCCATCGTATCCATCGTATCTTTAATAAATTCTTGTGGGATAGTGGGCCGGATGGGAATCATATACACTGGAGATCATGGGATAAACTGTGTACACCGACCGAGGAAGGTGGGCTGGGCGTTCGGAATCTTTTTGATGTTATTGACACTTTTGCGATCAAGCTGTGGGTTCGGTTGCGGCAGAAACAGGGTATATGGGCTAAGGCCATCTTCAATACCTACATAGTTGATAAGTCTCCGCTGGATGTCCCTGAGCCCAAGGTCACTACACCGATGTTACACAGAGTGTGGAAGATGAGAGATACAGCTGAGCAATTCATATCTTGGAGGGTAAATGCGGGAAACATTGACTTCTGGCGAGACAAGTGGACGGAGGCAAATCTGGGAGATTCTCCGGACGGCCTGTTTTGGAAGGTTAAGGATTTTTGGGTGAATGACCAGTGGAATACCGATCTTCTGCATCATTATTTACCCAGTCACGTCGTGGAAGAGATCATTCTTATTCCCTTCTTACGTGAGAAGGAAGATGAGCTCCTTTGGACCCTTAGCCCTGATGGGAGGTGCACACGGTCCACATGGAACATGGTTCGCACTACTCACCCCTCCAATGCTTTATTTAAGATAATTTGGAACAGCCTCCTCCCCCTCAAAATTTCTTTCTTCTGTTGGAGGTTACTTCATAACATTCTTCCCACTGACCCGAACATTCAGCGACGTGGTATAACTCTGGTGTCTAAATGCTTTGCGTGCCATCATGGGGAGGATCTGCGTCACACGTTTATTGATTTTCACTTTGCCAGTTCTGTTTGGAATTACTTTATGAATCACTTCGGGCTACGGTTTACTCCTACGTTAGGGATTGTGCCTATGCTGCACTTCTAGGAAGAATTCAGCTCCTAGTATCTCCAGCCTTCGCCTTATAGTACCGGTTATCGTTTGTTGGGGTATTTGGGCTGAGAGGAATAGATGCAGGCATGACGAAGTCCGTCCTTCTACTCAGCGCACCATCATTCAAATTGAGCATGCTATTAGGCAACTTGCTTTTCGGAAGGAACTGGAAGCCAAACTCTTGGGATCCGACGAGGCACCCCTTTCTTCCAACCCTTCAAGCTCAAATCGACCCCTAAGCGGAAAGTGACTTACCTGAGATGGGCGCCCCCTCGCTCTGGCAATATCAAATTGAATGTGGATGGGAGTGTCAGGAATGGAATTGCGTATGGTGGAGGTATCCTCAGGGACTCCGATGGCGGGTTTATAATGGCTTTTCATTCGTGTTTTAGGCAGGGGACGGTGGTGGATGCTGAGGTTAAATCTCTGTTATTTGGTCTTCGTATGCGCACTTATGCACAGGCTGTGGATATCGAATCGGATTCTCTTTATGTGTATCGTATGGTGTCTGGTGCTAGTGGTGGGGGATGGCCCCTGTGCCTCTCCGTCACTCAGATCTGTACTATCCTTAGACTGCTACCATATACTATTTCTCACGTCTATGGGGAGTGCAACAGGGTCGCTGACGCCCTAGCAGCGTTGGAAGGGGATGATCACATTTTTATTCGCCAGAGGGATGTCCCACCCCACATTTTGAATTTAATCCATGATGATTTACATGGCCCAGCTCATATCCGATACATCACTGATAATCCGGGAAGCACTTTTCACTTGTGAAGGGTGCAAACCAGGTCATATTGTTCATTTCACCTACTTTTCCGTTTTCACCAATTCGTACCCATATACTGTGTATCACACTTTGTGCAGATCGATGCAGCTCGCTAAAGATTATAGCCGTGCAGTTTGCTTGAAGTTTACTCATGGACGTGGCGTACACGATCGTGCCTACCTTTGGACGCACCCCTACTGCATTGCTAGGGGTGAAATCCAGGTGTCTTTGTTGCTTTTGCTGTCAAACGCTGTGCTCGTACTTTTTCTAGTTTTTGATCTTCCCCTCTATTTACTTGGTACAGCTTCTGACATGGGTGTAGCTGCTCACTTTACGGACCGGTCATGTCAAAAATTCACCAGGAATGACCACAAATCTCTCGTTGCTTGTGCAAGTTCGGATGAGGGTGCGGGGCGATCTTCGACTTTATCTCCCCGATCGTATACACCAGTGCAGACGACAAAGTTACAACATTTATTCCACTTTGATTTCCACTGATGTAATTATCTATGGGGCAGGGATTTTATTGGGAGTGCATAGAGCGAGTACTCTTCCCTATGTGATGGATTTTCCTACCCTGGGTTTGCCACACATAGGGTTTAAGGAGGCCATGCTATGCACTCTATCACGTAAACTTGGGGCGGGCCGGGATATGGCAATGAACTTTGTAGCTCTTTATTTGGTTTTTCAATAAAAATAAAGTTGCTTTTAAAAAAAAAATAAAAGGAAGGGTTTTCGAATGATTGATTATAGTTTGACTTTTAATGGCTTCGTCCTCCTTATCCTTCCACCTGACAAACTTTTCAGTTTTCTTTTTAGTCAGGGGTTCAGCTACCTGACTTCTCTTCTCAGCATCCTCATCACTATCCCCTGAAGAATCATCATCATCCAGCTCTTCCTCACTGTTGCTTTCTTTGGCATTTGTCTCCTACTTACCCCCTCCTGAACTCATGGCGTCAGGAGGGGCTACTCGTTTCCCGATAACTTTTCAGGTCCAGCTGTCTTACCGCTTCTGAGGGTGACTGCATTCAACTCCTCCTCTTGTCCATAATCCCATTGCGGTGTGATGGCATTACAAGCACTGACATCTGCCTTAGGGTTTTTATCCGTATAACTAGGCGCTTTCCTTGAGGTCTCGCTCGCTTGTTGATCGGCCATCCGACCAATCTGTCTCTCCATCGTTTTTTGACCGGTGGCTAGTGTTTTCACCATGTCTACTAGCTCATCAAATTTCTTCTGAAAGACATAGGTGGGCTGTTGATTTTGCGTTTGAGCCCAGTTACCTTGGGGTCTTTGGTTATTGGATGCACCAGGTGGTGTATAATAACTATTTCGCGGGTTTCCCGAATAGTTACGGTTTTGAGTGTGGCTCGATTGACCAGAATTTTGACTGAAGCCTCTGAAAGGTTGATTCTGGTTCTCCATGGCATGCACTTCCTCATTCATCATATTCCCGGCCTGCATGCCCGAGTAATTCACATCTGCTGGCCCCTCTTGCTGCTTCATTTGTAGGTTGGCTAGTTGCTTGTTCATTATTTCCATTTGAGCAACTAGCATTTTTGTCTCCGAGTTACTTGCAGCAGCCTCCTTCTTGCTTCCACTAACCTGGGTCTTCTTTTGAGTAGCCCACATGTTATTCTTAGCTATTGTTTCTGTTACCCTGTAGGCAGCATCATCTCCTCCCCCTAAAAACGATCCATGAGCTGTGGAATCTAGGTAATCTCTATTGGGTTGAGTAACACCCTGATAGAATAATTCTAGAAGTTCATGTCGATTGTATCCATGGTTAGGGCATTTCCTCATTAACAAATTCAACCTCTCCCAGGCCTTTCCCACACTTTCTCCTTCTAATTGCTCGAAAGTAGCTATATCTCGTTTACGGTCCATTATCGTTCCAGGTGAAACGAATTTCAGAGCAAAGGCTCTTTTAACATCGGCCAGCTTATGAAGAGAGTGATGGGGTAAGGACTTAAACCATCGATTTGCTTCACCTTTCAAGGCAAATGGGAAAAGTTTCAATTTAACAACTTCTGAAGGAACGCCAGGGTAGTGACCTGCTTCACATATTTGCACAAAAGTAGACAAGAAGTCATGTGGGTCTTCTGGAGCAGTGCCATGGAATGAACTATTTTGGACCATCCCCGCAACTCCATTCTTTAAATCAAAATGCATTCCTCCCATCTCCGGAGGCCGAATTGGTCTATGCCCTTCCAAGAAGTCTTGATCAAGATATGGCGCATAAGGGTCTTGCTGCACAACAGCTACAGCCGCCTGGGGCTGTTGCTGTTGAACATTCTGATTTACTGGTGGATGTGGTTGTTGTTGTTGCATTTGCTGGTTTATCCAGGCTTGCTGCTGTTGCTGGTTCTGCAACATTTGCATCAGAATTACGTTTAATTGAGCGGGATCCATGCCAGGAGGATTTTGGTTATTATTCTCTTGGTCCTCCGGTTCGTTATCGTTAGAACCGTGTTCGCTCATGTTGTCAGGATTTGGGAAAAGTCTTCTCTTGACAATGTCCCGTTCAGGCTCAGGATAGTATAATAACGGTCCCTTTTTGCTCCTGGTTTGCATAAACCAGGGGAGCAAAACAGAAAAGTCAACACTGACGATAGGTCAGGTTGACGAAAGAGTTTTAACCTTGTAAGCAAGGGTTAAGAGAAGGAAAGAAAAGGAAAGAACAGAATAGAATGAAATAGAATAAGAAAGAGGACGCAGACGGGCATCCGAGGTTTTGGACGGACGTCCTCCTGAAGAGATAACCGTACGGGCGTTTGATGCTCCAGACGCTCGTCTGATCTGCTAAACTAATGCAGGATACAATATTTTTAATTAATTTTTTTTATTTTTTTATTTTTATATATTAATTTAGAAAAGATATAGAAACAGAAACAGGAAAGGAAACCTACCTACGAAAAACTTAAAAGAGGAAAAACACTAAGACGGTGAAAAAAAACGTGTTGAAATCTTCTAGGGCTAAAATGGAAGGGAAAACAACATATTTTGACCTCGAAAACGGTGTCAAACGGCCGTAGGCGTCGGAACGAGCTTTCCGAATTGGGGTCCTACGCGCCAAACGGACACTCGAGCCGAAAGTTATGGCCAAAATACTGCCGACTCAGAAAAACTACACTACGAAGAATCCGACAACCGTTACCGATTCCCCGGCAACGCCGCCAAAAACTTGTTCGATAAAACTAGTTTTAAATTTATTTTATCGGAACACCCCAAGTATAAGGCTCGTAGTATAGGGTGTTACCGAGTCGTCCTAAGGGAATCGTATAATTATCGGATTAAAGTGCAGTTGTTGTATCGATTATGTCACAAAATGTTACCTAAAACTAAGGCTGAAGTTAATTATAAAACAAAAACTAAGACCAATGGCTAAAATATTAGAAAACAGAAAAAAAAATCAATACTGGACGAGCGTCCACTATGGGTGGACGGGCGTCCGGTAATGTGCCGGAGCAAAAATATGCAGAAAACAATAACTAAAGTTCTGAAAATAACTAATCGTATAATTAGCACGAACGAATTGGTTTATCAAATAGTTAAAAGAACAGTAGAACAGCCAGCATCAACCACACAACAATCACACAACCATTTTATGATCAGAATACGATTTTATTGGTATGATCAATCTCAAAATCGATTAAATTCCTTTAACTCAATTCCTAGGATTTTGTTTTCTTTTCCAAGCAAAACAATCTAACATTCATCACATGATCATCAATTTGCTCCCAAATTATATAACCCAATTAACAACAAACGATTCCTCAGGATATTATTAATTGTATCGATCGAAAGGTTCTATTGTTGAATTATATTTCCATACAAATTCAAATCAACGTGCGGTTTCATTGACATTCCTATCTAACAAAACACTTAACAATCAATCCAAATACCAATCGATAAATAAGATACAATATTCGAAATCATAAATAAAGATAACCTAACAATTCATGGTTGTGGTGATGTTGATGTGGTATCCTCCAGTTGTTCTACCTCTATATGCTTAGCCTTGCATCCTTGTGATGATCCAAGACACGGTTGAGGGAAAGAAACTCATAATTTCGTAGGGTTTTGGTGCGGCTGCTCTCCTATGTGCGGCTGCTGTGAGTTATGATGATTTTAGGGTTGGGATATCGCATGTATTTATAGAAAACTGAGGCGGCTAGGGTTAAGTCGGCACCCGGACGCCGTTTGATGACTCGGACGCCCGTCCAGAGTGCAAAACATATTTGAGTCGGGCCGAGCTGGGGTTGGACGCACGTCCTATACAAAATCAGACGCTCGTCTGCTAAAAATCATCAAATTCTGAATCTAATTCTTCCTCCTGGACGCTCGTCTGGCATAGTGGACGCCCGTCCATCCTGGACACCAGTCTAGGGATTCAAACGTTCGTCCAGAGCTCCTGGGATTGATTTAATTGATTTCTTCCCTCTTTATCTCTTTATCCTTCAGCTCACACTCTTCAAAGTACGATTAAACACCTCAAATCATCTTTTTCCAGTCGCATTTTTAACACCTGCAAGTCATTGAAAGCACACCAAAGTGTAACACAACTCAAACCAACATAAAATCATCATTTTAAGCACGTAATTGGCACGTTTTACACTTTTCATAACTTTAAAACAATTTCTTCAATTTATTCATTTAATACGTAATTTTCTATAAAAATTACTAAAACACGGGGATTATTGTGATGAAATATTGCAACATAAATCATAAAATTCACCGAGAACAACTCGCCCACACTTAGCTTTGTGTTCGTCCCGAACAAAACAATCAAAACTGGCTCACTGTACATGTAATCCACATAGGCTCTCGACTCACGTAACCAAAGATACGAAAATGATAGCAATTAATACCACCATAGAGATAGATCCTGTGTGTGTGTGAAAAGCCCTTTTCAACCTCCACCATTCTTTTGCACAAAAATCCTCTCAAATAATCCTAATGACTTTCCTAGGTATAGGCAGTAACCGTTTCACACAAAGTCTTCCCGTGTACTTATTAGGATAATCCCTAATGCATATCATTCAGTTTATACTGGGGATATTCAGGAGATAACTACGGTTCCTACCAACTTTACTAACTTTCCACATTGCCATTTGCTAATTTTCTTTTAAAGTTCACTTAATACCACATGTATAGCATATGCCCTCATTCCCAGCAATAGGATGTTTTGTGATAACACCCTAGCTGGACTACTATCATAAGGTAGTCGGGAGCTATTAAGCCTTATAGTGGTATAGGACATTTCTTGATAATGCCCTACCGCACTCAAATCATCGGCAGCTACATCCAACATAAATATATATATAATTCATCTTAGATTGGTATTCAAACCTTAAATTATATCCTTCCTATCACATTCAAACCTTCAGATATTCACAGTACACGTTCAGAATTTAGGTGTTACGTTTACTGTTACTATTAAGCGCAAGTCTCTCTAGGATAAACCACTAGGATCGTGAATGGATAGAGTTTAAAGAAACTTCACTTCAATCTCAAAGGCTTACGTGAATATGAAATGAATACTATCTCGTGTCAGTAAAAACATGCTATAGTTATCTCACAGAAGTTACAGACAATCATCGTCAAGAAACTACAACTAGCGAGCCTTTTTGTTTCAATCATATGCTCGTAACTCACAAAAATTTTAAATTTGGCATGAAATCCACACATTTACTCATTTTCCAATAATTATAACATGAAAACATGTAGACACCCCCCCACACTTAAATCACATTATGTCCTCGAAATGTGCAAATGAAAGAAAAGAATACTTAGTTTGGTTGCAAAGTGGTTGTCGGGTCAGTAGGGTGACAAAGTGGTCGAGCGATAACATGAATGAACCGCTGCAGCTCGTATCACGAACGTACAACACTAAAAGTGATAACGGCAAAAACCGCTCAACGAGATACGCAACACTCGACATAGCATATAATCTCGGGGTACAAGGGGTATATGAGTAAACATGAATGCATACGAAATGGGCAAATAAAGCATTCACAAATAGGACAGGGGATAACCAACACACAAATCACCATGTTTTATTCCTAATGCCCTAAAAACTTAACTAAAAAGTAACTTAAAAGACTAGGCCGCCTCCTAGTAGCGCTTCTTTTATGTCATTAATCGGACAGAGTCGAAAGTCAACCCGGATCGGGCCACTTTGGTTTGATACCACTTTGTTAGGAAATCTACGCGGAACGCAATGGAATTCAAAAATTTGATTTCCTTTTACCCAAGATCGACTTCGTTTAATCAATAAACAAACGAGTTAGTAGACGGTGGTTACCTTGGTTGATCTAAAAGATCGACGCTTTGACCGTCTAAGGAGAGTAGTTCTGCATAGAGCCGCCCAAGTGTTCGGCCTCTACCGCCAGTCCACACGAACAGCCCGCCGGAATCCCATCATGGATTGCTATTGGAAAACTCCGGTTGCTAGACCGGCCCTTTTCCCCTCTCGCCAACTCTCTATAGGATGCTGTCTATTTTACACAAGAACTATTAGTTCTTGGAATTGTGTTGTACAAAAGAGCTTGACACCCACACTATATTTATAGTGTATATGGCGCCCCAACTAGAGTGTGGAGGAGAAGAAAACCTTCTCCCAATAAAATAAGGAAAATATAATTGATTGATTTATCTCATTTATTACAATATCTCATATTAAATAAATCTAGGATATTGTCAATATCTTATATTGAATATTCCCAAGATATTGTCAATATCTAATATTGACTATCTTTATTTTATTACCATAAATCAATTTACACATGTGTATATATATCACATATATATATATAACACATAAATCTGTATAAATATATATCTTGAAAACAAATGTGCACAAGCACATTCCAAGTGCAAGTCACGTATGTGACTATATATATTTAATAATTAATATCTTATATTAATATATGGTAATCTTATTAATTAAATTGCATAATCCAAGTGTATCTTATACACAATAATATATGCGCCCCATATGCCAATAAATTGGCATCCGGAATATTTTTTAATTAATAAATATAATTAATATCTTGTATTTAACTTATTCATAATAAATAAATACCACCATATTAATTTACCGCTATAACCTTTATAGTCTCGAGATAAACTTTCCTTATTTGGTTATCATCTATAACCACATTTTAATCCGGCTAGATGTTCTTATGTGTGTGACCCGATAGGCTTCCGAATATGTTGGCCGTAGACACAAAGTGCAAATTACGAAAATGCCCTTCATGCCTAACGATCACGGGATAGCGTCTAGCAACACACCGTGACCCCCAATCATCGGAAGAGTCAAATGCAATGACTACTACCTTTCATGTGAAACGCTTACCGTGTAACTTACAATCCTATCGCCGTAATAATATCCATACGGTCGTTAGTCGAGTGTCAAAACATCAACGACCGTATCTTATAATTTGGACATCATGCTCTCTCGAAGTAACTCGTTTACTCCCACTTTGCAAAGATTCACGAGAGTAAGACATTCCTTATAAGAAGGCCATTTCGTATATTCGATCCCAATCATAGGATACGCGATTCCCGACGACCAATCATGTATACTCCGCATGCTTCAATATCATACCCAATCACTACCGCATGATCGCCCCGTGGCTGGGGAAACCTCAATAGTGTCAAAGCATGACAATCCACACCGTGATGCCATGAAGACTCCGGTCCTAAGGATAATTACACAACCGTCACATAGTGTGACACTTATCCGTGTAAGTCGGTCAGTCTAACGTACGCATTCTCTAATACACGTCCACGTACAGTCAAGTGTCCCTACACTTCGATAGACGAGATCTATCCCTGCCCTTAAAGACAGAAGACATCTAATACGTGCTAGTCTGTTTATACTATCAATGCCCTGTTTAATAGTACATCAGCCTAGAGACATATAAGTATCAAACTTATACATTTTTCTCTAGACTATTTCTTGCTTCTTCTTTCATTATGCACTATAACAGTTAGTTATGACTTTATCATCATGGGTTGTAAGTGATCTCACTAAGTACATGAAAAATCATCATCAAAACAAAGATATTAGTTCCAACAATTACCCCCTTTTTGATGATGTATCATAACCCTCTCTAAAAGCAATAATAAGAGAATAATGCAGGAAATCATAACAAATTAAAATAACAAACTAAAACAGCTGGGTTCATTACAAAACAAACCGAGTTACTGGATTGATTACAACTTTTCTTTTTCCAAAGACAACATCTTTTCACCATGAAAAATACTTCTTTTTGTTTCTAGTAGCCTTCTTGTCTTCCCTTCTTCTCTTGATTCATTATCTCTGGGCTTGATATCCAAGTATTCATTGATCAACCGATTTGCTTCTTCGTTATCTTGATTCTTGAGTTTTATCAAAATCTCTTTAATCTCCTCATCCATTGTCTTCTCTTCTTCTTTTGATATCAAGATATGTCTTTCTTTTTCAGCATTTCCCTCTGGTTTCATTTCAGCTCCCCCCTCGGTCTTTGATTCTTTGTCTCCAACTCCTTTTAATTCGATTTGCAATCTAGCACAAATTGCAATCTTCTTTCTGATGTTTAACACAGCTTTAACTGAGGCTTCTTCATCTTCCTCAGTTCTTGTTTCTACAAAAGTTTCTTCTGCAATTAGCTCCTCGATCAGATTATCAACCGCTTCTCCATTTTGTTGAATAGCAAGTAGATCAGCATCTACTTGTCTGTCTTGTTCTTTAACCAACAGTTTGGCAAGGATTTCTTCAGCTTTGTCAACTCTTTCAGTTTTATCAGCATCAACATCACCTTCAGTTTTATCTTCCCCCTTGTTGAAGATATGCAAAAGCTTTCTTCAAATAATTTGTGCAAGGTGATGATGTTGGAGTATTTGTTCGGACTTTGAGTAATGTGTTTGTTGAAATAAATTCATGTAAGTTGTAGAGCTTCTGTTGTAGAGTCTGCATCAGGCTTTCGATGATCATTTTTAATCCTTCCAATTTCTCATCGGTTTGGTGCTGAGACCTTTCAGTTTCGTCCTTCAATATGGATTTGCTTGTAGAATTATGTTAAACCTGAGATGAGGAACTGGCTTAATGATAATAAGAGTCATGACTTGATAATTCTTTCTCATACTCAGTCGCGCAAAATTCAGCATCTTCCAAAGCTTCTCTTTGCTCCTCAGTATATCCTTCATGCATCTTAGTTGGAAGTTCACTTTCTTCAGTTTCATCTTCAATTAGAATAGTGTCTTCTGTTTCAGATTTCTTTGCAAGGTATTTGTTCCACATCCTTCTTTGTCTCCTAAAAGTTCTTTCATCTAGATTTACAGTTTCACTTGAGCTAGAGTTTGAAGTTTCTCTGCTGTCTTCCTCATCGACTTTCCTTTTCTTCGCTCCACTAGACACTGATTTCTGTATTACTTCTGTTTTTGTGGATTTTGAGATGGAGAAATAGTCTAGTATACTTTGAACCTGATATGTAAATCCCTTTTTCAATAAGAACTTTTCTCCAATAGCCTTCCTTCCTTGACCTTTCGCTTTTTCATCTGAAACTTGTTTGATCAATTGCTTGAGAACAAACTTGTTCCAATCCAGTTTTTCTTCAAACCAAATAGCATAGATAAGTTTCAGTTTCTCTGTTGACAGAGTGTAAATATTCCAGGTGTGTCCTATGACATTTTTGTCAGAAGAATTGTCAAAAACGCAAATTCTCGTTTTTGTTGATGAATGGATCCAATGAAATTCTTCTTATCTTTGTTGAGTGCTGTGACATTCCAAAGTTTGTCTTTTTCTTTATTTCCAAAAGTGAGAGATGAAGATCCTCCAAATATGTCCAAACCAAAGACTAGGGAAAGCAGATGTTCATTAACAATAATGCTTTTATTTTGAACTGCTGCCCTGAAACTCTTTCCATCATCAGCGATTATGGCGTTTCTGTAGAAATCTTTGATATTTTCTAGGTACAGAGTATTGACCTTTACATCAAACAGATTTTCAAGTCCTCGAACCTTTTTGATTTTTTCTGCAATCTGAGTTGATAGGATGGAGTTTGAAATTTTTTGACTGAGGTCATCCAGACTCATGGTAATTCCTTCATCAATGTTATATCGCTCCATGGATTTAAGTTAAGAATTCTTGGGGGAATTTTGAATGTTTTGAAATTGATTGAGCAAGATTTTGTCAAATATGCGTTTCTGAGTCCTTCAATCGTTTTCAATAAGAGTCGTGTCACAATCAATGAGATTTGTAGGGATGCACATCTACCTCTTCTCCTTGATTGACACGTGGCTTCAGGCGATTTGTCTTGTCAGCCCAAGCGACAGGTGGTAGATGGAAAGTTTTCTGCTTTTGACCAATTTGCCCTTCATCAGCTTTTGTCTTTTTCAGCTGTGTAGAAAGTCAGTTTTCTCTGGTTTCAGCAACATAAGAACTGACTTAGCCTGCAAAACAGTTTTAAGTTTTCTTTGGTACCCATATCTTCTTGGGTCCGGCTAGATTAGTTACAGAAGTACAGACTTCAGTTTCTTTGATGAGAGAATTAACCTTTCTCATCTCTTTTCTAGATAGGCCATTACGCTCAACCTTAGTTGATTTCACAAGGATTCTTTTAGATTTATCATCTTTATTTTCTTTGTGTAATCCACTAGGTCTTCCAGTATTTTGATGTCTAGAGTTTATACTCCTTGAGATCTTAAGACTGGGTAATGATGGGGAATTATCATTGCTTTTGTCAAATTTACTAGATAGTAACCTTTCAGCTAGATTTGACATATCAGTTTCAAGAAACTCATTCCAATCTTTTGCTTTGCCAAGTTCTATATCTTTAAGTTTCAACTCCAGTGTGAGTTTTTCTGTTAACTTGGCAAGCTCAGAGTTTCTCTGGCTGAGTTCAGTGAATGATAACTGAGTAGTAGAATGTACCTTTTTTGATTACTTGTTACAGCTTCATGATATGAATGTACATTCTTTGGTTGTCTAACGAAACTTTTATATCATCAGTTTCTTGCAACAACTTCTTTTCTTCTTTTTCTGAGAAGTTACTTAGTGATGGAACTCCTCTAGATTTGTCATTATATACATTGATATTGATATCCACATTGTCACTGAGTTGAGGTTCTGGATTTGTATGTGAATTTGTAGCACTGATCCTTTCAAATACTTGATCCTGAAAATCAGATACATTTTGCAAACAGTTAGTCAGGGGATGAATAAGCCAACTTCTAATTCTAGATGTAACCATTTCGATTGAGTGCTTTTACAACTGATACAGTGAGGGCTTTTCAACAACTGGTTTGTAAGATATCTTTGGATCACTTCCAAACGGAAGAACTGCTCCGATACCAATTGTTGGTCCCTTGGAAAGGCTAACACAAGTTTAGAGGGAGGGGGGGGGGGGGTGAATAAACTTGTCCCTAAAATTGGATTTAAAACAAATTAAGGTTCAGTTAAAACTTGTGTGGAGTTAAGATGACTGAGCTGAGTTTAAGTCAAACTGACTTAACCAAAAACTGAGTCAACCGGCAGCGGATATAATTCTAGCCTTTTGTGCAATAGATGTGTCAATAAAGATCTAAGTCTCCTATGTATCAGTTCTGTGCTGACCCAGTGTCTAATGTTTGCTGAGTGTAGTGATAAAATGATTATGCAATAAATATAAATGCGTAAAGTAAATCAACACATAATTTGTTTACGGAAGTTCCGGGTGGTGTAATCCCGTACGTCTCCCCTTCTCCTGTGGTGTAGGAGGTATCACTAGAATATTGAGATAACTGTTACAAAATTCTAGCTCAATGACAGTCCTTCACTACACCCTAGTTTCACTGTCTACACATAATGAAGAAAGGTAAGATTGCTCCCTTCACTCTGCACACCGATCCTTTGGAGGTGGAATGACTCCTTCACCAGCTAACCACTAACACAAACACAGTCCCCAGACTGCACCAACAGCTGTGGCAATCAAGTTGCAACCGTATGAGGAAAGGTGGAGTTGCTCTCCTCAAACCATGCACAACCAACCCTTCTTCACACAGGTTAGGTTTAGAATTAATCAAAAGATTAATTCAGTGAGCTATCTGATTCTTCTGGATATGGCATTGTAGCTCCAAGATGCCTTCTTCTCCCTTAATGGGTTACTAGATCTTTCTTTGTAATCTTCAAGGAAATTCCATTGGCTTCCCCTTTTCTAGATATAAAATCTGATTATCTGAATCTGGATATTTAGATATATGTTTTTTTAAGCTTTTCCAGATCTGTCTCTTTCACGCACTTCTTTCTGAGTATTTACAGGGATGATGTAACGATCAAATGAATATTATAGCCGTTACATCTGTCGTTTAGCCAACGTTCATATGTACGACCTTTTGTCGTTTTGTTATTTCAAATTAAACAAGGCCTTAACTCAGTTTTCTACTATTCTTCAAAACTGAGTACATCGTATACTTGTCATCTGACCTTAATTGACTAAGTCAGGGTACACCATTTCGTTTCTTCTTTTCCTGGTAACTGATAATCTTTGTCCTTAAGATTATTCAGCTTTACATGCTCTATAGTTCAGTTTCAGGTCACCACAGACTTTCCTGAATCCTGTCTTATAGTCATGACTTAATCAGCTTCTAACTGAGTTTGCCACCTCAGTTCTTTAGTCTTCAATAACTGATTCTGTGTCCTCAGTTTTTCGGTCTTCTTAGACAAGCCATCTGAGTCTGTGTCCCTCAGCGAACTTATCCTCTTCAGTTTTCTTATGACTGAGTCTGATCCCTCAGTTCTTCATATGTATACGCAATTTGCTTGCTGTGACTCAGCTCCTAGTTCCTATCTATTACAATGCTTGTCTGAAACAACCTATACAAAGTTCAGACTCTAGATGGAACTTATACATTTTTCTCTAGACTATTTCTTGCTTCTTCTTTCATTATGCACTATAACAGTTAGTTATGACTTCATCATCATGGGTTGTAAGTGATCTCACTAAGTACGTGACAAATCATCATCAAAACAAAGATATTATTTCCAACAGTTCTTGATCAGTTTTCCACTATCATTGTTGATTTGAGAATCAATTCTGAAATTCTTGATAGCCATGGCAGCTAAGAAACAAGAAATCAGTCCTTCCAGTCCATTTTATGTTCATCCTAATGAGAATCCGTCTCTGGTTCTTGTTCAGCCATTGATGAATGGCAACAACTACAATCCCTGGAAAATATCCATGGAGATGGTGTTGATCCCCAAAAACAAAATTGGCTTCGTAGACGGCACAATTAAGAGGCAAAAAGCAGATTTAGCGGAATTCCATGCATGGAGACAATGTGATACAATGGTGAGATCATGGATCATAAATTCTATTGAAAACACCATTGCACAAAGTTTGATTGACTTCAAGAAAGCACACGCAGTATGGAAGAATCTTGCAGCAAGATTTTCAAATGTTGATTCATTAAGACTTTCAGATCTTCTTGAATAGATGCATCTACTGAAACAAGGCACATATTCTGTCAATCAATAATTTTCCAAATTGATGATTATTTGGGAAGAAATCAAGACCATCAGGCTTGTAACAATCTGTTCTTGTGATCCTCAATGTCACTGCAATGCAATCAGCAATCTGTTGGATCATTTGGAAGCTGAACATGTCATGAAATTCCTTAAGGTTTAAGGGTTGAATTTGAACCAATGGTCTCACATGCAATGTTGATGGTGCCTTTTCCAGAAATTCATGATGCCTTTGAAGTGGCAATCAAGTTTGAGAGACAGAAGTCATATGTGGCTAACAAGGCCAAGAATCAAGATTCCATGGTCCTATTGTCACAAAAGAATGGACAGGGACAAAATCAGACTATCAGCAGACCTAACTCTGCTGCAAATCCCAGACCCAAAAATCCCAAAAAGATGCAATGTAGCTTTTGTGGATTCAATGGTCATACTGAGGAGACCTGTTGATGAGAGTCAACTTTACTATTATTCGGTGCATGTTTTAGCCCCCATTTATGACCCTTTTGACTTATTCAAACACATAGCACGTTCACTTTGAGGCAAACTATCACATAGACTGTAAACATCATCACTTTACGGTGTTTTTGGCCCATTTCGAGCCCTTTTTATCTTGCAGGATTGTGCTCGGTATATTGTTCTATGGAAATATAGGAAATAGGTGACTCATAAACCTGGATGATGAATATGAGGCTTAGAGAGTGTGTACCCGAAGCCACGGAGTTCTTACGGATCAATTGTCTCGAGCATTTATACTCACACCTGACTTAAAGTGACATTTTACCCATCTTAGAGACAGAATTCGGTTTGGACTTCTTCCGAAGAGTTGTATATCTTCAAACAAGATTTTCAACGCATCTTGAATCACTCCAATCGGAGGTCCACACGCAAAGTTATGGTCAATTTACTGACGACAATCTAGTACCGAACCATCCGTCGAGCCGAACTTCAGGCAGCTCGGCTCGTTACGCGTCTTTCACCTTAAAAACGGGATTTCCTGCATATTTCTCATTCTCCCCTTCCCCAAAACCCTTAGTCACCATTCTCTTCTTCTCTTTCACCATTAGATTCATTCCTACACTAGTTACTACTTGAATTTAACATAATCTATCTTAGATTCTTGCTTAACTCTCTTGGATTTTGCATTTTGTGTTCTTCTTCTTCCCCAAGTGACATGTGTGTGGATGAAGATTGTTGCAACTTCAATTTTCTGCGTTTTTGGTAATTAATTTCGTTTTCCTCTCATTTCATGGCTTTAATTTCTTGTTTGATGCTTGCTCTTGTAGTTATAATGAGTAGCTATTTTCTATCATAGTTAAATCATGTGAAGGTTGAAGAAATCTCTCTCTAATTGATGAAATTGGGAATGGGTAGTGTTTAATTGTTGTTATATCGATGAATTCATGTCTTAAAACTTGTTCTTAGAGCTTGAATTAGCTTGATCACCTAGTTCATGACCTCACACACCACTTTTATAAATGTATGTTGTGAAAGGGTGTGGGAAAACGGGTTTTAAGATCGTTTATTATAATTGACTGAGTTTTTTAGATTCAATTAGGGAACGAGGTTTATCGGTTGATTAATCGAGCAACTCTAGAGCGTTAATCTTGTTTCGGTCAGTTAAATCCTTAAAGGCGGACTGTTGAACCGGGCAAAGGGTACTAGGTTGTTGCATGACGTCTAGTACTATCTTAGGAGTTTGTACCCATGAACGAGTTGATATAAGCATTAGGATGGTTGGTTGTTAGTTTCCATTCCCAAATAATCGATTAGAGGGGCAAAAGTATTCAATTGGATCGTGATTTGGCTATGTCTCTTTCTCTCTAGTTTAAATATCGTTTTAGCATAATCAAAACTTGAACACACTTGATTAATCTAAACTAAGTATTAGAATGGCTTTGGTAGTCGATTTATTCCTCGTGGGATACGACCTTGCTCGCTACTATAATGCATCCGACTCGGTACACTGCCGATCAAAGTTGGACCGTCACTATTTTGGCCATCACCTGTTACAAGAAGCATGGTTTTCCCTCAGGTTTTAAATCAAAAAGGGCAAATATGGTAGAAGAGGAGCAATCAGTAGAAGAAGATTAGGCACCAAGCAGGTCTGCTGGACCAGGGTTTCCCAATCTTATTGCACAACAACTTGACAAGTTGATGGCTCTGCTGAATGACTCTCCAAGACATGCAGGATTTATTGTTGGCCAACCTGCTGACATTGTTACACACTACTCACCTGCCACAGGAACAGGTGACCTAAATTTAGTAAGATCAATACAATGGATCTTGGACTCTGGTGCCACATATCACATTGTAGGATCATTAGATCTATTAAGTAATCCAAAACCTTCATCTGGTATAAAAATGGGATTACCTATTGGAAATAATGTCTCTGTCACAGCCAAGTGAGGATCAACACTCAACTGGTCCTATATGATGTGTTTTGAATTCCTGGTTTTAAATATAACCTTTTATCTTTACCTTCTTTCATTAATCATACAAAACGTGCAGCTATTTTTTCTGCTAACAAGTGTGTTTTGCAGGACAAGAACAAGAACATGATTGGTTCAGCTGAGTTACAGAGAGGACTTTATGTCATGGATCAGCCTATAATACTTTCTGTTACCAATGCTGTAAAGAATCACACTTTATCTGATAGATTATATGATGCACTTTTATGGCACTACAGACTTGGACACTTGCTTGATAAGAGACTGCAAGTCATCAGTTCACAGTCTGCTGATGTCAAATTCTATAATCATGATCTTTGTTATGTCTCTCCTATAGCAAAATTGAAGAAAAGTCCCTTTCCTTTAAGTACCACTACTGTAAACACTGTTTTTGATCTTGTTCACATGGATATTTGGGGTCCTTTGAGACAGCATACTGTGAATGGACATCAATATTTTCTTACTGTTGTAGATGATTTTTCTAGGTTTACTTGGCTTTTTCTTATGAGGCATAAATCTGAAGCTTCTGACCTTGTTAAATCCTTTGTTAAATATGCTTCTACTCAGTTTCATAAAATTGTTAAAGTGATTAGATCTGACAATGGTGCAGAGTTTCAACTTACTGACTTTTATGCTCAGCAGGGTATCATACATCAGACATCCTGTGTCAGTACACCTGAGCAAAATGGTATTGTTGAAAGAAAATATCAGCATCTTATAAATGTTGCAAGAGGTTTGAGGTTCCAGAGTAATCTACCAATTGAATATTGGGGATTTTGTCTTTTACATGCTGTTAAATTGATTAATACCACGCCTACACCACTGCTAAAAGAAAGCACTCCACATGAAATTCTTTATGGCACCTAACCAGATTATTCTGTGTTTAAAGTTTTTGGTTGCTTAGTTTTTTCATGTACACTTCAACAGTATAGAGCCAAGTTTGATTCAAGATGTAGGACTTGTGTCTATCTTAGGAATTCAACCACATCCAATGGTGCTATTCTGTTAGACATTACCAACAAATATATCTTTGTTGCTAGAAATACTCAATTCCATGAAACTTACTTTCCTCTTTTTCAGCAGGTGTTGGGAAAGCCTAGACATCTTGCTGACATGCCTGTTCCTTTGCCAGTAATAGACAGTTTTGATGACCTGTTGAATGAATCAGCAAACCAATCAGCAATGGGATCAACATCAGCTGATACATCCAATGCAAGGCATGAACCAGTAAATCAGGCACCTGAACCCACACTACTAAGAAGGTCCACAAGAACAAAGAAATCACCAACCTTTTATCAAGGGGTGCTCATAATTTTCAGCAGACTCCACATCTGCTGAGTAAAGTAATGAGTCTGGACAATCTCTCAACAGACTATGCCAGATTCATTAATGCTATTGATGTTGTTAAAGAGCCTAAGACCTACAATCAAGCTATCAAGCATGATGAATGGAAGGAGGCAATGAAAAAAGAAATTGAAGCTTTACAAAAGATTCACACTTGGGAGATAGTTGATCTGCCTCCAGGCAAGAAACCCATAGGGTGAAAATGGGTACATAATCAAATATAATCCTGATGGATCCGTAGAGAGATACAAAGCAAGATTAGTAGCAAAGCGGGATACTCAGACATATAGGATTGATTATCAAGAAACCTTTTCCGTCGTTGTCAAGATCACTACAGTCAAAACCTTACTTGCAGCAGCAACAACCAACAACTGGCATTTACATCAAATAGATGTCAATACTACCTTTCTACATGGTGATCAACATGAAGAAGTGTTCGATAAAACTAGTTTTAAATTTATTTTATTGGAACACCCCAAGTATAAGGCTCGTAGTATAGGGTGTTACCGAGTCGTCCTAAGGGAATCGTATAATTATCGGATTAAAGTGCAGTTGTTGTATCGATTATGTCACAAAATGTTACCTAAAACTAAGGCTGAAGTTAATTATAAAACAAAAACTAAGACCAATGGCTAAAATAGTAGAAAACAGAAAAAAAAATCAATACTGGACGAGCGTCCACTATGGGTGGACGGGCGTCCGGTAATGTGCCGGAGCAAAAATATGCAGAAAACAATAACTAAAGTTCTGAAAATAACTAATCGTATAATTAGCACGAACGAATTGGTTTATCAAATAGTTAAAAGAACAGTAGAACAGCCAGAATCAACCACACAACAATCACACAACCATTTTATGATCAGAATACGATTTTATTGGTATGATCAATCTCAAAATCGATTAAATTCCTTTAACTCAATTCCTAGGATTTTGTTTTCTTTTCCAAGCAAAACAATCTAACATTCATCACATGATCATCAATTTGTTCCCAAATTATATAACCCAATTAACAACAAACGATTCCTCAGGATATTATTAATTGTATCGATCGAAAGGTTCTATTGTTGAATTATATTTCCATACAAATTCAAATCAACGTGCGGTTTCATTGACATTCCTATCTAACAAAACACTTAACAATCAATCCAAATACCAATCGATAAATAAGATACAATATTCGAAATCATAAATAAAGATAACCTAACAATTCATGGTTGTGGTGATGTTGATGTGGTATCCTCCAGTTGTTCTACCGCTATATGCTTAGCCTTGCATCCTTGTGATGATCCAAGACACGGTTGAGGGAAAGAAACTCATAATTTTGTAGGGTTTTGGTGCGGCTGCTCTCCTATGTGCGGTTGCTGTGAGTTATGATGATTTTAGGGTTGGGATATCGCATGTATTTATAGAAAACTGAGGCGGCTAGGGTTAAGTCGGCACCCGGACGCCCGTTTGATGACTCGGACGCCCGTCCAGAGTGCAAAACATATTTGAGTCGGGCCGAGCTGGGGTTGGACGCACGTCCTATACAAAATCAGACGCTCGTCCGCAAAAAATCATCAAACTCTGAATCTAATTCTTCCTCCTGGGCGCTCGTCAGGCATAGTGGACGCCCGTCCATCCCGGACGCCGCCCTAGGATTCAAACGTTCGTCCAGAGCTCCTGGGATTGATTTAATTGATTTCTTCCCTCTTTATCTCTTTATCCTTCAGCTCCCACTCTTCAAAGTACGATTAAACACCTCAAATCATCTTTTTCCAGTCGCATTTAACACCTGCAAGTCATTGAAAGCACACCAAAGTGTAACACAACTCAAACCAACATAAAATCATCATTTTAAGCACGTAATTGGCACGTTTTACACTTTTCATAACTTTAAAACCATTTCTTCAATTTATTCATTTAATACGTAATTTTCTATAAAAATTACTAAAACACGGGGATTATTGTGATGAAATATTGCAATATAAATCATAAAATTCACCGAGAACAACTCCCTCACACTTAGCTTTTTGTTCGTCCCGAACAAAACAATCAAAACTGGCTCACTGTACATGTAATCCATATAGGCTCTCGACTCACGTAACCAAAGATACGACAATGATAGAAATTAATACCACCATAGAGATAGATCCTGTGTGTGTGTGTGAAAAGCCCTTTTCAACCTCCACCATTCCTTTGCACAAAAATCCTCTCAAATAATCCTAATGACTTTCCTAGGTATAGGCAGTAACCGTTTCACACAAAGTCTTCCCGTGTACTTATTAGGATAATCCCTAATGCATATCATTCAGTTTATACTGGGGATATTCAGGAGATAACTACGGTTCCTACCAACTTTACTAACTTTCCACATTGCCATTTGCTAATTTTCTTTTAAAGTTCACTTAATACCACATGTATAGCATATGCCCTCATTCCCAGCAATATGATGTTTCGTGATAACACCCTAGCTGGACTACTATCATAAGGCAATCGTGAGCTATTAAGCCTCATAGTGGTATAGGACATTTCGTGATAATGCCCTACCGCACTCAAATCATCGGCAGCTACATCCAACATAAATATATATATAATTCATCTTAGATTGGTATTCAAACCTTAAATTATATCCTTCCTATCACATTCAAACCTTCAGATATTCACAGTACTCGTTCAGAATTTAGGTGTTACGTTTACTGTTACTATTAAGCGCAAGTCTCTCTAGGATAAACCACTAGGATCGTGAATGGATAAAGTTTAAAGAAAATTCTCTTCAATCTCAAAGGCTTACGTGAATATGAAATGAATACTATCTCGTGTCAGTAAAAACATGCTATAGTTATCTCACAGAAGTTACAGACAATCATCGTCAAGAAACTACAACTAGCGAGCCTTTTTGTTATGCTCGTAACTCACAAAAATTTTAAATTTGGCATGAAATCCACACATTTACTCATTTTCCAATAAATATAACATGAAAACATGTGGACACCCCCCCACACTTAAATCACATTATGTCCTCAGAATGTGCAAATGAAAGAAAAGAATACTTAGCTGGTTGCAAAGTGGTTGTCGGGTCGTGGGTGACAAGTGGTCGGCTCGTAACATGAATGAACCGCCGCAGCTCGTATCACGAACGTACAACACTAAAAGTGATAACCGGCAAAAACCGCTCAACGGATACGCAACACTCGACATAGCATATAATCTCGGGGTACAAGGGGTATATGAGTAAACATGAATGCATACAGAAATGGGCAAATAAAGCATTCACAAATAGGACAGGGATAACCAACACACAAATCACCATGGTTTTATTCCTAATGCCCTAAAAACTTAACTAAAAAGTAACTTAAAAGACTAGGCTGCCTCCTAGTAGTGCTTCTTTTATGTCATTAGCTGGACAGAGTCAGCAAAGTCAACCCGGATCGGGCCACTTTGGTTTGATCAGGGCCACTCCTTCATCAGAGTCAGAGTGGAGAGCATCGGTGTGGTCACAACAACAACAAGTCAAGTGCGCGACCGAGTCCCGGAACTTAGCCATCCAGACAGCACTGATTTTCTTCTTCGTGTTGTTGCTTAATTGTGGCACTGGCATACTGATAGGTGCAGGAGTCGTGGTAGAAGCATCTTTAAGGTGAAGGGCAATAATGTCATCATCCGAAGTAAAGAAGTCGGATGGGATCTCATCACAAATCAGCACATCAGTCATGTCAACCAACTTTTGAAAGTATAGGACTTCAGGTGCTTCATAAGGCTGTCCGAAATACTTTTTCAATCTATGACCGTTCACTTTAAAAGGTTGAACGCTGTACCCTTTCAAGGAAATTGCTCCACCCGGATGAACTTCGACAATTTCAAAGGGTCCGGACCATCTGGACTTAAGCTTGCCAGCAAACAGATGTAATCTGGTGTTGTAAAGCAAAGACATCTCTCCTACCTTGAAATCTCTATCTTTTATCTTTACATCGTGGAGCACGTTCATTCTCTCCTTGCTCAGCTTGGCGTTCTCGTAGGCCCTGAGTCTGAATTCATCGAGCTCATGTAGCTGCAATAATCTTTTCTCCCCACAGAGTTGGCTATCGAAGTTTACGAATTTAATAGCCCAATAAGCTTTGTGCTCCAGCTCGACTGGTAGATGGCAAGCCTTGCCATAATCCATTTGAAATGGTGACGTACCCATAGGGGTCTTGAACGCAGTGCGATAAGCCCAAAGTGCGTCGTCCAACTTCAGACTCCAGTTAGATCTATTTGAATTTACCGTCTTCTCCAAAATCCGCTTAAGACTTCTGTTGCTCACCTCGACTTGGCCACTGGTTTGGGGGTGGTATGGTGTACCAATTCTATGCTTGACACCATATCTCTCAAGAATTTTATCCAGTGGCGCATTACAGAAATGCGACCCTTCATCACTGATAAGGGCTCTAGGACAGCCAAATCTAGTAAAGATATTCTTTTGCAAGAATTTCTTTACAACTTTGTGATCATTGGTTTGGGTGGCTACGGCCTCTACCCACTTGGAAACATAGTCCACACAGACCAGAATATATTTGTCAGAGCATGACGATGGGAACGGTCCCATAAAATCAATGCCCCAGACGTCAAAAACCTCACATTCCAAGATAGGCCTCAAAGGCATCTCCATCCTATTCTGAGTCTCCCTACTCTTTGGCATCGATCACAGCCTTTGCAAAAGGCTTCAGCATCTTTAAACAAAGTAGGCCAGTAAAAACCAGCTTGAAGGATTTTTGTGACCGTCTTTGGTGCTCCGTAGTGTCCACCAGCGGGACCACTATGACATTGCTCCATAATATCCAATTGTTCATGCTCCGGAACACACCTTCTAAGCAACCCGTCCTTGCAGACTTTAAACAGATATGGATCCTCCCATACGAGATACTTTAAGTCGCTGAAAAATTTCTTCTTTTCCTGATACGTCATCTCTTCTAAATGCCCACTTGCTAAGTAGTTGACGTAATCAGCATACCACGGCCTCACAGTCTCTAGCTTCATTAATTGCTCAGTCGGAAAGTCAATGCCTATCTCCTTAGGGATTTCGCCACCCTCGTTCACTAGGCGAGATAAGTGGTCAGCTACAACATTATCACTACCCTTCTTGTCCTTAATATCAAGGTCAAATTCCTGTAGTATCAGAATCCATCTGAGTAACCATGGTTTAGCGTCTGCTTTTCCCATAAGGTAGCGTAGTCTGCGTGATCTCTCCAGACCACAACTTGAGACCCGAGAAGGTAACTTCTAAATTTATCCATAGCAAAAACGACAGCTAGGAATTCTTTCTCCGTAGTAGTGTAGTTACACTGAGCTGGTTCAAAGTTCGGCTCGCATAGTAGATCGGTCTGAACTTTTTGTCGATTCTCTGCCCTAGAACTGTGCCCACTGCGTAGTTAGAGGCATCGCACATTAATTCAAAAGGTTTAGTCCAGTCAGGCGCGATTAAAATGGGGGCACTGGTTAGCTTATCCTTTAAGCTATTAAAAGCTTTCTTACACCCATCATCAAACAAGAACTCCACTTCCTCTTTCAGCAGGTTGGATAACGGCTTTACTATCGTCGAAAAATCTTTAATGAAACGCCGATAGAAGCCCACATGTCCTTGAAATCCTCGTACCTCCTTCACTGTCTTTGGGTGCGACATTCTCTCAATGGCTTCTACTTTAGCCTTATCCACCTGAATACCATCACTGGACACCTTGTGTCCCAAAACAATCCCTTCTTCGACTAGAAAATGGCACTTCTCCCAGTTAAGCACCAGATTTTTCTCAACACAACGTTGGAGCACCATATCTAGATTCTTTAAGATTTCATCAAAGCTATCGCCATAGACTGAGAAGTCATCCATGAAGACCTCCATGCACTGCTCCACAAGTCCATCAAAAATGGCTAACATTCACCGTTGAAAAGTCGCGGGTGCATTGCATAAGCCGAATGGCATTCTGCGAAAAGCAAAAATGCCAATTGGACACGTAAACGTGGTCTTCTCCCGGTCATTAGGGTCAATGGCTATCTGGAAGTAGCCAGAATAGCCATTAAGGAAGCTATAGTACTTGTGACCACTCAGTCTTTCGAGGAGCTGGTCAATGAAGGGTAAGGGGAAGTGATCTTTGGCAGTAACCTCATTAATTCTACGATAATCTATACAGACTCTATAGCCTGTCACGAGGCGTAAAGCTACTTCTTCTCCTTTTTCGTTTTTTTCCATTGTGATTCCCCCTTCTTTGGCACAACTTGAGTGGGGCTGACCCACTCACTATCAGCTATGGCATAAATAATTCCCATGTCAAGCCATTTGATGTTCTCTTTTTTGACAACCTCCTGCATGTGCGGATTTAGCCTCCTTTGAGGTTGTCTGACCTTTTTCGCTCCTTCCTCCGTTCGAATCTTATGCATGCACACGTATGGGCTGATTCCTCTGATATCGCCCACCTGCCATCCGAACGCGAGGATATGTTTCTCAAGCACTTTGATTAATTCTACTTCTTGCTCCGGCTCGAGTTTAGACGAGATGATCAAGGGCAACTTATCACCGTGTTTAAGGAAGATGTATTTTAGGTGCTGCGGAAGTGGTTTCAACTCTAAGTCAGCAGGTGGTTGCTCGATACTAGATTTTAAGGGACCACCGTTTTCCTTGTGAGCTTGGACCGGTTGACTGAAAAACACCTCATCTTCCTGAGGTGTAACCCCAGAAAGGTATTGAATGACATCATCTAAAGGAATCTTCCCGTCGGCCCTCCATTTTTTCTTTCTTATGCTTAACCATCTTCTTAAGTTCTTCTTCTTCAAGCTCTTCTCGCAAGCTCGCTCCCAATCATCCAACTCCCAATTGGTAGTTTCTCTCCGTAAATCTATTTCGTCCCAACTACCCATTAAAACTTCCTCCTCTCGCAAGGTTAAAGTCTGCTGGTTGAGCTCCTTCAAATCATTGCGCTCATCCCCGGAATGTCCCGCATTTTCCGTTCACTCATAGGCTCGGTGTGCGCAAGTTGTTGAGACAACTCTACGGTGATTCCCGTCTCGTGAACAAGCTTATTTCTGCTTCGTGAATTATAACATCCGGGGCTCCTATCTCCGTGAGCTCTTCATCAGTGTCGGATTCATCTCCATAGATTGCTTCAATGAATGAGATCTCCTGGGTTGGGGTTTCCGCAGAACTTTTTCCTTGCTCGAGGGTAATAGAAGTGTCCCCTACTCTCAGAGTGATTTGGCCAGTTTGGAAGTCAATGGTGGAGGCAGAAGTGTTTAAGAAAGGCCGGCCCAGAATCAGGGGCATCTCCTTGTCAGGCTGGTAATCCGGTATGACCCAGTCAGTTGGAAAAACTAAAATTTTAACATGGATAAGGACGTTGTTAACACAACCAGCTGCTAAACGGCTAGATCGGTCCACCAACAGAAGAGAGACGGGGCGCTCCCTTAACCTTTTTTCCAACCCGAGACTCTTGCAGACGTTCAATGGCATCACATTGACAGAGGCCCCTGAGTCGCATAAGACATTGTGGAACGTGTGGCCTTCAATCATGCAAGCGATTGAAGGTCGTCCGGGGTCACCTCACTTGATTGCAACGCTCTGCGAAACAGTTGAACATTCTTCTCTTAGCACCTCTTCTGCCATTCCCTTTAGCTTTTTCTTACTTCCACAGGCATCCTTAAGATACTTAAAGCATTTAGGCATCTCAGTTAATACCTCAGCAAGTGGCATAGTCACCATAGTATCTTTAAGCATCTTTCTCACTCCGTCATACTGTTTGTCAGAGTTCAAGATATTCTCTCTTTTCTTTGCTGGATAAGGAAGGGTTTTCGAATGATTGATTATAGTTTGACTTTTAATGGCTTCGTCCTCCTTATCCTTCCACCTGACAAACTTTTCAGTTTTCTTTTTAGTCAGGGGTTCAGCTACCTGACTTCTCTTCTCAGCATCCTCATCACTATCCCTTGAAGAATCATCATCATCCAGCTCTTCCTCACTGTTGCTTTCTTTGGCATTTGTCTCCTCCTTACCTCCTCCTGAACTCATGGCGTCAGGAGGGGCTACTCGTTTCCCGATAACTTTTCGGGTCCAGCTGTCTTACCGCTTCTGAGGGTGACTGCATTCAACTCCTCCTCTTGTCCATAATCCCATTGCGGTGTGATGGCATTACAAGAACTGACATCTGCCTTAGGGTTTTTATCTGTATAACTAGACAGTCTTCCTTGAGGTCTGCTCGCTTGTTGATCAGCCATCTGACCAATCTGTCTCTCCATCGTTTTTTGACCGGTGGCTATTGTTTTCACCATGTCTACTAGCTCATCAAATTTCTTCTGAGAGACATAGGTGGGCTGTTGATTTTGCGTTTGAGCCCAGTTACCTTGGGGTCTTTGGTTATTGGATGCACCAGGTGGTGTATAATAACTATTTCGCGGGTTTCCCGAATAGTTACGGTTTTGAGTGTAGCTCGATTGACCAGAATTTTGACTGAAGCCTCTGAAAGGTTGATTCTGGTTCTCCATGGCATGCAGTTCCTCATTCATCATATTCCCGGCCTGCATGCCCGAGTAATTCACATCTGTTGGCCCCTCTTGCTGCTTCATTTGTAGGTTGGCTGGTTGCTTGTTCATTATTTCCATTTGAGCAACTAGCATTTTTGTCTCCGAGTTACTTGCAGCAGCCTCCTTCTTGCTTCCACTAACCTGGGTCTTCTTTTGAGTAGCCCACATGTTATTCTTAGCTATTGTTTCTGCTACCATGTAGGCAGCATCATCTCCTCCCCCTAAAAACGATCCATGACATTTCGTGATAATGCCCTACCGCACTCAAATCATCGGCAGCTACATCCAACATAAATATATATATAATTCATCTTAGATTGGTATTCAAACCTTAAATTATATCCTTCCTATCACATTCAAACCTTCAGATATTCACGGTACACGTTCAGAATTTAGGTGTTACGTTTACTGATACTATTAAGCGCAAGTCTCTCTAGGATAAACCACTAGGATCGTGAATGGATAGAGTTTAAAGAAACTTCGCTTCAATCTCAAAGGCTTACGTGAATATGAAATGAATACTATCTCGTGTCAGTAAAAACATGCTATAGTTATCTCACAGAAGTTACAGACAATCATCGTCAAGAAACTACAACTAGCGAGCCTTTTTGTTTCAATCATATGCTCGTAACTCACAAAAATTTTAAATTAGGCATGAAATCCACACATTTACTCATTTTCCAATAAATATAACATGAAAACATGTAGACACCCCCCACACTTAAATCACATTATGTCCTCGAATGTGCAAATGAAAGAAAAGAATAATTAGTCGTTGCAAAGTGGTTGTCGGGTCAGTAGGGTGACAAAGTGGTCGTCGTAAACATGAATGAACCGCCGCAGCTCGTATCACGAACGAGACAACACTAAAAGTGATAACGGCAAAAACCGCTCAACGAAGATATCGCAACACTCGACATAGCATATAATCTCGGGGTACAAGGGGTATATGAGTAAACATGAATGCATACGAAAATGGGCAAATAAAGCATTCACAAATAGGACAGGGGATAACCAACACACAAATCACCATGGTTTTATTCCTAATGCCCTAAAAACTTAACTAAAAAGTAACTTAAAAGACTAGGCTGCCACCTAGTAGCGCTTCTTTTATGTCATTAGCTGGACAGAGTCAGCAAAGTCAACCCGGATCGGGCCACTTTGGTTTGATCAGGGCCACCCCTTCATCAGAGTCAGAGTGGAGAGCATCGGTGTGGTCACAACAACAACAAGTCAAGTGCGCGACTGAGTCCTGGAACTTTGCCATCCAGACGGCACTGATTTTCTTCTTCGTGTTGTTGCTTAATTGTGGCACTGGCATACTGATAGGTGCAGGAGTCGTGGTAGAAGCATCTTTAAGGTGAAGGGCAATAATGTCATCATCCGAAGTAAATAAGTCGGATGGGATCTCATCACAAATCAGCACATCAGTCATGTCAACCAACTTTTGAAAGTATAGGACTTCAGGTGCTTCATAAGGCTGTCCGAAATACTTTTTCAATCTATGACCGTTCACTTTAAAAGGTTGACCGCTGTACCCTTTCAAGGAAATTGCTCCACCCGGATGAACTTCGACAATTTCAAAGGGTCCGGACCATCTGGACTTAAGCTTGCCAGCAAACAGATGTAATCTGGTGTTGTAAAGCAAAGCCATCTCTCCTACCTTGAAATCTCTATCTTTTATCTTTACATCGTGGAGCGCCTTCGTTCTCTCCTTGCTCAGCTTGGCGTTCTCGTAGGCCCTGAGTCTGAATTCATCGAGCTCATGTAGCTGCAGTAATCTTTTCTCCCTACAGAGTTGGCTATCGAAGTTTAAGAATTTAATAGCCCAGTAAGCTTTGTGCTCCAGCTCGACTGGTAGATGGCAAGCCTTGCCATAAACCATTTGAAATGGTGACGTACCCATAGGGGTCTTGAACGCAGTGCGATAAGCCCAAAGTGCGTCGTCCAACTTCAGACTCCAGTTAGATCTATTTGAATTTACCGTCTTCTCCAAAATCCGCTTAAGACTTCTGTTGCTCACCTCGACTTGGCCACTGGTTTGGGGGTGGTATGGTGTACCAATTCTATGCTTGACACCATATCTCTCAAGAATTTTATGCAGTGGCGCATTACAGAAATGCGACCATTTGTCACTGATAAGGGCTCTAGGATAGCCAAATCTAGTAAAGATATTCTTTTGCAAGAATTTCTTTACAACTTTGTGATCATTGGTTTGGGTGGCTACGGCCTCTACCCACTTGGAAACATAGTCCACACAGACCAAAATATATTTGTTAGAGCATGATGATGGGAACGGTCCCGTAAAATCAATGCCCCAGACGTCAAGACACATTCCAAGATAGGCCTCAAAGGCATCTCCATCCTATTACTGAGTCTCCCTACTCTTTGGCATCGATCACAGCCTTTGCAAAAGGCTTCAGCATCTTTAAACAAAGTAGGCCAGTAAAAACCAGCTTGAAGGATTTTTGTGACTGTCTTTGGTGCTCCGTAGTGTCCACCAGCGGGACCACTATGACATTGCTCCAGAATATCCAATTGTTCATGCTCCGGAACACACCTTCTAAGCAACCCGTCCTTGCAGACTTTAAACAGATATGGATCCTCCCATACGAGATACTTTAAGTCGCTGAAAAATTTCTTCTTTTCCTGATACGTCATCTCTTCTAAATGCCCACTTGCTAAGTAGTTGACGTAATCAGCATACCACGGCCTCACAGTCTCTAGCTTCATTAATTGCTCAGTCGGAAAGTCAATGCCTATCTCCTTAGGGATTTCACCACCCTCGTTCACTAGGCGAGATAAGTGGTCAGCTACAACATTATCACTACCCTTCTTGTCCTTAATATCAAGGTCAAATTCCTGTAGTATCAGAATCCATCTGAGCAACCTTGGTTTAGCGTCTGCTTTTCCCATAAGGTAGCGTAGTGCTGCGTGATCTGTCCAGACCACAACTTGAGACCCGAGAAGGTAACTTCTAAATTTATCCATAGCAAAAACGATAGCTAGGAATTCTTTCTCCGTAGTAGTGTAGTTACACTGAGCTGGGTTCAAAGTTCGGCTCGCATAGTAGATCGGTCTGAACTTTTTGTCGATTCTCTGCCCTAGAACTGCGCCCACTGCGTAGTTAGAGGCATCGCACATTAATTCAAAAGGTTTAGTCCAGTCAGGCGCGATTAAAATAGGGGCACTGGTTAGCTTATCCTTTAAGCTATTAAAAGCTTTCTTACACCCATCATCAAACAAGAACTCCACTTCCTCTTTCAGCAGGTTGGATAACGGCTTTGCTATCGTCGAAAAATCTTTAATGAAACGCCGATAGAAGCCCACATGTCCTAGAAATCCTCGTACCTCCTTCACTGTCTTTGGGTACGACATTCTCTCAATGGCTTCTACTTTAGCCTTATCCACCTGAATACCATCACTGGACACCTTGTGTCCCAAAACAATCCCTTCTTCGACTAGAAAATGGCACTTCTCCCAGTTAAGCACCAGATTTTTCTCAACACAACGTTGGAGCACCATATCTAGATTCTTTAAGATTTCATCAAAGCTGTCGCCATAGACTGAGAAGTCATCCATGAAGACCTCCATGCACTGCTCCACAAGTCCATAAAAAATGTCTAACATGCACCGTTGAAAAGTTGCGGGTGCATTGCATAAGCCGAATGGCATTCTGCGAAAAGCAAAAGTGCCAGATGGACACGTAAACGTGGTCTTCTCCTGGTCATTAGGGTCAATGGCTATCTGGAAGTAGCCAGAATAGCCATCAAGGAAACTATAGTACTTGTGACCACTCAGTCTTTCGAGGAGCTGGTCAATGAAGGGTAAGGGGAAGTGATCTTTGGCAGTAACCTCATTAATTCTACGATAATCTATGCAGACTCTATAGCCTGTCACGAGGCGTAAAGCTACTTCTTCTCCTTTTTCGTTTTTTTCCATTGTGATTCCCCCCTTCTTTGGCACAACTTGAGTGGGGCTGACCCACTCACTATCAGCTAGGGGATAAATAATTCCCATGTCAAGCCATTTGATGATCTCCTTTTTGACAACCTCCTGCATGTGCGGATTTAGCCTCCTTTGAGGTTGTCTGACCTTTTTCGCTCCTTCCTCCGTTCGAATCTTATGCATGCACACGTATGGGCTGATTCCTCTGATATCGCCCACCTGCCATCCGAAAGCGAGGATATGTTTCTCAAGCACTTTGATTAATTCTGCTTCTTGCTCCGGCTCGAGTTTAGACGAGATGATCAAGGGCAACTTATCACCGTCTTTAAGGAAGATGTATTTTAGGTGCTGCGGAAGTGGTTTCAACTCTAAGTCAGCAGGTGGTTGCTCGATACTAGATTTTAAGGGACCACCGTTTTCCTTGTGAGCTTGGGCCGGTTGACTGAAAAACACCTCATCTTCCTGAGGTGTAACCCCAGAAAGGTATTGAATGACATCATCTCCTTGACATCATCTAGAGGAACAGAATCAGGGGCATCTCCTTGTCAGACTGGTAATCCAGTATGACCCAGTCAGTTGGAAAAACTAAATGTTTAACATGGATAAGGACGTTGTTAACACAACCAGCTGCTAAACGGCTAGATCGGTCCACCAACTGAAGAGAGACGGGGCGCTCCCTTAGCCTTTTTTCCAACCCGAGACTCTTGCAGACATTCAATGGCATCACATTGACAGAGGCCCCTGAGTCGCATAAGACATTGTGGAACGTGTGGCCTTCAATCATGCAAGCGATTGAAGGTCGTCCGGGGTCACCTCGCTTGATTGCAACGCTCTGCGAAACAGTTGAACATTCTTCTCTTAGCACCTCTTCTGCCATTCCCTTTAGCTTCTTCTTACTTCCACAGGCATCCTCAAGATACTTAAAGCATTTAGGCATCTCAGTTAATACCTCAGTAAGTGGCATAGTCACCATAGTATCTTTAAGCATCTTTCTCACTCCGTCATACTGTTTGTCAGAGTTCAAGATATTCTCTTTTTTTTTTCTGGATAAGGAAGGGTTTTCGAATGATTGATTATAGTTTGACTTTTAATGGCTTCGTCCTCCTTATCCTTCCACCTGACAAACTTTTCAGTTTTCTTTTTAGTCAGGGGTTCAGCTACCTGACTTCTCTTCTCAGCATCCTCATCACTATCCCCGGAAGAATCATCATCATCCAGCTCTTCCTCACTGTTGCTTTCTTTGGCATTTGTCTCCTGCTTACCCCCTCCTGAACTCATGGCGTTAGGAGGGGCTACTCGTTTCCCGATAACTTTTCGGGTCCAGCTGTCTTACCGCTTCTGAGGGTGACTGCATTCAACTCCTCCTCTTGTCCATAATCCCATTGCGGTGTGATGGCATTACAAGCAACGACATCCGCCTTAGGGTTTTTATCCGTATAACTAGGCGGTCTTCCTTGAGGTCTTCTCGCTCGCTTGTTGATCAGCCATCTGACCAATCTGTCTCTCCATCGTTTTTTGACCGGTGGCTAGTGTTTTCTCCATGTCTACTAGCTCATCAAATTTCTTCTGAGAGACATAGGTGGGCTGTTGATTTTGCGTTTGAGCCCAGTTACCTTGGGGTCTTTGGTTATTGGATGCACCAGGTGGTGTATAATAACTATTTCGCGGGTTTCCCGAATAGTTACGGTTTTGAGTGTGGCTCGATTGACCAGAATTTTGACTGAAGCCTCTGAAAGGTTGATTCTGGTTCTCCATGGCATGCACTTTCTCATTCATCATATTCCCGGCCTGCATGCCCGTGTAATTCACATCTGCTGGCCCCTCTTGCTACTTCATTTGTAGGTTTGCTAGTTGCTTGTTCATTATTTCTATTTGAGCAACTAGCATTTTTGTCTCCGAGTTACTTGCAGCAGCCTCCTTCTTGCTTCCACTAACCTGGGTCTTCTTTTGAGTAGCCCACATGTTATTCTTAGCTATTGTTTCTGCTACCCTGTAGGCAGCATCATCTCCTCCCCCTAAAAACGATCCATGAGCTGTGGAATCTAGGTAATCTCTATTCTGATAGAATAATTCTAGAAGTTCATGTCGATTGTATTCATGGTTAGGGCATTTCCTCATTAACAAATTCAACCTCTCCCAGGCCTTTCCCACACTTTCTCCTTCTAATTTCTTGAAAGTAGCTATATCTCGTTTACGGTCCATTATCGTTCCAGGTGAAACGAATTTCAGAGCAAAGGCTCTTTTAACATCAGCCCAGTTATGAAGAGAGTGATAGGGTAAGGACTTAAACCATCGATTTGCTTCACCTTTCAAGGCAAACGGGAAAAGTTTCAATTTAACAACTTCTGAAGGAACGCCAGGGTAGTGACCTGCTTCACATATTTGCACAAAAGTAGACAAGAAGTCATGTGGGTCTTCTGGAGCAGTGCCATGGAATGAACTATTTTGGACCATCCCCACAACTCCATTCTTTAAATCAAAATGCATTCCTCCCATCTCCGGAGGCCGAATTGGTCTATGCCCTTCCAAGAAGTCTTGATCAAGATATGGCGCATATGGGTCTTGCTTTGCACAACAACTGACCGCACTGAGGGGCTGTTCGTTGTCGTTGAACATTCCGATTTACCGGTGGATGTGGTTGTTGTTGTTGTTGCATCTGCTGGTTTATACAGGCTTGTTGCTGTTGCTGGTTCTGCAACATTTGCATCAGAATTACGTTTAATTGAGCGGGATCCATGCCAGGAGGATTTTGGTTATTATTCTCTTGGTCCTCCGGTTCGTTATCGCTAGAACCGTGTTCGCTCATGTTGTCAGGATTTGGGAAAAGTCTTCTCTTGACAATGTCCCGTTCAGGCTCAGGACAGTATATTAACGGTCCCTTTTTGCTCCTGGTTTGCATAAACCAGGGGAGCAAAACAGAAAAGTCAACACTGACGATAGGTCAGGTTGACGAAAGAGTTTTAACCTTGTAAGCAAGGGTTAAGAGAAGGAAAGAAAAGGAAAGAACATAATATAATGAAATAGAATAAGAAAGAGGACGTAGACGGGCGTCCGAGGTTTTGGACGGACGTCCTCCTGAAGAGATAACCGGACGGGCGTTTGATGCTCCAGACGCTCGTCTGATCTGCTAAACTAATGCAGGATACAAAATTATTAATTATTAATTTTTTTTATATATTAATTTAGAAAAGATATAGAAACAGAAACTGGAAAGGAAACCTACCTACGAAAAACTTAAAAGAGGAAAAACACTAAGACGGTGAAAAAAAAACGTGTTGATATCTTCTAGGGCTAAAATGGAAGGGAAAACAGCAGATTTTTACCTCGAAAACGGTGTCGAACTGCCGTAGGCGTCGGAACGAGCTTTCCGAATTGGGGTCCTGCGTGCCAAACGGACACTCGAGCCGAAAGTTATGGCCAAAATACTGCCGACTCAGAAAAACTACACTACGAAGAATCCGACAACCGTTACCGATTCCCCGGCAACGGCGCCAAAAAATTGTTCGAAAAAACTAGTTTTAAATTTATTTTATCGGAACACCCCAAGTATAAGGCTCATAGTATAGGGTGTTACCGAGTCGTCCTAAGGAAATCGTATAATTATCGGATTAAAGTGCAGTTGTTGTATCGATTATGTCACAAAATGTTACCTAAAACTAAGGCTAAAGTTAATTATAATACAAAAACTAAGACCAATGGCTAAAATAGTAGAAAACGAAAAAAAAAATCAATACTGGACGAGCGTCCACTATGGGTGGACGGGCGTCCGGTAATGTGCCGGAGCAAAAATATGCAGAAAACAATAACTAAAGTTCTGAAAATAACTAATCGTATAATTAGCACGAACGAATTGGTTTATCAAATAGTTAAAAGAACAAGAGAACGACGAGAATCATCCACACAACAATCACACAACCATTTTATGATCAGAATACGATTTTATTGGTATGATCAATCTCAAAATCGATTAAATTCCTTTAACTCAATTACTAGGATTTTGTTTTCTTTTCCAAGCAAAACAATCTAACATTCATCACAAGATCATCAATTTGTTCCCAAATTATATAACCCAATTAACAACAAACGATTCCTCAGGATATTATTAATTGTATCGATCGAAAGGTTCTATTGTTGAATTATATTTCCATACAAATTCAAATCAACGTGCGGTTTCATTGACATTCCTATCTAACAAAACACTTAACAATCAATCCAAATACCAATCGATAAATAAGATACAATATTCGAAATCATAAATAAAGATAACCTAACAATTCATGGTTGTGGTGATGTTGATGTGGTATCCTCCAGTTGTTCTACCACTATATGCTTAGCCTTGCATCCTTGTGATGATCCAAGACACGGTTGAGGGAAAGAAACTCATAATTTCGTAGGGTTTTGGTGCGGCTGCTGTGAGTTATGATGATTTTAGGGTTGGGATATCGCATGTATTTATAGAAAACTGAGGCGGCTAGGGTTAAGTCGGCACCCGGACGCCCGTTTGATGACTCGGACGCCCGTCCAGAGTGCAAAACATATTTGAGTCGGGCCGAGCTGGGGTTGGACGCACGTCCTATACAAAATCAGACGCTCGTCCGCTAAAAATCATCAAACTCTGAATCTAATTCTTCCTCCTGGACGCTCGTCTGGCATAGTGGACGCCCGTCCATCCTGGACGCCAGTCTAGGGATTCAAACGTTCGTCCAGAGCTCCTGGGATTGATTTAATTGATTTCTTCCCTCTTTATCTCTTTATCCTTCAGCTCCCACTCTTCAAAGTACGATTAAACACCTCAAATCATCTTTTTCCAGTCGCATTTTTAACACCTGCAAGTCATTGAAAGCACACCAAAGTGTAACACAACTCAAACCAACATAAAATCATCATTTTAAGCACGTAATTGGCACGTTTTACACTTTTCATAACTTTAAAACCATTTCTTCAATTTATTCATTTAATACGTAATTTTCTATAAAAATTACTAAAACACGGGATTATTGTGATGAAATATTGCAATATAAATCATATAATTCACCGAGAACAACTCCCCCACACTTAGCTTTTTGTTCGTCCCGAACAAAACAATCAAAACTGGCTCACTGTACATGTAATCCACATAGGCTCTCGACTCACGTAACCAAAGATACGACAATGATAGCAATTAATACCACCATAGAGATAGATCCTGTGTGTGTGTGTGAAAAGCCTTTTTCAACCTCCACCATTCTTTTGCACAAAAATCCTCTCAAATAATCCTAATGACTTTCCTAGGTATAGGCAGTAACCGTTTCACACAAAGTCTTCCCGTGTACTTATTAGGATAATCCCTAATGCATATCATTAAGTTTATACTGGGCATATTCAGGAGATAACTACGGTTCCTACCAACTTTACTAACTTTCCACATTGCCATTTGCTAATTTTCTTTTAAAGTTCACTTAATACCACATGTATAGCATATGCCCTCATTCCCAGCAATAGGATGTTTCGTGATAACACCCTAGCTGGACTACTATCATAAGGCAGTCGGGAGCTATTAAGCCTCATAGTGGTATAGGACATTTCGTGATAATGCCCTACCGCACTCAAATCATCGGCAGCTACATCCAACATAAATATATATATAATTCATCTTAGATTGGTATTCAAACCTTAAATTATATCCTTCCTATCACATTCAAACCTTCAGATATTCACAGTACACGTTCAGAATTTAGGTGTTACGTTTACTGTTACTATTAAGCACAAGTCTCTCTAGGATAAACCACTAGGATCGTGAATGGATAGAGTTTAAAGAAACTTCGCTTCAATCTCAAAGGCTTACGTGAATATGAAATGAATACTATCTCGTGTCAGTAAAAACATGCTATAGTTATCTCACAGAAGTTACAGACAATCATCGTCAAGAAACTACAACTAGCGAGCCTTTTTGTTTCAATCATATGCTCGTAACTCACAAAAATTTTAAATTTGGCATGAAATCCACACATTTACTCATTTTCCAATAATTATAACATGAAAACATGTAGACACCCCCCCACACTTAAATCACATTATGTCCTCAGAATGTGCAAATGAAAGAAAAGAATACTTAGCTGGTTGCAAAGTGGTTGTCGGGCTGTAGGGTGACAGTGGTCAGGCAGTAACATGAATGAACCGCCGCAGCTCGTATCACGAACGAGACAACACTAAAAGTGATAAGCGGCAAAAACCGCTCAACAAGATATCGCAACACTCGACATAGCATATAATCTCGGGGTACAAGGGGTATATGAGTAAACATGAATGCATACAGAAATGGGCAAATAAAGCATTCACAAATAGGACAGGGATAACCAACACACAAATCACCATGGTTTTATTCCTAATGCCCTAAAAACTTAACTAAAAAGTAACTTAAAAGACTAGGCTGCCTCCTAGTAGCGCTTCTTTTATGTCATTAACTGGACAGAGTCAGCAAAGTCAACCCGGATCGGGCCACTTTGGTTTGATACCACTGTTAGGAAATCTACGCGGGAACGCAGCGGAATTCAAAAATTTGATTTCCTTTTACCCAAGATCGACTTCGTTTAATCAATAAACAAACGAGTTAGTAGACGGTGGTTACCTTGGTTGATCTAAAAGATCGACGCTTTGACCGTCTAAGGAGAGTAGTTCTGCATAGAGCCGCCCAAGTGTTCGGCCTCTACCGCCAGTCCACACGAACAGCCCGCCGGAATCCCATCATGGATTGCTATTGGAAAACTCCGGTTGCTAGACCGGCCCTTTTCCCCTCTCGCCAACTCTCTATAGGATGCTGTCTATTTTACACAAGAACTATTAGTTCTTGGAATTGTGTTGTACAAAAGAGCTTGACACCCACACTATATTTATAGTGTATATGGCGCCCCAACTAGAGTGTGGAGGAGAAGAAAACCTTCTCCCAATAAAATAAGGAAAATATAATTGATTGATTTATCTCATTTATTACAATATCTCATATTAAATAAATCTAGGATATTGTCAATATCTTATATTGAATATTCCCAAGATATTGTCAATATCTAATATTGACTATCTTTATTTTATTACCATAAATCAATTTACACATGTGTATATATATCACATATATATAACACATAAATCTGTATAAATATATATCTTGAAAACAAATGTGCACAAGCACATTCCAAGTGCAAGTCACGTATGTGACTATATATATTTAATAATTAATATCTTATATTAATATATGGTAATCTTATTAATTAAATTGCATAATCCAAGTGTATCTTATACACAATAATATATGCGCCCCATATGCCAATAAATTGGCATCCGGAATATTCTTTAATTAATAAATATAATTAATATCTTGTATTTAACTTATTCATAATAAATAAATACCAACATATTAATTTACCGCTATAACCTTTATAGTCTCGAGATAAACTTTCCTTATTTGGTTATCATCTATAACCACATTTTAATCCGGCTAGATGTTCTTATGTGTGTGACCCGATAGGCTTCCGAATATGTTGGCCGTAGACACAAAGTGCAAATTACGAAAATGCCCTTCATGCCTAACGATCACGGGATAGCGTCTAGCAACACACCGTGACCCCCAATCATCGGAACAGTCAAATGCAATGACTACTACCTTTCATGTGAAACAGTTACCGTGTAACTTACAATCCTATCGCTGTAATAATATCCATACGGTCGTTAGTCGAGTGTCAAAACATCAACGACCGTATCTTATAATTTGGACATCATGCTCTCTCGAAGTAACTCGTTTACTCCCACTTTGCAAAGATTCACGAGAGTAAGACATTCCTTATAAGAAGGCCATTTCAGATATTCGATCCCAATCATAGGATACGCGATTCCCGTACGACCAATCATGTATACTCCGCATTCTTCAATATCATACCCAATCACTACCGCATGATCGCCCCGTGGCTGTGGGAAACCTCAATAGTGTCAAAGCATGACAATCCACACCGTGATGCCATGAAGACTCCGGTCCTAAGGATAATTACACAACCGTCACATAGTGTGACACTTATCCGTGTAAGTGGGTCGATCCTAACGTACGCATTCTCTAATACACGTCCACGTACGGTCCAAGTGTCCCTACACTTCGATAGACGAGATCTATCCCCGCCCTTAAAGACGAGAAGACATATAATACGTGCTAGTCCGTTTATACTATCAATGCCCTGTTTAATAGTACATCAGCCTAGAGACATTTAAGTATCAAACTTATTAAAGTGATTAGAGATCTCATCAACCATAATCGCCTATCATGGTTTCTCTATCACAGTTTAATACTAAGGACGTTATCATATAACAATTCATAATTGGTTCTTTAGAAGAACATATATATGACAACATAAAAGCCATTTAATATATGTATAAACATTAAGAAATAGTAGAAATGATCCGACCCGGTCGGATCCGGTCCAACCCGATTGGGTTTAGGACACTATTCCAACAATCTCCCACTTGGCCTAAAACCAATCACTCGTACACACAAGACCAAGTTGAAACACAAGAATCTCATGCAATACTCGCAACTAGCCCTAGCCATAAACGGATCGCTATCCATGGGGACTCAGACTATCTTCATATCATGTTCCAAATGACCAAGTCAAAGGAACCGCCTCAACACACACACGAATCTCTGACGAGACCCTGGTCCTTGCTCCAAGCAATGAATCCACTCACTATATCAGCTATATAGAAAAGGTGGAAGAACCGTATAAGGTTCATGAATGAACCTTCTAGATCCATGCACTGCTCCCGCTGCACCTCTAAGGCACTACTGTGTTTTGGCTAAGTTGTAGAGTTTACAGTGACCCATAGGCTAGAACATTTCCAGCTCACTGTATCACTTATTCAAAGTGATTGCAAACCCAGACAGTAGCTCCCACTTGCCTTCATAAGACTCAGGATTTACGTCTGTATACCTACGCTTATTTAATTCCAAGTTTCAATTAACTAGAAATTTTCCTTAACTTGTTTAAGGGTATTCTCAACCTTCACCATCTACTTTCATACTTTCTCATGACTATTCATGGACTATGAACATCTGGCATCACCTATAAGATGGTTCCTATCGCAGTAGCGAAGGAAACCTTCCATAAGCATCATCTTTCACCTTATCTTTAGGACCAATGTCCTAACATAGACAGATCTCGCGATCTATGCTAAACTTCTTTTAGCATCACATCTATATAGGTAAACTATAATCTAACAGCAGTTAAATCTATCGCTATAGATTCTTATTTCCAAAATTAAGAACTGCTAATCCAAGTGCTTTCATAAAAACCTTGAACTACCAAACATTAATTGACTGTGACATGGGGTGACAATTCTCGAGAGAGATATCCAATACCTTACTCGAAAATCGTAACACACTCCCACTATCCATCTTGCACATTGGGTATATCCTTCTTTTGACTAAATCAAACTCCTTTGATTATCAAACAAAGAAATTGTCTAGAGAAACTTGTTTGAGTCCATAAATGGATCTCGTGGGCTTACATATCATGTTATTGTCTATGAACATCGAGCTGTCTGCCCAACGTCTTCAACACTATCATATAGTCATGATACGAAGTTATAACAAGCATAGTCTGAATAGAATTGGGCACAGCCGGCAGCATAAAGACAGTTATAAGGTTTACACCTCATACCCTTCAGCCGTCACTATAGCCTTATGGTAATCATATTACTCTCCATGTCAGCCTTTCAGGGACACTCCCCTTAGGTAAGACAGACTAGGTTCACAACCTGGTTGTCACTGATGGAATCTAATTCAGATATTATGGCTCCTAGCCATATCTCTCAATCTTGCCTCTCAAACATTCTTTCACAAGTCGTGAGATATTCATTCTTCAACATGAACATACCAACAGCCTTTTCAGGCTTGAGGTTATCCACAGACTTACAGAACTTTTTGTGTGCACTGAGCAGTGATCTACACCTCATCGCTATGTGGCGTCTGCTCATGTTCCATTGGTTGAATATATCTTTGGGGTTCTCAAACTCTTTTGAGATCTGATTCACTCCCACTGTTTCTTTTGGAAGAAACACTTCCTTTAGAAGACAGCATGTTTAGAGACAAACATTTTGCTCCGTGGACAAGTAAACAATATCAAGCGTACTTGCTAAGATATTCCACAAAGTTGCATTCGTACTAGGCTGCAAGCCTTTCTGACTTTGCCTATGACAACTTCAAATCATCGGTTAAGATAGATTCGACATTATCCTCTTCCATATCTAATATGGAATTTATTCAACCTTTATTCTTTGGAACTAGGTTAAGTATAAGGGCACTATCCCGAAACGGGTAAGGGATACATCGCATGGCTTGCGTCACACCTTTATCATATAAAGTGTTATTTCCATTTTGGGAACACAATCTAATTGCGTATCCCAAAGATGGTATCCTTCAAGGGAGAATCTTATTCCCTTTCAGACGTCTTCTGAAACACCCTTCAGGTATTAATTACTTCAATCCAATTGAAGATTAATTCCTAAGTAGCTCATCAATCTCATATTCGTACTAGCTCGAACTTTTCGGGCTTTCTGAATTGTCGAACTTCAATATGTACATGCAACTATTTCTAAAACAGTCACAAAAATTAATAAACAATTATTTGTGTCATTAATTGCCATAAGCCAACAAACATCGGTATGTTTAGGCTTCAGACAATTTTTCTAGAAATTATAACCTTTTCATAAAAGGGTATTTTAGTCCTCTTTGGATAAGATACGTATAACCCACATGATTCATAATCATATGGTTCAACATCATCAGAATGACGTTTAATTACACGCTTCCCTTCCAGATAGACTATGTCTAGAACAACCACAAATGTTAAGGATAACAGCCACACAAATATTTAGTTGAGATCTCATCACATATATCAACTATATAGTGACAACAATCTAGTATGTTAGATTCAGTGACCTTCCAACTTTATCAGAATAACATTTATTCTTTACGATTGAATATGTCTACTAAATCCTAACAAATAACTGAAAACATATTCTTCATAAGAACCGGAACATAATAACTTTTATTTAGTTCCCTTATCAGTTTACTAGATCCGGAATATGGTAAGTGTTACAACGTTTGCTTCACCTTCCATATCTGTATTTAATCTTTCTAATTTAATCACACTCGCAAGATATCATATATCTAAGAGTTAACTTGAACTTAGATAGATTTATCTCAACTCACTTGCCTATAATAGAAACTTCAATAAGTTCTCTATTTAAGCACATGCTCTAACTTTCCTTTTTAACCCTTTAAGCACTTGAAAAATGTTTTTTATTGTAGTCTTCATAAGACTTAAGAAAGATCACAAGAGCCATGTCTTTAATTCCCTTTCATAAAGAAAATCTAAAGTTTATTAAATAGTTTATTTAACCTTTTAAATCGTATTTAAAACATTAACTATTTAACCTTTAAGCAATGTAGAATTAAGTCGATACTTAAATCTTAAAATTTTGAAAACAACCTTTCCAAAATTAGAGTTGGTCATTCTTATCCAACGTTTGAATTAATTGTCATCGTATGACTGAATGATCATCTTGGATCGTATCCAATATATGACTAATTCGTTGAAACTTATTTCAAATGATTTAATCATATCACGAGCTTCCGCTTTCATTAATAATTAAAGTCTCGGAGCACTGCATCAATTATGTAATCTCCTTGTCTCTAACTACTATAACGGGATGGCTCATGTCATTGCTTATTTTAAAAGGATTAAAATTACTTAACCATATTTGAGAACGTTTCTCAAAATTAACAGTCATAATTTGGTTTTACTAATCGAGAATAAAACATAAATATAAATTTTGCTATAACTACAACATAAAAATGAAAATAAAAGAGTGTTGTTGTTTATACACGCAAAATCAAAAATGGTCTTTTGATTTATGATTTTGCTCCCACTAGTCAACTACTCCCAATTGACTTTCAAGAATCTTTCAAAATTCTTTAGTGGCCAAGATCCCATTTGGTTACCCCGATTCCCGACGAGGGCTGATCAACCGGAATAATTCGAAAGGTATGTAACTCTTACCAATCACATCTCTATGTGACTCTTGGTGGTTGACTAGTCAACTCATTGACAATTGACATCTTTATGTGGTAGTCAACCCCTTGCCTCTAGAATAAGACGGTCCTGACGAGGGCCAATCACCGCAATACTCTAGTCAAGTCATAACCCAATATTCGCGAGATCTCATACGATCATATCTCAATAACGACGATATACCCGTGGTAGGTCAACTCCCGACGAGGGCCGATCGTTGGATCCGAACAAAGGCTCTTCACCGTCGCTATAATATTGGGAGACAATTTTTCGACTTGATTTTTGTTGTGGAAGTATTTACGTAAATTAATTCACTTAATTAATTTTAATTACGGTCTCATCAAATATATCTATCTCTATAGACATACATCCTACACATTTATCTAGATCGTGCCTAGTCATGCATCAATCGTATCATATAAAATAAATACAAGCACAAAATAAATAAATGCGTAAAGTAACCGGTATGATCATGGACTTTTTCTAGGTGCGGTTTCGAATACAAACTGACGAAACCGCGGGTCACAATCTAAGGGTAGCTGCAACCGCCAATAGGATCTTTAATGCTCCATTTTCCAATGGGATTTTTATTTTCGTCTTTCTTTGGTCTTCATCTTCTGCTCCATTCTTGTTACATTTAATTCTATCTAATAAAATAAATACACCCGCCGCACACGGGGGGGAGCTAACGGGAATGGGATGAATGCAGAAAATAAACTAGGTCACGTTCTTCATAACGGCCTAGGACAATTTTTAAACCAACAGAAAAATTAAATCATTCACATATATCCTATTGGTCGAGTCCATGATCAATCGGGGTCCATATAATCATATTATATCTACTATATCTAATCCATACAATAAAATCTTATGAAAGAGATAAAATTAAAATTTAACTACTTGCGTCTTAATTAATCAATTAACATTTAATCTATTAAATAATTTTATCCAATCAATTAACTAATTAATATTTAATTAATTAAATGATTTTAATCGAAATAAAATTAACGATTAATTTTAAACCGATTCTAATTTTAATTTTAATTAATTAGAACTATTCCAAAATAAATCAGAATTAAAATTATTTCTCTTTTGTTTCTTTCCTTTTGATTCGTAATCAAAAGGGATGTCTTTGGTTTCCTAAACCAAATTTGGCTTAGGCCTGGCCACTTTCCAAAATCAAAATTTTGGAAGTGGCCTAGGCCTAGGCCTTTTACAAATCAAATATTTGAAAAGGGCCTAGGCCTATTCCAAATCAAATATTTGGAAAGGCCAAATAATATTTGTTTAGGCCTGGCCACTTTCCAAAATCAAAATTTTGGAAGTGGCCTAGGCCTAGGCCTTTTCCAAAATCAAATATTTGGAAAGGGCCTAGGCCTATTCCAAACAAAGTTTGGATATGCCATTATTATTTTGATGCCATATGGCATCCCAATGGCCCAAACTATTTGAACCATTGGTTAGCCATATGACACAACTAAACAAAAGACGAATTACCAATCACAACTATGAACCATATTGAATCACAAAATACACAAAAAAAAATTTGAAGATCCGCCAGTATTGACCGGTCAACCGACTGCCGGCAGCAGGCTGCCCTGCTGCCACCGCCGCCGACCAGCCGCCGCCAGTCGGCCGAGCACCACCCGATCTACCGTTTTTTTTTTTTTTTTTCCTTCCCTTTTCATGTATCACTTTTGTGAATCAAAAATCTTTCATCTTTTAATAATGTGATTTAAACGATAAAATTACTACGCATAATAAACTGCTTATTGCTTAAGCTCGAAGCTCTCTCTGATACCACTGTTAGGAAATCTACGCGGGAACGCAGCGGAATTCAAAATTTTGATTTCCTTTTACCCAAGATCGACTTCGTTTAAGCAATAAACAAACGAGTTAGAAGACGGTGGTTACATTGGTTGATCTAAAAGATCGACGCTTTGACCGTCTAAGGAGAGTAGTTCTGCATAGAGCCGCCCAAGTGTTCGGCCTCTACCGCCAGTCCACACGAACAGCCCGCCGGAATCCCATCATGGATTGCTATTGGAAAACTCCGGTTGCTAGACCGGCCCTTTTCCCCTCTCTCCAACTCTCTATAAGATGCTCTCTATTTTACACAAGAACTATTAGTTCTTGGAATTGTGTTGTACAAAAGATCTTGACACCCACACTATATTTATAGTGTATATGGCGCCCCAACTAGAGTGTGGAGGAGAAGAAAACCTTCTCCCAATAAAATAAGGAAAATATAATTGATTGATTTATCTCATTTATTACAATATCTCATATTAAATAAATCTAGGATATTGTCAATATCTTATATTGAATATTCCCAAGATATTGTCAATATCTAATATTGACTATCTTTATTTTATTACCATAAATCAATTTACACATGTGTATATATCACATATATATAATACATATAAATCTATATAAATATATATCTTGAAAACAAATGTGTACAAGCACATTCCAAGTGCAAGTCACGTATGTGACTATATATATTTAATAATTAATATCTTATATTAATATATGGTAATCTTATTAATTAAATTGAATAATCCAAGTGTATCTTATACACAATAATATATGCGCCCTATATGCCAATAAATTGGCATCTGGAATATCCTTTAATTAATAAATATAATTAATATCTTGTATTTAACTTATTCATAATAAATAAATACCACCATATTAATTTACCGCTATAACCTTTATAGTCTCGAGATAAACTTTCCTTATTTGGTTATCATCTATAACCACATTTTAATCCGGCTAGATGTTCTTATGTGTGTGACCCGATAGGCTTCCGAATATGTTGGCCGTAGACACAAAGTGCAAATTACGAAAATGCCCTTCATGCCTAACGATCACGGGATAGCGTCTAGCAACACACCGTGACCCCCAATCATCGGAAGAGTCAAATGCAATGACTACTACCTTTCATGTGAAACAGTTACCGTGTAACTTACAATCCTATCGCTGTAATAATATCCATACGGTCGTTAGTCGAGTGTCAAAACATCAACGACCGTATCTTATAATTTGGACATCATGCTCTCTCGAAGTAACTCGTTTACTCCCACTTTGCAAAGATTCACGAGAGTAAGACATTCCTTATAAGAAGGCCATTTTAGATATTCGATCCCAATCATAGGATACGCGATTCCCAGACGACCAATCATGTATACTCCGCATGCTTCAATATCATACCCAATCACTACCGTATGATTGCCCCGTGGCTAGGGGAAACCTCAATAGTGTCAAAGCATGACAATCCACACCGTGATGCCATGAAGACTCCGGTCCTAAGGATAATTACACAACCGTCACATAGTGTGACACTTATCAGTGTAAGTGGGTCAGTCTAACGTACGCATTCTCTAATACACGTCCACGTACAGTCCAAGTGTCCCTACACTTCGATAGACGAGATCTATCCCTACCCTTAAGGACAGAAGACATCTAATACGTGCTAGTCTGTTTATACTATCAATGCCATGTTTAATAGTACATCCGCCTTAGAGACATTTAAGTATCAAACTTATTAAAGTGATTAGAGATCTCATCAACCATAATCGCCTATCATGGTTTCTCTATCACAGTTTAATACTAAGGACGTTATCATATAACAATTCATAATTGGTTCTTTAAAAGAACATATATATGACAACATAAAAGCCATTTAATATATGTATAAACATAAGAAATAGTAGAAATGATCCGACCCGGTCGGATCCGGTCCAACCCGATTGGGTTTAGGACACTATTCCAACAGTAACCGTTTGTAACCAACTTCTAACAGATTCATGAGGTGTATGAAGCTATAAATATCCCATGATCAGCTACATTGTAATTAACTTGTAACTTTTACATGATCAATAATATTTCCGCATTTTATTTTGTTCGTTGGTAATTCTACAAACTTCATCATTTACGTGCGAATATTTTTGTAAATTTATTTACATGATATGTGCGATCCTAAACATCTTCCAAATAATGTTGGTATTATTCTGTAGATGTGAAATGACTATTAAAAATCTGCAACATAAAATGTAGAAAAACAACATGTTTTTGTGTAATAATGCAACATGTTCTTGTATATCTTTTGAAAAATTATGTTAACAACATGGTTTTACAAGTATGTGAGGATAGTTTACTTGTAACAAAAATCTGAAATTTGGTTGAAAAATTTGTTGTGCCGGAAAAAATATAAATATACTCACATCTTTCTGAAAAAATTGCCTACATTATGTTGTAGTCAAAATAACATTGTAATTGCCTACATTGTTTGTAGTTTGTTTGTTTGCATATAATTGTGTAAAGTTTGAACATATATTTGCACCTGCAATTCTGGAAAATTAACCTCACAAAGGTTGTAGCAACAAAAACCATTTTGTCACATTTTTTCAGAAAATTGGCACGACTAACTGCATTGTTGTCGAGGACAAAATACTTTGTAAATACTATGTTTTTTCTGAAAACTCAAAGAATAAAAGTTGTTTCTTAGGTATCATAGATTACAAATCCATTTTTATTATTTGTTAAAAGTGTCTGTGAATTTTTAAAATTCCATTCGAAGACACCATTGCTAAAAACAAAGTTTGTATTGAAACCTTTGATTGTTGATCTTCTGTTAGTGAAAACAGAAATGAAAGGAACATTGGAATCAACCAATTCATTGTCAATGGTGGTGTTAGAATGTATCACGGTTGGAAATTCCCGAAAATGGTTCGTAGACACGGGGGCTTCGTACCATGTTTGTGCTATTAAAGCCATGTTTTCCGACTACCAAGTAGTGGAAGGGGAAAAATTGTTAATGGGATATTCAGCCCATTCTAAGGTGGAAGGCCAAGGAAAAGTTGTGTTGAAGATTACTTCTGGCATGTTTTGACTATGAACAATGTGTTGCACGTGCCTGACATTCGTAAAAATTTTGTGTAATACAGTTCCGGTGAAAATAATGGCAAATGCCTGAAAGAAAGTTCAAGGGTGAAAGTTCTAAGGGAAATCAAGAGGCTAAGGCATTTAATGGTAAATACTTTAATTACAGGAAACAAGGACACCGCAGGAATGAATGCCGAAAGCCTCGGAAAGTTGAACAAGCAAACATGGCAGAAATAGTCACATAGACTATGGATGAATTGAATATGTCCGCGTAATGATTGCGTGAACTTGGTGACTGAACTTCTTTTGTTGAATTTAAAATTCAAGTTATGGTTTGTATTAAACAATTTAATTTATACATTATTATCGATGTGTAATATTTGTATAAATTTGTATGTATTGTATGTAGGTGTTTAAGTAAACACCTTAATGTTGTATATGTTATTGTGACATGTTAATACTATGATTATATGTACATATCTTTGTAGTCATATTCATATTATTTATAGATTTTCTTTCGCTTGTGTGTTGTATATTTCAAGATGTGGAGATGAAGATGTTTATGCGTTTGTTGAGACGCTTAACTCGAAATAATAAGTAAGTTAATCAATTTGTGGTGATCAAGATGGAAAAGTGTGATTCAAGGTTTAATGAATTTTCTTTTGGTACCAACAATATTCATCAAATCGTTGAACTGTACTTACCTTAATCAATTAATGTTGCGAAATGATGATGATTAACTTGAAGTTTACCCAAAACCTGTGAGGGAAGAATATCCTCTTGACTTAAACTTCATAATATTCTTGGAAATGTGGGGGTGATTGGTAAAGAAAATTTACCTAAATAAAATGATGTAATGAAAGCAATGAAAATGGAAGGAGTTGAATCCTTGGAAATATATTGCATTTCTTGGAAAGATATTGCGTGTGGTTCAGATTCTATCACTGTTATTAGCATGCAATAGTCGGTAAGTTATATAACAATCACACAATAATATGGAAAATGGTAAGTCACCATTAATACATCGTAGACAAAATACCATTTATTATTGGATCTGTAATGGTTTGATTTCCTCGATTTTATAATGTCGAAGGAGAATCTTGCGGATCCACATACAAAATGTTTAGCTAGAGTCGGGTGTCAGTTCTTTGATAAACGGAATAGGACTAAAGCCTATTACGCATGTTCCCTTATAATGGTAACCCAACCATAGTGACTGGAGATCCCAAGATCATGGTTCAAAAGGGACAACTAAGTTATGAGGGATAATTAGCACTTAACCATTCTGTTAAAACTAAAGTGTTGTCTGCTGAAGGGTCCAAGTTAAGCATAAAGCTTTTAATGATTCCTATATCTTGGGAAAGCCAAGTGGGGTATTGTAGAGTACTCTTTATAGGAGGTCACCTATGTAAGTGGAAGTGGAGCCGCTTCTGTGAGAATTTGTGGGCTGAATTCTCTAAAACACTTTCTGTAACCAAAGTGTTCCAGGGCCAAAACGGACACAACCATGAGAACTTCGAGAAGGCCAGGGGGTCTATTGTGTGGGTATCATTGTCTAGGCATGAACCAAAGCCTGAGCAATTCAAGACCTAGTTCACTGCTTAGCCGAGTATGTCCGATGGTGAATTACTAAGGAAGGTTCAAGGTAGCAAACCACCTCGCCTGATGCAATAGAACTCCGTTTGTTATCTCTACAGAGTCTGCATAGCATATGCATTAATTTTCATTCATGTGGGGGATTGTTGAAACTTTATGATGTTTTAGCTCCGAAATGGGTTTAGTGTAAGTAATGAACAGTCAACTTCAGGCCCGGATTTCAATGAGTTATGGAATTAATTTCCAGGAGCTAAAAACATTTTCGGAAACTACTAAGATAGTAGTTGATATTAGGCTTTTGAATCACTTGAATCCGATATCGGGTGAATGAGAAATTAATGCCTAAAGGTAGAGTGATATATGTGAGCCGAAGCAGACATCAGTTCAGATTGAACTTGTTGAATCAATGCATCTGTTTAAATTATGTTCATGAACAGAATGACATCCGTTCAAAATTCAGTTATTTCCAACTAATACCTTCCACTTCTGAAAATTCGCTTCCTCTACCAAAGGTTGTCATAATGCCTTTATAATCCCGTTGTCCTGAATGAAAACTTAGACAAAAAATTCATTTTAGAAAATCTGCACAAACAATTTTCTGCATTCTTAACTTCTAAATAAGGCAAACAAACATTTCTGCAAAAACTCATTTTGCATATATTCAGAGATATTCAAGATGTTAGGAAATCAATCGAGTAGCGCAGTGGAATTTAAAATTGATTTCCCGATCCAAGATCGTCTCCGTTTAAACAATAAACATATAAAAGAGGGGACGGTACTATTACCTTGGTTGATCTAAAAGATCGACGCTTTGACCGTCTGGTAGGAGTAGATGTACACGAGCCGTCCAAGTGTCCGGCCTCTACCAGTAATCCACACGAGCACCTCGCTGGAATCCCGCTAAGGATTGCTACTAGAAAAACCCAACTGTTAGGTCGGCCTTTTCTCTCTCTATAAACTCTCTCTAGAAGCTCTCTTACTTTTCATAAGAACAATTAGCTCTTGGAATTATGGTGTACAAAAGAGCTAGCCAATCCCTCCTTTATATAAAGTAGGTGGCGCAGGTCACAAGAGAAAGTCCTTGGAGATTAAGTCTTGTGTTGAGTAAGGAGAAAGAAATCATTTTCCTAATAAAATAAGGAAAATATCTTTGATTGATTTATCTCATTAATATTCAATATCTTATATTAAATATTTCCAATATTTTGTCAATATATTATATCGACTATATTCATCTTATTACCATAAATCTATTTTTCCAAAATCAATTAATATCCAATATTAATATTTTGGTAATCTTATTAATTAAATTGCACAACTCAAGTGTATCCTATACACAAGATGGCGCCAATATTTAGCCAAATTCACGTGATACACAAATTTTAGCCATATATATTTAATTAATCAACATAATTAATATCTTGTATTATATTTAGTCATAATAAATAAATACAAACATATTAATTTACAACTATAACCTTTATAGTATTGAGATAAAACTTCCCTTATTTGTTTATCAACTATAACCACATTTTAATCCGACTCGATGTTCATATGTATGTGACCCGATAGGCTTCCGAATATGTTGGCTGTAAACATAAAGCGCAATTACAAAAATGCCCTTTGATGATGCTAAATAATGCACCACCGGATTAACAGGGCCACGTGTAATCTAAGGATGAGCTGTAAAGGGATCGAATGGCTAGAAATGTAGTAAAGATGGTGTTTTTGGTATTATATGGCTGAGTCCAAGAATGTATCTTAGATTGCCTACGTATCCTGTGTAATGTCCAGGAATCAAGCCTTACGTAGTTCCTGGAATGATGTATTTATAGGTACATGTCCTTTTTCTACCCTAAACTTAGGGCGGTTTAGTCTATTGACATAAATACCCTTTACTGGGCCTGGCCCCTTGCCCAAGTAACCCTCTGGATAATGGGCTTAGGAATCTGGGCTGGAACTCGAGCATCGACTCGGATAACACCGACATGGGTGTTTGAGGTAGGACACTTGCAGCATCTGCTGGTTGCTGTGGTCTTCTCTGACTCGTATCTTATTCGATCTGAGGTGGGTAATAAACTTGGACTTTTCCACACGCCAGCTGGACCAATTACATAATTCTACGTGGAGAGGTGAAATCCCGTTTCATCACCCTTCACCTCTAATGATCACGGATAGCATCTAGCAACACGTCCGTGACCCCCAATCATCGGAAGAGTCAATACGCAATGACTACTACCTTTCATGTGCTCGGTTAGCGTGTAAATAGAATCCTATCGCTGTAATAATATCCATACGGTCGTACGTCGAGTGTCAAGCATTGACAACCGTATCTTATAATCTGGATATCATGCTCTCTCGAAGTAACTCATTTACTTCCACTTTGCAAAGATTCATGAGAGTAAGACATTCCTTATAAGAAGGCCTTTTCGGATATTCACCCCTACTCTTAGGGTACGCGATTCCCAGACGACCTAACATGTATACTCCGCATGCTTCAGTATCACACCCAATTACTATTGCATGATCGCCCTATGGTTAGGGGAAACCTCAATAGTGTCAAAGCATGACAATCCACACCGTGATGCCATGTAGACTCCGGTCCTAAAGATAATTACACAACCATCACATAGTGTGACACTTAACAGTGTAAGTGGGTCAGTCTAACGTACGCATTCTCTAATACACGTCCATGTACAGTCCAAGTGTCTCCACACTTCGATAGACGAGATCTATCCAAAGATAGAAGATATCTAATACGTGCTAGTCTGTACGTATTATCAATGTCCCGTTTAATAGTACATCAGCCCAGAGACATTTAAGTATCAAACTTATTAAAGTGATTAGAGTTCTCATCAACCATAATCGCCTATCATGGTTTCTCTATCACATTTTAATACTAAGGACGTTATCATATAACAATTCATAATTGGTTCTTTAAGAGAGCAAATATATGACAACAGAAAAGCCACTTATTATATATGTATAATCATAAAGAAATAGTAGAAATGATCCGACTCGGTCGGATCCGGTCCAACCCGATTGGGTTTAGGACACTATTTCAACAATTTCCCACTTGGCCTAAATCCAATCACTCGTACACACAAGACTAAGTTGAAACACAAGAATCTCATGCAATACTCGCAACCAACCCTAACCGTGAATGGATCACTATCCTTGGGGACTCAGACTATTTTCATATCATGCTCCAAATGATCAAGTCAAAGGAACCGCCTCAACACACATGAATCTTTGATGAGACCCTGGTCCTTGCTTCAAGCAATGAATCCACAACTATATCAACTATATAGAAAATGAGGAAGAACCGTACAAGGTTCAGGAATGAACCTTCTAGATCCATGTACTGCTTCCGTTGTGTCTCCAAGGAGTATACTGTGTTTTGGCATAGCTGTAGTGTCCACAGTGATCTCTAGCTAAGAACATTTCCAGCTCACTGTATCATTTAATCAAAGTGATTGCAAACCCAGACTGTAGCTTTCACTCACCTTCATAAGACTGAGGATACACGTCTGTATATCTACATTTATCCGATTCCAAGTTTCGATAAACTAGGAAACCATCCTTAACTCGTTTAAGGATATTCTTAATATTCACCAGATTTACTTTCATTCTTGCTAATGATTCTTCATGGACTATGAACATCTGGCATCATCTTTCACCTTATTTTTAGGACTAATGTCCTAACATAGATAGATCTTGAGAACACCGGCTAGCAGTATCTCTTGTCGTGATCTATGCTAAACTCTTTTAGCATCACATCTATATAGGTAAACTATAATCTAACAGCTGTTAAATCTATCACTATAGATTCTCATTTCTAAAAATAATAACTGCTAATCCAAGTGCTTTCGTTAAAGACCTTGAACTACCAAACATTGATTGACTGTGACGTAGGGTGTTAATTCCCGAGAGAGATATCTAATACCTTACTCAAGAATCATAACACACTCCCACTACATTGGTAATATCTTTTCTTTTGACTAAATTCAAACTCCTTTGATTATCAAACAAAGTGACTGTCTACAGAAACTTGTTTGAGTCCATAAATGGATCTTGTGGGCTCACATATCATGTTATCGTCTATGAGCATCGAGTTGTCTGCCAAATGTCTTCAACACTATCATATAGCCATGATACAAAGTTATAACAAGCATAGTCTGAATAAATCTGGGCTCAGATACCAGTATAAAGATAATTACAATGTTTACACCCCGTACCCTTCAGTCGTCACTATAGCCTTATGGTAATCATATTACTATCCATGTCAGCCTTCAGGGACATTCCTTCTAGGTAAGATAGATTAGGTTCACAACCTAATTGTCACTGATGGAATCTAATTCAGATATTATGGCTCCTGGCCATATCTCTCAATCTTGCCTTTCAAACATTCTTTCATAAGTCGTAAGATATTCATTCTTCAAAATGAACATACCAGTAGCCTTTTCAGGCTTGAGGTTATTCACAGACTTACAGAACCTTTGTGTGCATTGAGCAGTGTTCTACATCTCTTCACTATGTGGTGTATGCTCACGTTCTTTTTGTTGAATCTCTCATTATGGCTCTCAAACTCTTTTGAGATCTCATTTCACTTCCACTGTTTCTTTTGAAAGAAACACTTCCTCTAGAATACAACATGTGTGGAGGAAAACACTTTTTGCTCTGCGGTCAAGTAAATGATATCTAGCATACTTGCTAAGATATTCCACAAAGTTGCATTTGTTTACTAGGCTCCTAGCCTTTCTGACTTTTGCCTACTTCAAATCATCGGTTCAGATAGATTCGACATTATTCCCTTCCATATCTAATATGGAATTTATTCAACCTTATTCTTTAGAACACGGTTAAGTATATGTATTATATAAGGGCACTATCCCAAAACGTGTAAGGGATATTTCGCATGGCTTACTCCACAACTTTATCGTATAAAGCGTTGTTTCCATATTAGAAACACAATCTAATTGCATATCCAAAATGGTATCCTTCAAGGGGAAATCTTATTCCTTTTCAGACAACTTCTAAAACACCCTTCAGTTATTAATTGCTTCAATCCAATTGAAGATTAATTCCTAAGTTTCATTTATCTCATATTCGTACTAGCTCGAACTATTCGGGCTTTCAGAGTTGTTGTATTTCAATAAGTACATTCAACTATTTCTAAAATAGTCCAAGAGAGAGATAAACAATTATTTATGGTATAAATTGTCATAAGTCAACAAACATCAATATGTTAGGGCTTTAGTCAATTTTCTAGATTTTATAACCATTTTCACAAAAGGGAATTTTAGTCCTCTTTGGATAAGATACGTATAACCCACATGATTCGTAATCATATTGTTCAGCATCATCAGAATGACGTTTGATTACACGCTTCCCTTCCATAGAGGCTATTTCTAAAACAACCACAAATCAAGGATAACAGCCATATAAACGTTTAGTTGAGATTTCATGACTCATATCAACTATATGGTGACAATAATCTAGTATGTTAGATTCAGTGACTGTTCAACCTTATCGGAACAATATTTATTCCATACAATAGAGTATGTCTACTAAACCCTAACAAATAACTGAACTCGTGTTCTTCATAAGAACCGAAACACAATAACATTTATTTAGTTCCCTTATCAGTTTACTAGATCCAGAATATGGTAAGTGTTACAACGTTTGCTTCACCTTCCAAATATGTATTTAATCTTTCTAATTTAATCACACTCGTAAGATATCATATATCTGTGAGTTGACTTAAGCTTAGATAGATTCATCTCAACTTACTTGCTTAGGGTAGAGACTTCGATAAGTTCTCTTACTCAAGCACTTGCCCTAACTTTCCATTTTAATCCTTTAAGCACTTGTAAATATTTATTAATGTAGTCTTCGTAAGACTTAAGAAAAATCACAAGAGTTATGTCTTCTATTTTCTTTCATAAAGAAAATCCAACGTTTGTTAAAGAGTCTATTTAACCTTTTGAATCATAATCAAAACATTAACTATTTAATTTACTTTCATGTAATGAATAAAGAATTAAGTCGATACTTAAATCTCACAATTTTGAAAACAACCTTTCCAAAATTCGACGTGGTCATCCTTATCCAATCCATCTAATGTTTGAATAATCGTCATCGTATGACGGAGTGACCCATTGGATTTCGTTATGTCCAATATGTGAACTTCCGTTAATAATTAAAGTCTTAGAGGACTCCATCATATATGTAGCCTCCTTTGTCTTGGACTACTATCACGTACTCACTCGTTTCATTGCTTATTTTAAAGGATTAAAATTACTTAACCAACTTGAAAACATTTTTCAAAAGGTAACAGTCATAATTTGGTTTTACTAATCGAGAATTAAAACATAAATATAATTTGCTAAAACTACAACATAAAATAAAGATAAAAGAGTGTTGTTGATTATACATGCAAAATCAAAGATGGTATTTGAGATTATGATTTTGGTCCCACTAGTCAACTACTCTCAATTGACTTTCAAGAATTTTCCAAAATCCTTTAGTGGCTGGAATCCTATATAGTTGACTTGATCCCCAATGTGGGCCGATCGACCGGGTCAATTTTGACGGGTAGGTATGTCTTAACAATCGCGTCCAACGCGACTTCCAGTGGTTTGACTAGTCAACTCTTTGACAATTCACATCGTCTATGTGATAGTCTACCTAATGCCTCTAAAATCAGACGGTCCTGACGTGGGCCAATCACCGTAAGATTCTTAGTCGAGTCGTAACCCAAGTATTTATGAGATCTCATAACGATCATATCTCGATAATGACGATATACCCGAGGTAGGTCAACTCCCGACGTGGGCCGATCAGTTGGATCCGAACAAGGGCTCTTCACCGTCACTATAATATTGGGAGATATATTATGACTCAATTTTTGTTGTAGGAGTAATTTTAAATTAATTCACTTAATTAATTTTATTTAATTATGGTCTCATGTATTACATGCATATTACTACAATATCATATAAAGTAAAACATACACAACATTCCGCACACAATATAACCGGTATTATCATGGACTTTTCCTAGGTACGGTTTCGAATACAAACTGACGAAACCGCGGGCCACAACTAAGGGTAGCCGCAACCACCAATGGATCTTTGTCGCCTTTATTTTGGTCTTCATCCTTGTCTTCAATTTATTTTACATAAAAATCTATCTAATAAATTTTACACCCGCCGCACACGGGAGGAGCCAACGGGATTGGGATAAGGCAAAAATAAAACTAGGTCACGTTAACGGCCTAGGACAACAATAAAAACCAACCGAAAATAAAGCATTCACATCTATCATATTGGTCGAGTCCATGATCAATCGGGGTCCATATAATCATATTATATCTACTATCTAATCCATACAATCAACATCTTATTAAAAAGATAAAATTAAACTTTAACAACTTGCGTCTTATAGCATCCAATCAATTAATTAATTAACGTTTAATTAATTAATAGGTTTAATCGAAATAATATTAACCATTAATAATAAATCGATTTTAATTTTAATTTTCTAATTTAAAACTATTTTAAACAAAATTAAATTCAAGTGGGTCACTTTTGTTTCTTTCTTTTTGATTCTTAATCAAATGGATGCCTTTGGTTTGGTCCAAACCAAATTTAAAGGCATCCTCGGCCCTTTCCAAAAATCAAATATTTTTGGAGAAAGCCTAGACCCTTAGGCCTTTTCCAAAATCAAATATTTGGGAAGAGGCCTAGGCCTATTCTAAAAGTTTGGAATGGGCTAGATTTGGTTCATGACCAAAATCTATTTCTTCCCAACAAATTGGGTGATGCCACATGGCTTCCCAATGGCCAAACTATTTGAACCATTGGTTAGTCACATGACATTAACTAAACGAAAGAGAAATTACCAACCATGGACCATATTGAAAAATAAAGATGCACAAAACAAAACAAGAAGGGGAGAGGACGGTGGTGCCGACAGCCGCCGGCAGTCCGGAGGCCGCCGGTGCCGCCGGCGCCGATGTGGTGGTGGTGCCGCCGCCGCCTCTTACCTTTTTTTTCTTTTTCTTTTTCTTTCTGTGCACTAATTACGAATCAATATCATACATGATTTAATCTATTGGATCTAAATTACTACACGAATAAAAGATGATTGTTGCTTAACCTCGAAGACCTCTCCGATACCACTATTAGGAAATCAATCGAGTAGCGCAGCGGAATTTAAAATTGATTTCCTGATCTAGGATCGTCTCCTTTTAAACAATAAACATATAAGAGAGGGGACGGTACTATTACCTTGGTTGATCTAAATGATTGACGCTTTGACCGTCCGGTAGGAGTAGATGTGCGAGAGCCGTCCAAGTGTCCGGCCTCTACCAGTAATCCACACAAGCACCTCGCTGGAATCCCGCCAAGGATTTCTACTAGAAAAACCCAACTGCTAGGTCGGCCTTTTCTCTCTCTACAAACTCTCTCTAGAAGCTCTCTTACTTTTCACAAGAAAAATTAGCTCTTAGAATTATGGTGTACAAAAGAGCTAGCCAATCCCTCCTTTATATAGAGTGGGTGGCGCAGGTCACAAGAGAAAATCATTGGAGATTAAGTCTTGTGTTGAGAAAGGAGAAAGAAAATCTTTTCCTAATAAAATAAGGAAAATCTTTGATTGATTTAGCTCATTAATATTCAATATCTTATATTAAATATTTCCAATATTTTGTCAATATCTTATATTGACTATATTTATCTTATTACCATAAATCTATTTTTCCAAAATCAATTAATATCTAATATTAATATTATGGTAATCTTATTTATTAAATATTAAATTGCACAACTCAAATGTATCCTATACACAAGATGGCGCTAATATTTAGACAAATTCACGTGATACACAAATTTTGGCCATATATATTTAATTAATTAACATAATTAATATCTTGTATTATTTATTCATAATAAATAAATACCACCATATTAATTTTCCACTATAACCTTTATAGTATTGAGATAAAATTTTCCTTATTTGGTTATCAACTATAACCACATTTTAATCCGACTCGATGTTCATATGTGTGTGACCCGATAGGCTTCCGAATATGTTGGCCATAGACATAAGGCGCAATTACAAAAATGCCCTTCACTTCTAACGATCACGGATAGCGTCTAGCGACACGTCCGTGACTCCTAATCATCGGAAGAGTCAATACACAATGACTACTACCTTTCATGTGCTCGGTTAGCGTGTAAACAGAATCCTATCGCTGTAATAATATCCATACGGTCGTACCTCAAGTGTCAAGCATTGATGACCGTATCTTATAATCTGGATATCATGCTCTCTCGAAGTAACTCATTTACTTCCATTTTGCAAAGATTCACAAGAGTAAGACATTCCTTATAAGAAGGCTTTTTCGGATATTCACCCCTACTCTTAGGGTACGCGATTCCCAGACGACCTAACTTGTATACTCCGCATGCTTCAGTATCACACCCAATCACTATCGTATGATCGCCCCATGGTAGGGGAAACCTCAATATTGTCAAAGCATGACAATCCACACCGTGATGCCATATAGACTCCGGTCCTAAGGATAATTACACAACCGTCACATAGTGTGACACTTAATAGTGTAAGTGGGTCAGTCTAATGTACGAATTCTCTAATACACGTCCAAGTATAGTCCAAGTGTCTCCACACTTCGATAGACGAAATCTATCCCTGCCCTTAAAGACAGAAGACATCTAATACGTGCTAGTCTGTATGTATTATCAATGTCTTGTTTAATAGTACATCAGCCCAGAGACATTTAAGTATCAAACTTATTAAAGTGATTAGAGATCTCATCAACCATAATCACCTATCATGGTTTCTCTATCACAGTTTAATACTAAGGACGTTATCATATAACAATTCATAATTGGTTCTTTAAGAGAACAAATATATGACAACTGAAAAGCCATTTATTATATATGTATAATCATAAAGATATAGTAGAAATGATCCGACCCGTTCAAACCCGATTAGGTTTAGGACACTATTTCAACACAAGGCCGGATCACTTCGCCGCTTGTTCGCATTGAAGTTCCGCAACCATAATAAGGAAAAGACTGTTGTATCATGGGACACATCTTGCCATAACCGTGGGCATTTAATCAGGGCAATGCAATAAAGTCTTAAGGACTGCGTTCTACGCGCCTCAGTCTAATGAATAAGTTTTCGTATTTACTTATGCTTTGTGTCGTTCAATTTGTTCTGCATATTGTTGTGTTGTGTGTATAAATGTGAAATACATGTTCATAAATTTGTTTCTTCATCTCTTTTGTTCAACATTGCTTTTTCTATTTGGAAAGTTTCTATTGACGATAAAAACAGATTACTATAAATGAAATCAGACAACTAATTTCTTACACTAGTATCTCATACAAAAGAAAGAAGAGCGGGGAGTGGCAAACAGATTCTGAGTGGGAGATAGAAAAGTACCATTTTGCTTGTTCATGATAGACGAACATGCCATGCCCAATATCTTAGGTGAGTGGTTTGAAATATGACTTTATAGCCTTCACACTGTAATCGTGATGACGGTTAAAATAGTCTATCCTATGGCATCAATATTCTATCCATTATGAGCTAAAAATAGTTGTTTCGATGTATAAATATGAACCATTTACGTTGAATATCATATGTCGGGTTCGTGAGTCCGGAAATCTGCACTTAGCGTTTATTTTGCCTGTTTCGATATTATTTCGTGCATTATTTGATGATTTCCAGGATACGAGATATTGGGTTGAGCATGATGGACGAATCTGGAGTGGACTGAACGAAACGAATGGGCCTAGGGTATTCTAGAAGCATCCAAGTTAAGTCGGTTGAAGAAAAAGGACAAAAATACCTTGGGCAACCCGAGGGGCGGTGCCGACTTGCCGAGGGTCCAGAATCTTCCGAAACGCGTTTTCTTGGACGAAGGGTCAAACTATATGATTCTAAGTCGGTTTAGATAGCTATAAATAAGAGGCTTCACCTCAGAACACAATGTACTCAAATTATTCAAGGAAATTATGCAATAAAAGTTCTTTGTTCTTTATTTTATTTATTTTATGAGTTCTGGTCGGAGAGACGATGGTGTCACTGCCTAGGGAGAGATCCGAAGGAGATCTACGCTCGTCTTCGAGGGTATGATTTTCTATCTTTTCCAAGATGTAGATCTATCGTTGTTCTATTCGACTAGTATGTTTTAATTGCTTATTTAGTTTAATTATGTAGTAGTTAGTTTATTTTACCCCATGTGTTATACATCTGATTCGTTGGTGAAGAAATCACGAGATAGTAGTTGTGTTCTTCAGATTTGCGACGGTCTATATCGCTAGATCTGAATACCTAGTAAATTGCTAATTCGTGATAATCGGCGCCAACTACTTTGATCGATAGATTTAATTTACATGTTAGTAGCCTGATCAACTATTTGCATGTCATCGTAAATTAACATGAAGGACCGCAGGTGAAGTGTTAATTAGGACATTATCTAGAATAGACCCTAGGAACGTGCTGGTCAATGTCGACAGCTGTCTAGGCGGGTTTGCGGTAGAGGTAACACTCAATATCGGCAGCTCTAGTTCTTTATGCGTATGGGCTATTACGGACCAATTAAGAAGTGTAGCTTGCGTATAGATTGTCTACTGCTATTGTCGGAGTAGATAGGGTTAGGAGTTGTATCCGTAGCTGAACAATGAACAAATTCACCAATGGGGAGGACTGTTACATGTGTGGGGGGAATAACTAATTACTCATAATTGAACTAATATCTTAGAAACTCTTGTTGCTTAGTTGAACTTGCATATTCTTGTTAGTGTGAGGCACCAATACTACTGTCTATATATTATAGTTGCTCGTAGACCGTTATTGTGACAACTTAATCTTGATAATTAGACGTTCTTATGAGTCTCTGTGGTCGACCTTGACTCGCCAGTACTCTGCTATGATAGACCTAGTCCTATTGGTAGTAAGTGCTTTGCATCGATCAAGATTTATGGCGCTGTTGCCGGGGACTCGTGTCAAGAATACTTTTTATTTAGGATTGAGTTTTCTGTATATATTTGAGTCTGTTTAATCGAGTCTGTTTTTATAGTATGTTAATACTGGAGTCTTACAGAGTCAGTTCTGTGAATTTTGGAAGAAAAGTGCCACCGGTTTACCGAGGGTTACCTCCGATAAACCGAGGGTCCCGATTTTCCAGAATCGTTTCTGTTAATTCAGTGTCAGGTCAGTAGTTAGGGTCTGTATTTTGAGTCTTCCAGGTGAGTGTAATAGCCGCCGCGGCAAGTTACTAACCTTTTTATTTTCTTTTTGTGTCTTGTAGTATGTTACACGTAGTTCAGCAGCCAAACTCGAGAAATTCATACTTGAGATTGAAAATTTTGATAGACAAAAGGGAAAGGAAACTCGAGAAAGATCTGTTAGGCTGGCGGACGACGTGGTTTAGAACGAATGAGATCACAACGAGAGAGAATAAGAGATTCCACCTTTGGAAGATACTATGACACAGAACGGACAGAACGGGCAGAATGGAGCAGGAGTTGTGGTACAAGCAGATAGGAGAACTATACAGAGTTATGCAATGCCAACGATTGAGCAATTCGTGCCAGCAATTGTTCAGCCTGAGGATGCAGCTGAGGTATTTCACCCTAAACCAAATGTTATACAAATGGTGACTAACTGCACTACTTTTCATGGAGTAATAAACGAAGATCCTAGTGTACACATCACCAACTTTTTGGAAATAGTCAGCACGGTTAAGCCAGCAGGAGTACCAGGAGACAATATCAAGCTGAAATTGTTTCCATTCACTCTGAAAGACAAAGCAAAAATATGGTTATTGTCTCTAGCACCATGATCGATTTAAACTTGGACCGATCTGTTGCAGAAGTTTATGAATAAGTACTGCCCACCTGGGAAGTCACTACAGATGAGACAAGACATAATGAATTTCAAGAAGAGGCCCACCGAAACCTTTGAAGAAGCATGGGAAAGATTCAAGGAAGCACAAAGGAGATGCCCTCATCATGATATCACTTTGCTCGTACGAATGCATAGTTTCTATCACGGATTGTGGCCAAGTGAACAAATGAGAGTTGATGCATCAAGCAATGGATGTTTTGTGTTGCTATCACCTGAAGAAGCCGAAGAGAAATTGGAGCAAATTGCGCTTACAAGTCAATAGGGAACACACCAAGTTGAAACGGCCAAAGTAGCTGAAGGCGTATTTAGGGAAGATACTTCTCAAAAGATCTTATACCAGCTAATGGAAATGAATGAAAAGATAGATGGCATGCAAGATCGCATAGCCAAGGTTGAGAAAGTACAAGATATTGAAACAACCTAAGGACGAGAACTATATAGGGAGGCAAGGAAATCCTTATGGGGGCGGTTATCGCCCAGGTTCTCACGACCACCCTGGTTTTAGATTGAGCGACCCTAATGGGGGTTTTCGACAAAGTGATTCAAACGGTGGTGAGAGATCGAGACAAACTGGTAGATTCATGCCTCAATTCAATAAGTCCGGTGGTTGGGAAGCACCTATAGATAAAATGAGCTCAACTGTGAGTGACACGGTCAATCAACTTACGAAATCCATGACTGAGCTAAATACAAACTTCACCACATATTGTCAGAAGAATGATACAAGACTGACCAATCAAGAAGCCTTAGTGCAGAATCTGTCACACCAAGTGGGACAGATTGTAGAACAAGTGTCAGCCCATCCTCCGGGAGTATTGCCAAGTAATACCGAGAAGAATCCGAAGGACGTGAATGCAATTATGCCTAGAAGCGGAAAGGAACTGCCTGGACCAGTTATACCAACTGCCTAGGAAGGATCAAAAAGCAGTCAGCAGCAGAATGCAGCATAATCTGGAGAAAAAGAGGGGCCGGTAACCCGGGACAATGCTCCAGTAAACCGGGAGTCTGAAAATGTAACAGACAAGCAGGCAGAGCAGCAGCAGTCAACAGGTAAGTCTTTACGAACTCTAACTATTAATCCTGCTACTTTACCCTATCCTCCTAGGAAGTATAAGCCGAATAATGATGATGCACGTTATAAAAAGTTTATAGTGATGTTTAAAAGCTGCAAGTGAATATACCTTTGGTAGAAGCTCTGGCCGGAATGCCAGAATATGCAAAATTCTTGAAAGAAGCCATCTCTACCAAGAGGAAATTGTTGGACCTTGAAACCATTTGCCTTAACGAGGAATGCTCGGCAGTTTTGCAGCGCAAACTACCTCCTAAGTGTAAAGATCCTGGGAGCTTCCTCATACCATGCACAATTGGATGAGTATGTCTGAACAAAGAATTATGTGATCTTGGAGCCAGTGTCAATCTGATGCCACTCTCCATTTTTCATAAATTAGGCATGAAGGAGTTGAATGAAACATCTATAACCCTTCAATTAGCAGATAGGTCTATGAAGCAACCTTGTGGAGTGGTGAAGGATGTTTTGGTAAAAGTTGATAAGTTTGTATTCCCTGTAGACTTTGTGGTGCTAGACATGGAAGCTAATCACGATGTTCCATTGATCTTAGGAAGACCTTTCCTCGCTACGAGCAAAACATTGATAGATCTTCATAAGGGTGAGCTGATTCTGAGAGTGAATGAGGACAAAGTAGTGTTCAATGTGATGAATTATATGAGATATGCTCAAGATGAAGGAGAAGCATGCTACATGCTAGATTCCATAGATGAACTTGTTTTAGAATTATATCAGCAAGCGTCACTAGTCCTTGAAGTAGCAGAAACTTTACTCCTGAAGGATGAAGAAAATTATGAGGAAACCTGGCCTGGGTGCAGTGAAGGTCAAGTGCGAGAAATAGAGCCTGTATCCTCTGTGGATGTAGGAGGAACCATTCACAGACCTTCCTGGCACAAGTTCTTTGATTTGCAATTGACTGGTAAGTTGTTAAGATCATCGTTAGAAGAGCCACCAAGGAACTTAACGTTAAAACCTTTGCCTTCTCACCTGAAGTACGTGTGCTTATAAGATGATACTCTCCCCCTTATAATTTCAGTGTCATTATCACGTTTACAGGAGGAGAAACTGTTAAGAGTACTGAGAGAGCACAAGGGAGCGTTTGGATGGACGATTGCAGATATTAGATGAATAAGCCCATCGGTGTGCATGCACATGATCTCTGTAGACCCGGAGAAGAAAGTGGTAGCACAACCTCAGAGGAGGTTGACACCACAGCGGAATGATGTTGTTAAGGAAGATATCATAAAGATGTTGGAGATGGGAATCATTTTCCCAATTGCAGACAGTGAGTGGGTGAGCCCGATTCATGTGGTGCCCAAGAAAGGAGGATTCACTGTACAACCTAATGAGTTTGATGAGCTATCCCTGTGAGATTAATTACTGGACATCGAGTTTGCATAGACTTCAGGAAACTGAAAGATGCAACTCGTAAAGATCATTTTCCCCTACCATTCATTGATCAGATGTTAGAAAGATTAAGTGGTCATGCATTTAATTGTTTCTTAGATGGATATTCTGGTTATTATCAGATCCATATTGCCCCCGAGGACTGCGAGAAAACAATTTTCACATGTCCATATGGAACATTTGCGTACAATCGCATGCCTTTTGGGTTATGTAATGCACCAGCAACATTCCAAAGGTGCATGATGTCATTATTTGCGGACATGTGGAAGATTTTCTAGAGATTTTCATGGATGACTCTCTGTATTTGGAGATAGCTTCGATAAATGCTTGGACAATTTGAGTAAAATGTTGAAAAGATGTGAAGAGACTTGTACTTAACTGGGAAAAATGCCATTTCATGGTTACAGAAGGAATAGTGTTGGGACATAGAATTTCAAAGAAAGGAATGGAAGTTGATAGAGCAAAGATAGAGGTAATAGAGAAGTTGCCCCCTCCAACGAACTTGAAGACGTTGTGAGCCTTTCTTGGCCATGCAGGATTTTATAGGAGATTTATCAAGGACTTCTCTAAAGTTTCTAGACCTTTGATGCAATTGCTTGCAAAAGATGTACCTTTCGTATTTGGAGAAGAGTGCAAGAAATCATTCAACACATTGAAGCAAATGCTTATAACCGCTCCAATTCTGGTAGCACCAGATTGGAACAAACCTTTTGAGCTTATGTGTGATGCTAGCGACACGGCAGTTGGAGCAGCCCTGGGACAAAGGGAGGATAAAATCTTTAAGCCTATTTATTATGCCATTCGTATCCTTAATAGTGCCCAGAGGAATTATGCGACTACGGAGAAGGAATTTTTAGCTGTCATCTTTGCATTTGACAAATTTCGACCTTATCTGATAGGATCGAAAGTCATTGTATTCACAGACCATGCAGCTTTGAAATACCTTCTGACCAAGAAAGACTCCAAGCCGAGATTATTAAGATGGATTCTACTCTTACAAGAGTTTGATATGGAGATCAAAGATAAAAAGGGATCAGAGAACCAGGTGGCTGATCACCTGTCAAGATTAACTTTGCTAGAAGAAGAGCAACCGACCGAGATTAATGAAAGATTTCCTGATGAACAACTTTTTTCCGTCTCAGTGGTGGCTCGGGTGGATTCTCAGCCCCGACATCGTACATCAAGAGTTGACATGGTATATTCTTTGTTTGCAGACATTGTCAATTACTTAGCACGGAAGTACCTACCACTAGAATTCAATAATGCGGATAAGAAAAAGTTCTTCACATATCTGAAGTATTATCATTGGGACAGTCCCTACCTATACAAATTGTGCCTTGATGCCATTCTTAGGAGATGCGTCCATGATGATGAGATTCCAAGTATTTTGCACATGTGTCATGCTAGAGAAGCTGGAGGTCACTATGGACCAGACAAGACAGCAGCGAAGGTACTGCAGTGTGGATTCTATTGGCCAACAATTCATAAATCTGCTTATGAGTTTACAAGATCCTGTCATTCCTGCCAAATGACTGGTAATATTTCTAAGCAGAATGAGATGCCACTGCAGACTATCTTAGAAGTGGAGGTATTTGATGTTTGGGGAATTGATTTCGTTGGACCATTCACATCGTCAGAATCAAATCGTTACATCCTGGTAGCAGTGGATTATGTTTCCAAATGGGTGGAAGCAGTGGCTTCACCTACTAATGATGCTAGGGTTGTCCTAAGATTTCTTAAGAAAAACATTTGATGATGTTTGGTTTTCCCAGACCCATAATTAGGGACGGAGGGAGTCATTTCTGTAATAGGTTGTTTGAGGAGTTAATGATGAGATATGGGGTTAGACATAAGATTGCAACAGCATATCACCCCCAAACATGTGGACAAGTAGAAGTCATGAACAGAGAGATTAAGAGGATCTTAGAGAAGACTGTGAATCCCATGAGGAAAGATTGGTCTTTGAAATTAGATGACGCTCTTTGGGCGCACAGAACAGCTTATAGGACCATGATTGGGATGTCACCATCTATGATAGTGTTTGGAAAATCATGTCATTTACCAGTAGAACTAGAGCACCGAGCGCTGTGGGCTACAAGATTTCTAAACATGGATGAGGATTTAGCCGGTGAAAAGAGAATGTAGAGCTGAATAGATTGGAAGAGTTTAGACTTCAAGCGTATGAGAATGCTAGGATTTACAAGGAAAGAACGAAACTCTTGCATGACAAGAAGATACTGAACCGCACATTCCAAGTGGGAGATAAAGTGCTGGTGTACAATTCGCGTCTTCGTCTTTTTCCTAGGAAGTTGAAGTCTAGATGGTATGGACCATATGTAGTCACGAAAGTCTACAATTCAGGTGCATGTGAAGTTAGACATGAACACTTTGGGCAAACTTTCACAGTTAATGGCCACAGGCTGAAACATTACCTAGAGCACAATTATAACCCTGAATTGAAAGTCTTTGCGTTAGAGGAGCCAGAATATGAATGAAGGAGCCCTATTAGTACAGTCGAGCTGACGACTATAAACTCAGAACTATTTCTAAACCCTAATTTATTGCTTTTGTTTATTTTATTTTGAGTCAATAAAGTAGCATGACAATCGGAAGGTTTTTTTCGTCACGTATATCTTCAGTCACCTGACTAAAGATATATGTGGTTTTTTCCTTCATGATTCTCATGTGATACCCTCGAAAAAGTTTTCGCATCTTGCTTAGGCCGATAACGGAATAAAGTGGATTAAACTGTTTTTGCGCATTCCTATGGTATGCACAATTACCGGCACCTTATTTTACTGTTGCCCTTCGCATGTTACTCACAGTTTTTGGAAGAATTTGGACATCAGGTAATAACTTGGAAGAGGAATAACCTAGGAGCTAACGATTACGCTCCGGGATTCGTTTTGACTCACCGACATTTCCAGAGCTAAGTACTTTTTCTTCTCTTAATTATCAGTCATTGGGGACAATGTCTATAATAAGTGGGGGGTAAGACGTCTTGCCTGGGTAGTCAAAAAAGGGAATATTTTTGGAATTTTAAACACTGTTTTTAGCTTGCTATTTGCACGTTTTTGAGTAAGGAATCGGTAGAAAAGGAGCCCAAGTTCAATTTGATGTGAGCTATAGAATATTCAATTTAGTATGGAAGAATGAGCATATGTTATGTTGCGTGAAGTAGTAACTTATTTAATTATTCTATCATAGCAATCAATATTTGAGCACATAATCTGAGTGAGAAGTGTTTAAGATTAGATGGTGAGTTGTTTTAACCGGGAATAATTATTTGTCTGTCTATATACTTCAACAAATTGTTGTAAGACAAGGGAAGCAACTTGGATGACGTAAGGTCACCGGGATAAGCGGACTTGTGAGTGAAAGAGAAAAAAGTGAGGAAATCTTCCAGAAAAAAAATGAAAAAAAAGAGAAAAAAAATGAAAAAAATAGTTATGCAATAAAGGCAGTGAGGGAAGCGAACTTGTGTAAAAAGGGCACGACCCTCGAATAAAAAGAAACAAACGAGGACTTAAGAGCGATGCTCAGTCCCCGAGTCCGCCCGAACCAATATCGGTACCATGTTGTGTAACCAAGTCTGAAAGCAAGATGAGCGAGTGTATGCGCAAGCAAGTTAAGATTGTGTGGTTAATACAACTTGATTCTTCTCACGAATGCACTATCACGACTGATTCATCACACGACACATTGATACGTGATAAGTGGCGATTAATGGGGAGCTTATGGATTGTGGCTTGATGTATGTTTCTACCGGAAATCTTTATTGAATATGTGGTAGTTGATGGAGATTTTTCTTGGAGGTACATTCCGCCTTGATACTCTGCTCGTGGACGAGCAGAATGCTAGTGGGGGGTAGTTGATGACGGTTAAAATAGTCTATCCTACGGCATTAATATTCTATCCATTATGAGCTAAAAATAGTTGTTTCGACCTATAAATATGAACCATTTACATTGAATATCATATGTCGGGTTCGTGAGTCGAGAAATCTGCACTCAGCATTTATTTCCCCTATTTCGATATTATTTTGTGCATTATTTGATGATTTCCAGGATACGAGATATTGGGCTGAGCATGATGGACGAATCTGGAGTGGACTGAACGAAACGAATGGGCCTAGGGTATTCTAGAAGCATCCAAGTTAATTCGGTTGAAGAAAAAGGACAAAAATACCCTCGGTAACCCGAGGGTCGGTGCCGACTTACCGAGGGTCCAGAATCTTCCGTAACGCATTTTCTTGGACGAAGGGTCAAACTAGATGATTCTAAGTCGGTTTAGATAGCTATAAATAAGAGGTTTCGCCCCAGAACACAATGTACTCAAATTATTCAAGGAAATTATGCAATAAAAGTTCTTTGTTCTTTATTTTATTTATTTTATGTGTTCTTGTCGGAGAGACGACGGAGTCGCCGCCTAGGGAGGGATCCAAAGAAGATCTATGCTCATCTTCAAGGGTATGATTTTCTATCTTTTCCAAGATGTAGATCTATCGTTGTTCTATTCGACTAGTATGTTTTAATTGCTTATTTAGTTTAATTATGTAGTAGTTAGTTTATTTTACCCTATGTGTTATAGATCTGATTCGTTGGTGAAGAAATCATGAGATAGTAGTTGCGTTCTTCAGATCTGTGATGGTCTATATCGCTAGATCTGAATACCTAGTAAATTGCTATTTCAAGATAATCGGTGCCAGCTACGTTGATCGATAGATTTAATTTACATGTTAGTAGCATGATCAACTATTTGCATGTCATCGTAAATTAAAATGATGGACCGCAAGTGAAGTGTTAATTAGGACATTATCTAGAATGGACCCTAGGAACGTGCTGATCAATGTCGACAACTGTCTAGGCGGGTTTGTGGTATGAGGTAACACTCAATATCGGCAGCTCTAGTTCTTTATGCGTATGGGCTATTACGGACCAATTAAGGAGGGTAGCTTGCGTATAGATTGTCTACTGCCATTGTCGGAGTAGATAGGGTTAGGAGTTGTACCCGTAGCTGAACAATGAACAAATTCACCAATGGGGAGGACTGTTGCCTGTGTGGATGGAATAACTAATTACTCATAATTGAACTAATACCTTAGAAACTCTTGTTGCTTAGTTGAACTTGCATATTCTTGTTAGTTTGAGGCACCAATACTACTGTCTATATATTATAGTTGGTCGTAGACCGTTATTGTGACAACTCAATCTTGATAATTAGACGTTCTTACGAGTCAATATAGGATTCAACCTTGACTCGCCAGTACTCTGCTACGATAGACCTAGTCCTATTGCTTGTAAGTGCTTTGCACGCGATCAAATCGCAGCCCCAGGACTGGCACATAATGGATAACGCACACTGGTAGGCGATATGGGTGGAACACCAAGATATCATAGGCTCGAAGCGCCTGCCACTCCATCGCTAGGCAGCCGATGGCTTGAAAATATCCTTGTAATAGGAAGCTGTCTTATCCACTTTATGCCTAATCACCTCTTCTCTAAGTACCCACCCATTAGGAATGGTCCACTCTTATATATTTTACCATACCACCATACATGTCCACACACACACCCTACCATACCCTACCCCACCACACTCAGTGACATGTCTTACCTACTTAACGGATCTTATCTTACCACCGTACCTCAATCACCCACCTCGTAATCTTACCCTGCATACCCTACCTGTCTCACAATACTCCACCACCCTCATACACCCTAACATATATATAATTGCATCATAACATATCCATTGTACCTTACTCTACCTTACCATACCATGCCCTTCCTTAATATAACCCCTCGCCCTTACCCTACCCAAGTCGGTAATGGGTCTTCACCTCACCCATCCTAACCTCAATATATTACATCCCACCACATGGCTACTATTTCACAACCAAGGCATCACTCTACCACCTCACTCACACACCATACTCTACCACAACCCTACCTTACCATACCACCCTACCCTTATCTCACATCTACCATTATGAACCCCCACCGTACCTTAACACTCACTATAACCCGGTGTGTCACTTATTATGGAATATGAAATGATGAGGGAAAATTAGTCCTCACCACGTGTCATCCTCTCATTGACCAAATAAACGAAGACAGAGAAACTGCAACAGTAAGGGCCATGAGCCCCACTTTATGCCTAAAGGCAGACCTGAACCCCAAGTGGGAGGTCTTACCTATTTTTCTGAACAACACCACCGTAGGTAAGCTAGGTTGCTAGGAAGCTCGGGTATATATTGTACGGGCTGAGTCGGTCTGGAGAGGCTCAACGTAGGTCAGCTAGAGCCTTCCTTATCTGAATTACGCACTTGTAAAATATATGATAATTATGAAAAGATCCTAAGGATCTTTCTCCTAATAGGACTCTGATCCTATCATTAAATATCATTTAATGATAACCGTAATTATCTCCTGAAAATAAAGGATATATAATGAAAAACCCCAATCCTTAGGGGACAAGAAAACCAGACAAGATGTCCACTATATAAGTGATCCCAAGAACTACTAGGAGACTTGATCCCTGAACAATTACAGGATATATAGGCAACTTGGGATAAAATATCCCAGGCTCAGTTTAAATCACCACAAAATCATCTCCGCATTCATCTTTCTAGGGTTATTTGGTCTTGAATTATTGTCACTAGGAAAATAAGGCCCAGATTTAAACTCGACGATTATTTGCATCGTCAAATGGCGCTAGAAGGAGGGCCTTTTACTAACAATTTGTTCAAGATCCATCGTAACCATGACGCAAAAGCAGACCGAAAAGAAAGGTCAAGGAGGAAACCATCCAGGATGGTGGTAAAAAATGGTAGAGATGAGAGGGCAATAGATCCCACCACCAACCAGAATCCACAAGGGCGTGAAGTTGTGTTAGATCATGATCAACAAGCAGTAGTGGAGCAGTTGGCTGCCATGGATGCATCGACTCTAAACGCTGTCATCCCATCGATACGATCAACATCATCTCTGGTGGCCCAAGCAGTCAAACTTGTGATAAGGATAGGTTCCAGACTCTTATGACTCATTTTCAATATTTACTTATGCAAATTTTATACAGTTTTTATTCAATCGGGTTAAATTCACGTTGCACTCAATGTGTGCTTTTTATTATTATTTAAATCATTCATTGATTTTCCACTTTTGCACGTATGAATGGCTCTGATCAAGTTTGCAGGACAAACAAGCTTGCAAAAGAAAACTCATTAAGTCCGTAGGACGGACATCAAATTGAGCTCCGCATGTCGGACTCAACAAAATTTATGTCTGCAGGACAGACAAGCCAAGCTCCGTAGGACGGACTCAAATCTAATTGCTAAGACTAACATCTGAGCTCCGCAGGTCGGACTCAGCAAACATATGTCAGCAAAATTTCATAAGTCAGCAGGACTGACAACTGAGCTTTGCAGGACGAACTCAACAAAATTTATAATGTCTGCTGGATAGACTAACTAAGATGCATGACGGACTCAACAAAAATCATTAACTTCACAGGACGTACATCAAACTCAGCTCCACATGTCAGGCTTAGAAAATTTTATGTCTATAGGACAGACAAGCCGAGCTCTGCAAGACGGACTCCGCTCAAATTGCTAAGACTGAAATTTGAGCTCCGCAGGTCGGACCCAACAAACATATGTCAGCAAAATTTCATAAGTCAGCAGGACTGACAATTGAGCTTCGTAGGACGAACTCTGTAAAATATATTAAGTCAGCAAAATAGACTAACTGAGATCCACATGACGGACTCAGTAAAAATAATTGAGTCCGTAGGACGGACAAACTGAGCTTCGTAGGATGAACTTAGCAAAATTTATTAAGTCTGCATGACAGACTAACTGAGATCCGCAGGACAGACTCAGCAAAAATCATTGAGCCCACAGGACGGACAAACTGAGCTTCACAGGATGAACTCAGCAAAATTCATTAAGTCGGCATGATAGACTAACTGAGATACCCAGGACGGACTCAGCAAAGATCCTGGAGTCCGCAGGATGAACAAACTGAGCTTCGCAGGACGAACTCATCAATATTTATTTAGTCTGCAGAACAGACAAACTGAGTTCCGCAGGAAAGACTCAGCCAAATTTATTAAGTCCATAGGATGGACAAGCTGAGTTTTGCAGGTCAGACTCAATAAGGTTTGCAAAGGACAAACCAGTTTATGTCCGCAGGACGGACAAACTAAGCTCCGTAGGACGGACTCAACATATATTATTTAAGTCCGCAGGACAGACAAACTGAGACGCACCGGACGGACTCAACATATATTATTTAAGTCCGCACGACGGAAAAGCTGAGCTATGCAGGATGGACTTAGTGTAATGTCAAATAAGTTTGCAATATCGGAGCATCGCTGGACACATGCAACAAATAGCTTTGGGCTGAGGAAAAACTAATTCAAGGTCTTTAAGTATGCCATCCAAAAATGATAACTTGTAGCATGGCATACTGGGGGGCCGAGCAGAATGTTATCAAGAAAGTAATAAAAGTTAAGACTTTCAAAATGCAATTATGGAAAAATATAGCAAGAAAACAACGGAAAAAGCAAGGTAAGTCGCAAAAAGAATTTTTCACAAATTAGAATTTTTATACTCATACATTTTCTATTTGTACTTGTGCATTTTTTGAGACAAAAAAATACAGTGTGCCTTACAGACTCAAAAAAAATGAAGTCTGCAGGCCAGACTCAAATAAATAATAAGTCTGCAAGTCAGACTAAAAAAAAAAAGTCTGCAAGTCAGACTCAAAAAATGAAGTTTGAAGGTTACTCAAAAAAATGAGTCTGCATGACAGACTCAAAAAAATATATTTTGACGACAGACTCAAAAAATAAAGTCTGCCTAACAGACTCAAAAAAAATGAAGTCTAAATGTTAGACTCAAAAAAAAATGAAGTCTGCAGGTCAGACTCAAAAAAAAAAAGTCTGCATGTCAGACTCAAAAAAAATGAAGTCTGTAGGTCAGACTCAAAAAATTAATTCTGCATGATAGACTGAAAAAAATATAGTCTGCCTGACAGTCTCAAAAAAAATAGTCTGCCTGACAGACTAAAAAAAACGATGTCTGCAGGTCAGACTTAAAAAAAATAAGTCTGCAAGTCAGACTCAAAAAAATGAAGTCTGCATGTCAGACTCAAAAATTTAATTCTGCATGACAGACTCAAAAAAATATAGTCTGCCTGACAGACTCAAAAAAATGAAGTCTGCAGGTCAGACTCAAAAAAAAATTAGTCTGCAGGTCAGACTCAAAAAATATAATGTGCCTAAAAGTCTCAATAAAAATACATTTTGCCCGACAGACTCAAAAAATAAGTCTGCAGGTCAGACTCAAAAAACAAAGTCTGCCTGACAAACTCCAAAAATTAAGACTGCATGTCAGACTCAAAATGTACAGTCTACCTGACAGACTCAAAAAAAAAGTCTGCATGTCAGACTCAAAAAATCAGTCTGCCTGATAGACTCAAAAAAAAAGTCAGTAGGTCTGACCAAAAATAAAGTCTGCCTGACAGACCCAAAAAATCAGTCTGCCCGGCAGACTCAAAAAAAAATGTCTATAGGTCAGACACAAAAATAAAGTCTGCTTGACAGTCTCAAAAAATCAGTATGCCAGACATACTCAAAAATGAAGTCTGCAGGTCAGAATCAAATAATAATGTCTGCATGACAGAGTCAAAAAAGTAAGTATGCATGACAGACATAAGACTAATGTGTGCAAGTCAGATTCAGCAAGTTGCAACATCCAAACTTCCTAAGTCTGCAGGGCGGACATCGAATTGCAGAATCCTGTTGGTAAGTTTCAGAGGCAAAAAATCTACACACGCTACTAAGTATGCCATCCAAAAAACTATAAGTGAATGCATGGCATACTGGGGCAAGATACCCCACTTCAGATCAAAGTACTTCTAGTAAGTGCTGAAAATAAAATTAAGACAAGAGAACTTGGAAAAATTTGGATATATTATAAAAACATTTTACATGATACAATTTTGAAACTTTTCTCCCAAGTTTGTAAGACGGACTCGCAAGCTCGAGTTTCGCAGGTCGGACTCAAAGAATTTTGCAGGTCAAGCTCATCGAGCTGAGCTCTGCAGGTCGGACTCAGTGTAAAATCATTAAGTCTAGATGATAGTCAAACTGATATTTATAGGACGAACTCAACAATACATTTAAGCGTTGAGCTCCGTAGGTCAGACTCAACTCTTTGCTCTGCAGGCCAGACTCGGTTTGTTTGCAAAAAACAAACTTTCCAAGTCTGCAGAACAGACAAACAGAGATCTACAGGTCCGACTCGGCAAGTTCACAGACGTCAAACTCACTAAATCCTAAGACAAATGAAACTGTTGAGCGCTTAAAATAAGTACTGGAGGTATAGCCAAGGCAAAAACACTTGGTAGAAAACTTTGCATGTACTATAAAAATAATTGTACGAAAGTCACAATTTTTCTAGGCAAAAGCAACAAAAGAAAAGCAAATCCACAAGCAACTTGATCTACACATCAGGAGCTGGACTTTGTTGTTGATCAGAAGAATGAGGAGCTGAAGCTGAAGCAGCTGAAACAGAAGGTTCTGACCCAGTAGCCGTTTGTCGAGAGGGTGCAGCTCAGCGAGAGTATTTGAACACAATGTCCACCCCTTATTTGAACTCTTTCAGATGATTGTCATAGATTGCACCCATCCAGGCTTATAGAAATCATGGATGGCCAGGCTATCCATAGGAAGTTCCACAAACTGACTCCTAGCCTCGTCAACTTCCAAGGTATAGCCATGGTTAAGGACAAGAATGAGCAGCAAGAGCAAACTCATTTGAAGCCTTTTACTCCTAGATGGATCCAGTAATCGGTCTTGGAACATCATCTTCCAGCTCGTTCTTATCTGTACGGAGCTTTTCCATGTCTCGTTCCAACTCAGTTTTCTCTGCGGAAAACTGGACGTCTGTGGATTGAAGACTAGTAGCATACTTGTCTTCTCTAGCCTTTCGCTCAGCCTTCTGAGCCCTGAGTTGCTCCTCGAGAGCCTCTACATCTTTGTCTTTGGATTCAACATAGCCCTTAAGACTTTCCAAATCTACACGCAGGTCAGTAACCTTCTTTTCCAGATTCATTTGGATGGCGGAAGACTTAGCCAATCTTCTAAAAACTTCCTGGCCAATCCAGGTTCCCTGCATAACGAAGTACCAATGATAAGGCCCTAAATATTACCATTAATTATACCTTTATTTACCCCGATTCATGCTCGAGGAGATAGATAGGCTCGTTATCATATGGAATATATGTTAAATGCTGTGTGTATGTTTCTAGGTTCACGATTTTGCATTTGCATTAGTATCCTACATATTTGGTACTGTTTCTCCTTATTTTATACACTTTTCAGGATGTACCAAAATCTAGAGCAGCTAAGGACGGATATGTAGCACATCCAAGCTAATTATTATTATTTTATTATGTTTTAATTAGTTAGTAGTTATATGGCCTTTTTAAGTATTGTGTTATTTCTAAATGGGCTTTGTAGCCTATAAATAGTCTAAGTTAACTAAGAGTTAGCCAGAATGTAATCTTGAATTTATTTCTCTATTCAGAATGAATTATCTTTGAGCTTGGATTAGCTCGTTTTATCCGTTATTGTAGATCTTTTACATCAGGAAGACATTGGGCCAAGTGGAGAAAGTCCCAGAAGAGATCGGCCAAAAAAAGGGATGAAAAGTTGGGCCGATTAATCGAAGCCCTGGCCCGACTTATCAAGGTCTTGGAGGACAAAAAACCGAAGTCTTCCTCATCTACTAGGTCGGTTAGGGTTTATTTGAGTAATAAGTTGGCTAATGTATCTATATAAGGCCACAGAACAAGATTTACAATATATGTCTCCATTAGCTTTCATATTATTATACACTATACACTTTTATTAATGCAATAAAGTTGGTAGCAAGCTTGTGGTGATTTAATTCTTGTTTCCTTCCCTCCACGCCATATTTAGCTTGAGTAGGTCAAGTTAGATCTCTGTCACCGAAGGTATGAAGCTTTGAACATTCCTTTATGTCTTTATTATGGTAGATCTACTTAAATTTACGTGTTATAGCTGATCTGCATGTTTAACAACCCTATAATTTACAAGAATTAATCAATACGAAGCAATGTAGATTCCAGAATAGGAACCGACGCCCTCGATTAATCGGAGGTCTATACCGATTAATCTTGGTAATATTTGTAAACCCTAATCTAGATATTTGACGTCAGCTACGTTGATCGACATGATTAATTAAAACGATTATTTAGGTCTGGCCAATCTAATGTTCGTAAATCGTAAATTAACACGAAGGACTTGTAAGGTGAAGTATTAGTTAGGACATAGTCTTGATGGATCCCTAGGAACGTGCTAGTCATTGTCGATAGCTGCTTAGGGAGGTTTTTGGTCTCGTGTTGGCATCTCTAAAACTTACTGTGTATGGACTAATACAACCAATGAAAGAGGTTAGTTGCATATAGATTGTCTGCTATCCTTACAATGGAAGTAGATAGGGTTAGGAGATGGCACCCATAGCTAAACTGAAATAAAACGTTTAATTAATTTAGGGAAATTATGTGGGGAAGTAAACATAAGGATTAACTATACCAAGTTGGTAGATAGGCTGGGATGGGGAGGAATACCAAGTTCGTTTCTTTTTTATTGCTGGTCAATGACCATATCTGTCTTTTCGATTAGGTTAGATTTGTTTATACTTGAGTTTCATTGTCTCTGTGGGATCGACTTTGATTCTCTGTTGCTATGCTATAATTTGACCTAGTACTCTTGCTAGTGTAATCGACGTAATGCACGACGATCAAGAAGTTGTTATTTTTCCTTTATTTTGAGAATAAACGCATTTAATTCTAATTAAGAAGTTGTTATTTTTCCTTTATTTTGAGTCTAGAGTCGTCCTGAAATATGCCTGCATCATTTTTACCTTCAAAATAAGAAATTCTGAGCCCGATTTAACGTGGGTTACCTCCGATTAATCGCGGTTCAGAAAATCAAGTTCTGACAGCCTCTTTGATTATGTGTATATCCCTGTTAGTTTTAGTTAGTAGGTCCGCAAAAGTTGGGTCTGAACCCAACTGAAACGGAAGTAGCTAACCATTTTCTTTGTTTACTTTTGTCTCTTTTGTAGGAATCTCGGGACACTTCGGATATTCATTCAGCAGGAGTTGACAAAGGCAAGACGAGTCAAGCATAATGCCTCATGAAGTATTGAATATCAAACCATTCTCTATGTATCCAGGCTCAAAAGTTAGAGAGAAGTATGAAGCAGATAAGAAAGGAGTGGAGAAAGAGAAAAATGCACTCAAACGGGAGGCTGAAGAGATCCTGTAAGAGTACGAAACTTATCACCCATATGAGTTTCCTATTGAGTTAATTGACATATCTTTTGATTATGATTTCGATGATCCCGAGGAGGACCTTGACACTATGTTTTCCGAGCCTGAGGATTACCCGGACTCGGATACCGTAGTAAAGGTAGGTGACCTAGGGATATTTCGACTCCCGATATCAATTAACGGTGTATCTACAGGATTAGGGCTCTACGACTCTAGTTCGAGTTGCAACATTCTTCCTTTTTCACTCTGTCAGAAAGTAAAGATTCATGTAATCATGGTCCAAACTCGGTCCATGACCTTTGTCGATCGTACTAGAGATATGCCTGCCGGTTTGCTAAATAATTGCACAATCAAGGCAGGAGGATTTACGTTCCCAATTGATTTTACAGTCTTAGACGTACTGGAATATCCTAGTGCCCCAGTTTTATTAGGAAGGCCTTTCTTAGTGACCAGCCGGGAGATCATGGATTTTGATAACAGGGAGATAAATCTTAGGACCAACAATGATGCGGTGACTGTGAAGATCCTAGAGCCCCTAGACAATAGGCCTGAACGCTGCATGATGACCTATGGTTATGGAGACGTTAGATTTGTGGAGATAAATGATGAGAGGTCTAGCCATCGAGAGGCTCTTGTAGAAACCTGTGAGCATGAGTTTATGAGAGTACTTCTTAGAGAACATGAGGAGAAGGACCACAACAGGACACTTACGGAAGTCAGTACTTCCGTATTGTGTAGTAATGAGGCAAAGCTGAAAGGAGAGAATGTGGAATCCTTGGACTTAAAGGTTAAGTCTCGAAGCAGGGGTAGACCTAGTTCACGAGCAAAGAGAGATAGACGTGAAAGGAAGAGAGCTCAGAAAGTTTCTATGAAAAACTGAGAGATAGCACTCCTAGAGGATAACAACATACGAGAAGGGAAGTGCATGATGGTTAAGACCTCGAAAGTGCAAGTTTGGTGAGTTAAATCCCTGACCCTTGACTGAGTGAATATCCGAAGGTAAGTCAAGCTGATGACTATAAATTCAAACTATCTCTTGAACCCTTAGTTAGGAAGTGAGTCAATAAAAGTAACCCGATGAAATGATGAGCTTTTTTTCATCCTACCACACCCTTAGGCTTGAAACCGATGGATGACAGGAAGGTTTTTTACTCGTAGTGGATTCTAGTGAAGTAGGTTAGGCTGAGTCGGAAGTAACACAAGGAAGAGTAAGGACTAGTGATTAAAAGGTCAGGATTGAGCGGTAAGTCAATGTAAGGTGTGAAGAACATGAATTAAGAAAATCTAGAAAAAAATTAGCCGCGATTAATCAGGTATTGATCGCGTGCAAAGCACTTACTAGCAATAGGACTAGGTCTATCGTAGTAGATTACTGGCGAGTCAAGGTCGAATCCCATAGTGCCTCATAATAACGTCTAATTATCAAGATTGAGTTGTCACAATAACAGTCTACGTCCAACTATAATATATAGACAGTAGTATTGGTGCCTCAAACTAACAAGATTATGCAAGTTCAACGAAGCAAACTAGAGTTTTAAGGTATTAGTTCAATTATGAGTAATTAGTTATTCCCCCTCACACATGCAACAGACCTCCCCATTGGCGAATTTATTCATTGTCCAGCTACGGGTACAACTCCTAACCCTATCTACTCCGACAATGGCAGTAGACAATCTATACGCAAGCTACCCTCCTTAATTGGTCCGTAATATCCCATACGCATAAAGAACTAGAGCTGCCGATATTGAGTGTTACCTCATACCGCAAACCCGCCTAGACAGCTGTCGACATTGACCAGCACGTTCCTAGGGTCCATTCTAGATAATGTCCTAATTAACACTTCACTTGCGGTCCTTCATGTTAATTTACGATAACACGCAAATAGTTGATCAGGCTAAAAACATGTAAATTAAATCTATCGATCAACGTAGCTGGCGCCGATTATCATGAATTATTAATTTACTAGTATCCAGATCTAGCGATATAGACCATCGTACATCTGAAGAACGCAACTACTATTTCATGATTTCTTCACCAACGAATCAGATCTATAACACATGGGGTAAAATAAACTAACTACTATATAATTAAACTAAATAAGCAATTAAAACATACTAGTCGAATATAACAACGATAGATATACATCTTGGAAAAGATAAAAAATCATACCCTCAAAGACGAGTGTAGATCTCCCTCGGATCTCTCCTTAGGAGGCGACTCCATCGTCTCTCCGACCAGAACTCGTAAAATAAATATAATAAAGAACAAAGAACTTTTATTTCATAATTTCCTTGAATAATTTGAGTACCTTTTGTTTTGAGGCGAAGCCGCTTATTTATAGCTATCTAAACCGACTTAGAATCATCTAGTTCGACCCCTCGTCCAAGAAAATACGTTTCGGAATATTCTGGACACTCGGTAAGTCGGCACCGCCCCTCAGGTTACCGAGGGTAATTTTGTCTTTTTTCTTCAACCGACTTAACTTGGATGCTTCTAGAATACCCTCGGCCCATTCTTTTCGTTCGGTCCACACCAGATTCGTCCATCATGCTCAGCCCAATATTTCGTATCCTGAAAATCATCAAATAACGCACGAAATAATATCAAAACAGGGAAAATAAATACTAAGTGCAGATTTCTCGACTCACGAACCCGACATATGATATTCAACGTAAATGGTTCATATTTATTGGTCGAAACAACTATTTTTAGCTCATAATGGATAGAATATTGATGCCGTAGGATAGACTAATTTAACCGTCATCAGGTATCAGGTCCGATTAATCGAGCTAGGTTTTATCGATTTTTGAGTGTCAGATTTAAGATCAGACTCTTCGATAGCACATAGAGGACACGCGTTGCATCGGTCAGCTCCCAGTTAGAGCAACCACCCATTTTTCCCTCTTTTCCATCATTTCCTCCTTTCCCACACTCCACCATTACTCCACCCACTATCCCCTAAACCCTTCCATCTCCTTCCCATTTTTTCTATTTAAACACCCATTTATCACCATTCTTCTTCATCTTTAACAAAACTTTCTCCATTTCTTCTTCTTCTTCTTCTTCTTCATATTTGGCCATCATCACCACCACTATAAATCATTTTCTTCATCATCCACCACCTCAACACCCAAACAAAATCCTCCTTTTCCACTCTATGCTACTGTGTTGTGCTGCTGTAACATTGTTGTTGCTGCCATTTATCTTCTTCCATCATCAGCAGCTCTATTTTAGAGAAAAATATGAAAAAATTTCCACGATTAACCTGGCCTACCTGCCGATTAATCGAGGGTTATTTTATTTCCAAAATTCAGCAGTCTCTATTATCAACATCATGGGTCCTGAACGTATCAGAACCATACGCCGTCCAAGTAGTCATCAGGTTATTTATGGCGATTCCAACCCTTCGATATACATGGTTGAGCAATTTGATTCAGTAGAGATCTATGAGTCATTCCGAGGTCATTAGAATGGCCGACCTGTTGCCTGTGAACGTGGCATCGACTTGAAGAATTGTGGCACTATCTTGCATCGAGTCGTGAAGCATCATGATATACTAGATATGGAAGAGGCACCAAGACGGTTCAATGCTACGGTGGTGTGAGTGTTTTATACGTATCTGGTGCACAACCCAGGAACTACATTTGCTATGGTCCGAGGGGTGACAATGGATTTCACCATCGAGCGGAGTGACGAGTATTACGGGGTACGCAATCCACCAGTGGTCCCGGATGAGTATACATCATCCTCCGATGTTAATGATTTGGAAAGGATGTAGTTTATTGCTGACTACTTTGAGGTGACATGGAAGAGAAACCCGTTGGGAACCCAACAATTTTCCTGGAAAATGACCTGTCTTGGAACAAGAAGATGCTGGATAGATTCGTCTGTTCCCGCATTTTGCCGACCAAGCATACTCCACCTGTTACACCAAAGCGGGTAGAGTTGATGTTCTACCTGGAGCAGGAATCTCCAGTTAACATTGGTATCCTGATAAACAACCGTATTCAGGAAATTGCTGATGAGTTCGTGTGAGAGCTACTGCCTTATGGCCCAATGATAGACATGTTCGCTCTGGAGAATGATGTTCCGGTTCTAGTCAGTGACGATTGGGAAGAGCCTGAACCGAAGATAAGCTCATGATGAGAGTCAAATTGGTTTTCATTTACTATGTGAATATTCCCCGTTTATACCTCATTTTATATGTTTCCGGAGACATTTGGTTGTATTTTGATTTATATAACACCATGGTTTGTATTTACGAGACCTAGGGCGTAAAGTTTTGAAATCTCGATGATTTAGGTGTTTTCGATACCTTCTCGGTCACCCTATTGTCCTGTAGGGACTACGTGTGGTAGTTTTTGTGATATTTTGTAGGAATTAGGTGCTCGAGATAATCGGAAGACGAGTTACGAGGGTAGGAGCGTGTGCTCGAAGATTAAATGTTCAAACGGATCAAAATTTGTCGGTATTACAACCCTAGCTTACCTTCATCTGCATTTTGGTCCAATTTACAGGCATTTTATAGGATGGTCATATTCATGAAAGTTGTAGACCATTGAATCAAATTTCCAATGCATTTTGAATAAATAGCTTTGGAGGTCTACACACAATGTTATGGTTGATTTACTAAATATGTAACGATATGGCAGGTGCACACCTACAAGATCAGAGACACCCCCTAAATAGAGCACTTGGTAGGTGCACACCTAAAAATTTTGGTAGGTGGACACCTACCAGTCCTGAGAATTGGGGAATTTGGCTTACTCCTTAGATGCACACCTATGAATACAGCAGGTGTGCACCTACCGACCTATTTACCCACTTGCACCCTCCACCTATAAATACCCCCAAATTGATGGATTAAGGATTATTCTTTTGTTCTCATGGTACCATGAGGTAAGTGTCCTACTTGTGCTGGCGATTTTCCTTGAACTTGGTTATGGTTCTTGTGTTCATGTTTTAGAACCATTTTTCCAGAAACAGAGCTTTGATAAAGAAGATGACATAACTTGCTTCCGCATTCTGTCACTAGAGATGGCGATTCACTTTCTCTCCTAGTAAGGATTTCATAATCTTTGATTCGGCATGTCGTGTTATGGTTTTCCTAAATTTAGTGTTTTAATTTGTTTCGAGCTTTGAACAGGGGTGTTCTCCGAATCACATAATTGATGTGGATCATTATCTAAATATGAACACTTTATTACATCTGAAAGACAATACCTTCTTTGAGGAATTAGACTCTGACTCCGATTTAGATAGGGCGAGATCGGGTTAATCTTCAACAAGTCTAAGTTCTCAACAATGGGTGTCTGAAATTCTAATTTATGCCCAAGAATATTCCAAGAGCAGAAAACAAGGCTCCCTAGATTTCACCAAAATGCTGAATCCTATGTTTGACTCATTTTTATTTAAAATTGCTGAACTAGGTTCAAAATCTGATGTATATAAAGACAAGGATAAGCAAGACATAGACATAAAGACTAATAATGTTAGAGACATTATATCATTAACCTCAAAGGCACCTTCTAATCCCCCCTACTATGTTCAATATGTCAGCACAAAGCACCAGTATTTGGAAAACCGGCTCGATAATTCAGTTTCTCTAAACTAGATAATACGACAGATGGATTCTTACATGCTAATTTTCTTGCTGAGGGTGGATACGGTTCAGAGCACCACGGCTTGTTACCCGATGGGCAAGTAGTAGCTGTGAAGCAACGTAAAACCGCTAGTACTCAGGGTGCCAAGAATTTTTCTCAGAAGTAGAGGTGATAAGCTGTGCACAACACTGTGATGTCGTGTTGTTGATTTGTTTTTGTGTAGAAGATGGAAAAATATTACTTGTTTATGAGTATATCTGCAACAGTTCTTTGGATGCTCACCTTTTGGGTAAGCTTGAAGCATTTGCATTAGTTTTCGTATCAGATTCTCTATTGTACAAACCCAAACGCTATCAATCACTATTTTAGAGTAGAACCTAAACCAATATGCTTTTTACTACACAAAATATGTTATTGATGTACGTCTGAATCAAAATATGTTTTGGATTTATAATGCAGGTCCAAACCATAGTCCACTCGATTGGTTGGACCAACAAAACATAGCAATTAGAGCAGCAAGAGGACTTGGGTATCTCCATGAAGAGTGCATAATTGGATGCATTGTTCGTCGTGATGTTCGGCCCATTAACATTCTTCTTACTCATGATTTCGAGCCATTAGTAAGTCTTCTCCTATATTAATTCGATCCATTTTCCTTTTTCTTACAAATGTAAGTACTTGTAAGAAGATTTTATGTAATTTTTGTTTTTGTAACTATAGGTTGGAGACTTTGGATTAGCAAGGTGGCAACCAGATGGGGACTCAAGTGTAAAACTCGAATTATAGGCGCATTTGGGTAAGCATATGCGTAATTAAATTATAAAAAGTTTTGTCTCATCAGCTAGCAATCTTCTAATTAGTTGAAACACTTGTACTTTGTTTAATTTTTTTCTTTTTATATATTAATGCAGGTACTTAGCACCAGAGTATGCTCAAATGGTCAAGTAAGAGAAAATGTAAATGTATATTCATTTGGTGTAATACTGATAGAGCTGGTTACCGGAAGGAATGTTGTGGATTTAAGTCATCCAAAGGGTCAACAATTCCAGTGAACAATGGAATTCACTATTTGGAGTTCATTATGATCTTCTAAACATGTGATAGTGGTCGATTGGTGATTTGAAGTGTTGAATATTGCATTAAAATTAGGTGTGAATAAAATAAAAGTAATTATTGATTTTGGTGACTTATTTTGTAGCACAGGGTTTAATTCGAGATTTGATGAAAAGACTCAACCACTTGATATTTGTTTTTGTTTACTTTTTTTGACTCGCTCAAACACCCACTTTCTTCTTTTTACAAAAATGCCATATTTAGAGTAAGTAAATTGTAAGAAAAGTGCTCATCAAGAGATCCCAATAGAGTTAATGAAATCATGTTTCAATATACTAATTCAATGTTATTCGTTAACCTTGATACTTAAATCTACTTGTTCACTGATAGCTAACAACATACTCTGGTTCACTGTTTACATTGAGTTCAAAACACTTTGGTTCACTGTTTCACACATAAGAATAAATGACAACATGTTTTTGTCCCCTTTCATGACTGGGTTGGATATTTCAATGTAGTGATACAATGTTATTGGGTAACTCTGATCCTTAAATATACTTATTCACTATTAGCTAGCAATATACTTTGGTTCACTGTTTTTCATTGAGTTCAAAACATTCTGGTTCACTGTTTCACACGTAAGCATAAATGACAACATATTTTTGTCCACTTTCATGACTGGGTCTAATATTCAATGTAGTAATACAATGTTATTGGGTAACTCTGATCCTTAAATCTACTTATTCACTATTAGCTAGATATATACTCTGGTTCACCGTTTGTCAATGAGTTCAAAACACTATGGTTCACTGTTTCACACCTAAGAATAAAGACACCATGTTCTTGTCCCCTTTCATGACTGGGTCTAATGTTTCAATGTATTATAATAATGATATTGGGTAATTATGATTTGTGGGATCGACCTTGATTCTCCCTTGCTATACCACGATTGACCTAGTACTCTTGCTAGTAATATCGACGTAAGTGACTTACACGCGATCAAGTTTTTGGCGCCGTTGCCGTGGACAATGGCCAATTTCAAGAATAAACATTTTAATTCTAATTAAGAAGTTGTATTCTTTTAAATTTATTTTCTTTTTGAGTCTTGAGTTGTCCTGGATTAAACCCTGCACTGTTTAACTGCCAGAATGAGAAATTATAGGCTTGGTTTACCGTGGGTTACCCCCGATTTACCGAGGTCCAAAAAATCGAATTCTGATCGCCCTTGTTATTTTGTGTATATCCCAGTTGATTTTAGTTAGTAGGTCCGCGACAGTTGGGTTCATCCCCAACTGAAGCGGGAGTTACTAACCTTTTCTTTGTTTTATTTTGTCTCTTTTGCAAGAAGACCGGGACACTTCAAAAATTCGGTCAAGCTGGAGTTGACAAGGCAAACAAGTCAACCAACATGCCTCGAATAGTGTTGAATATCAAGCCTATTTCCATGTACCCAGGATCCGCAGTCAGAGAGCAATACGAAGAGGACAAGAAGCGGGTGGAAAAGGAAAAAGAAGCACTTAAGCAGGAGCCCGAAGAGAGCTTAACCGAGTGCAACACGTATCATCCATGTGAGTTTCCCTTAGAGTTAATTGAAATATCTTCGTCTGATTATGATTCTAATGATCCCGAAGAAGATCTGGACACTATGTTTTCTGAGCCTAAAGATTACCCAGACTCAGATACCATATTGAAGTTGGGAGACCCTGGGACGTTCCGACTCCCGATCTCTATAAACGGTGTATTAGTAGGTTTAGGTCTCTGTGACTCCGGCTCGAGTTGCAACATCCTTCCTTTTTCCCTCAACCAAAAGATTAAGATTCCAGTTATCATGAATCAAACTCGAACTATGACCTTTGTTGATTGAACTAGAGATATGCCAACCGGTTTGCTGAGGAATTGCATGATCAAGGCAGGAGGATTCACCTTTCCAATAGATTTCACGGTTATAGACGTACCGGAGGATCCAAGTGCCCCAGTTCTATTAGGTAGACCTTTCTTAGTGACCAGCAGGGTGATCATGGACTTTGGTAATGGGGAAATAACTCTGAGGACTAATAATGATGCCGTATCTATAAAGATCCTAGAGCCCCTAGATAATAGGACGGAATGTTGCAAGATGACTTATGGTTCTGGGGAAGTATAAATTATGGAGATAGAAGAGGAGAGGCATAGGCACAGAGAGGTTCTAGTAGAAACCATTGAGCATGAATTCATGAGTGTACTGTAAAGAGAGAATGAGGACAAGGGCCACGACCAGACGTTCATAGAAGTGAGTGCTTATGAGAGACATTGTGAAATGGAACTTCTAGTGAAAAGTGTGGAATCCCTGAGCATAAAAGTTAAATCTCGACGTAGAGGTAGACCTAGTGCACAAGCTAAGAGAGAAAGGGGTGCCATAAAATGTGCTCAAAAAGGTTCTACGAAGGTGAAAACCTCTAGAGTAAAGGTTTGGCGAGTTAAAGCCCCAACCCCTGAGTGAGTGAGGATCTGAAGAAAGTCGAGTTGGCTACTATAAACTCAGAACTATTTATCTTGAACCCTTAGATAGGATAGGAGTCAATAAAAGTAGCCGGATGAAATGACGAGCTTTTTTTTCATCCTACCGCACCCTTAGGCTTGAAACCGATGGTTGTTGGGAAGGTTTTTTTACTCATTGTGGATTCTAGTGAAGTAGGTTAGGATTGAGTCGGAAGAAGCAACAAAAGGAGTAGAAACTAGTGATTTTTGAGGTCAGGATTGATCAGTAAGTTAGTATAAGGTGTGCATAGTAGGAGGGTAGAAAAATCTGGGGAAAATAATCTCCGGTAAATCGGGAGTTACCTCCGGGTTACCGAACTAGGTTTTTCAGTTTCTGAGTGTTAGATTAAAAAGGCAGACTTTTCGGTGACGTGTGATGGACACACGTTGTATCAGCAAGTCCACTAGTCAGCAAAACCACCCTATTTTCCTTTTTTTCTATCATTTCATCCTTTCCCACACTCCACCATAACTCCACCTCAATCCCATCATTAAAACCCCTCAAATCCCTCACCCTCATTACTCCTCTACCCACTATCCCTCCAAACCCTTCCACCTTCGACCCATTTCTCCTATATAAACACCATTCCACCACCATTATCCATCATCTTCATCAATTATCTTCTTCTTCATCACCAAAATTTCTCAATTTCTTTTCCTTATAAAAATCTCGGCCACCATCACCGCCACTATCACCACCAAAAGAATCCATTTTTCTTCCATTTCAACAACTAAACACCATTCTTTCCGACTCCCTTTGCTGAGTGGTGCTGCCGTAACATGTTGTTGCTGCAGTTCATCATCTTTCATTTTCAGAAGCAAAGTCCCAGAAGAAACCGGGAAAAATCAGCTCCGGTAAATCGGGGGTACGTGCTGATTTACAGAGGGTCCTTTTTCAGTTTCAGCATCATCATCAGTCTCTTTTATCATCAGGATGGCCCCCTGGCGTAACAGTGAACCAGAGTGTTTTGTACTCAAATAGTGAACCACAAACATTGAACTACAAATAGTGAACAACAACAAATTAAAATAGCAAAAAAAGAACTTGCAATTAAAATCAAATGGTAAAATTCAACAACAAGGAAGTCCAAAAGTGAACACACTTCATTTTCAAAAATATAAAGTGAACACACTTTAACATGTCTCTTTGGTTTATTTATTTTGCAACAATGAACATGAACAATGATCAAAGTGAAATACAAAAGTGAACAAAAAGTTTCGGCGGGGTTAGAGTGAACACAATGTTTCCGTAGGATTATAGTGAACTAAGAACAGTTAACTACAAATAATGAACTACAACAAAACTACAAATAGTGAACTACAACGATGAACAACAAAAACCACTTTCATGACTGGGTCTAACGTTTCACTATTTGTTGTAAAAGTAGATGTAATGCTCTGCATGATGTGGATATAGGGACTAATCAAATTATTAAGAATATCATAGATGATTTGCAGTACCCATGTCAGAATATGAAGCTTAAACTGAAATACAATGAGGACAAAATTCTTATAGAATATGGGCTTCTTAAACATCTTGAACCAAGGCCCAAAAATGTTGCTCTTGCTATCAAGTGGCAAGCTCCTCCACAATCATTTTACAAGATCAATACCGATGGTTCATCACTCCATAACCCAGGCCTTGCTAGAGGGGGTTTTATCATTAGAGATGAGCACAGTAACCTTGTTCTTGCAGGTACATAGGCTTTGGCCAACAAAGTGGCTATTGGTCCTTTATTTATGTATCTAGCCATATTTCTATCGTGACACGTGGCATGGTGAAATCCGGTATCGTCATAAGCCCCCCAGTTCTAACTAAGCTCTTGAGGTCAGGTTAGATCTGCGTTGGTCGCCTTCGGAGCTCATCCTATTCTATCTTTGTGGAGATCTGCTCCTGTTCTAGGCACTTTTTGCGTATTTTAACAGGACCTCAGGATTCCATCTTGACAGGTGGCAAGGTTCAGTTATAATGTTGTTATAACTTTCTAGAAAAATGAGGCATTTTGATTGTATGCAAAGCACTTACTAGTAATAGGACAAGGTCTATCATAGTAGAGCACTGGCGAGTCAAGGTCGAATCCTACAGAGACTCGTAAGAACGCAAGTAATTGAGATTGAATTGTCACGATAACAGTTTACGACCAACTATAATATATGAATAAGTAAAGTGGTGCCAATAAACAAACAAGATTATGCAAGTTCAAACGGAGCACACAAGAGTTCTAAGGTATTAATCAAATTATGAGTCGTTAGTTATTCCCCCTACAACATGCAATAGTCACCCTCGTTGGTAAATTATAATTCATTGTCAGCTACGGGTGCAAACTCCTAATCCTATCTACTTCCACTGTAAGGACAACAGACAATCTATATGCAACTAACCTCCTTCGTTGGTTGTATTAGTTCATACGCAATAATGTTTTAGAGTTGCCGGTCAAGACCGAAAACCTCCCTAGGTAGCTATCGACTATGACTAGCACGTTCCCAAGGATTCATAAAGACTATGTCCAAATTAACACTTCACTAATAGTCCTTCATGCTAATTTACGATGACATGAAAATAGTTGATCAGACTACTAACATGTAAATTAAATATGTTGATCAACGTAGCTGGCGCCGATTATCATGAACTAGTAATTTACTAGGTATTCGGATCTACCGATATAGACCGTCGCAGATCTGAAGAACGCAATCACTACTTTATGATTTCTTCACCAACGAATCAGATCTATACATTCATGGGGAAAAATAAACTAACTACTATATATTTAAACTAAATAAACAATCAAAACATACTAGTAAAATAGAACAACGACAGATCTACATCTTGGAAAAGACAGAAAATCATACCCTTGAAAATGAGTGTAGATCTCCCTCGACTCTCTTCCTAGGAGGCGGATCCGTCGATCCCGTGACTAGAACTCATAAAATAAATAAAGAACTTTTATTGAATAATAATTGTAAGTTTTCTCGCTACAATTGGAAACACTGAATTCTGAGGCGAGGCCTCTTATTTATAGCTAAGTAAACCGACTTAGAAAGACCTAGAACTACCCTTCATCCAAGAAAATGAATTTCGGAAGATTCTAGTAGCTCGATAAGTCGGCTGCAACTCCCGATTAATCGGGGGTATTTTTATCTTTTTCTTTCTGCTGACTTAGCTTGGAAGGTTCTGGAATACCCTAGGCCCAATCCTTTCGTTCAGTCCACTCCAGAATTGTCCACAATGCTCAGCCCAATATTTCATATCCTGAAAATAATCAAATAATGCACGAAATAATATCGAATATGGGAAAATAAATGTTAAATGCAAAATACTCGACTCGTGAACCCGACATATGACATTCAACTCAAATGGTTCATAATTAAAGGTCGAAACAACTATTTTTAGCTCATAATGGATAGAATGTTGATGTCGCAGGATAGACTAGTTTAAGCGTCATCAACTACCCCCCCCACTAGCCCTTTGCTTGTCCTCGAGCAGAGTATCAAGGTGGAATGTACTTCCAAGAGCAATCCCCATCAACTACCACATATTCAATAAAGATTTCTGGCTGAACATACATCAAGCCACAATCCATAAGCTCCCCATTAATTGTTACTTACCAAGCATCAATGTGTCGTGTGATAAACCCTTCGTAATAGTGCATTCGTGAGGAGAATCAAGTTGTATTAACCACACAATCTTAACTTACCTGTGCATACACTCGCTCATCCTGCCTTCAGGCTTGGTTACACAACATGGTACCTTAATCAGGCCGGGTGGACTTGGGGACCGAGTATTACTCTTAGGTTCTCATTTATTTTTTTTATGCGAGGGTCGTGCCCTTTTTGCTACAAGTTTGCTTCCCTCACTGCCTTTATTATATATAAATTTTTTCTTTTTTTTTCTTTTTTTAAAAATCTTTTTTGGCAACAGCTGTGTGACTTACGCTCCATCTTCTTTGCTTGGTAGATTTCTCACTCCTTTTTCTCTCTCACTCGCAAGCCCGTTTTACCTTTTGTGGCATTCAAGTTGCTTCCCTTATCCTACAACAACTAGATAAAGTATATACAGAGTCAAATAATGATTCCCGGTTAAAACAACTCATCATCTAATCTTAAACACTTCTCACTCAGATTGCATGCTTAAATAATTGAGTGCAATGGTAGAATAGCAATTAATAAGTTACTAATTCATGCAACATAACACATGCTCATTCTTCCATACTAAATTGAATATGCCATATCTAACTTCAAATCTTCCTTGGGCTCCTTTTCTACCGATTCCTTACTTGGAACATTCAATAGGCAAGTTAAAAACAGTGTTATAGGAGGACTGAAATAAGTTAGAAATCTCTGTATAAGTCTTTACTTAGAGTCTGACATGTTGTATAAGTTTAGTCAGACAAGTATTGTACTAGTTGGTAGGATGGATAAGTAAAACAGAAATCCGTTAGAGTAAAGGCAGCTATGTACCAGCAGAGAAGGATGGAGACATATGGACTGACTTATAACCAAGAAAGTCTGTGAAGACCTTGGATATGTCTAAGTTATGTTACAAGTGATGAAAATCATTGGTTAAATATGGTGTACACTAATCTCACACAAATCAAGGATCAGTGAAGTACACGTACTCTTTGAAAATAAAAGGAAGAAAAGAAGCAGTAAACCGGCAAAGTAAGTATCATACCGGCTGAGTAAGAAATAGCTGTGACCAATGGCTAAGTAAGAAAATTCACTCTACTGATCTAAAAACGGTCAAATGAAGGAACATCATAGTAAGTATACCATCTGTACTTAATCATAAGGTGGGAAACAAAAGAGATCAAGCAATTAATGCAGAATCAATCACGGACGGCTTTTATGATAAACGTTTGAAAGAAATCCGGATCACTGAAATCAAGGAGAATTAAATTAGGAGAATTCAAGGATTAAATCAAGGATTATTCTCCACATTAAATAGCCAATTGACGGAATTTCAAATCAAGGATTATCAAGGCTATAAATAGAAGGCATTGACAGACACACAAAAAAACATTAGAGACCGAGAAAAAAGGAGCAAAAACTCTGTCAATTTCCTAAGCCTTCTTTCTGAATCAAAAAGAACACATCTAGTGATCAACTCAACATTCATAGCATAAATTTGCAACAAACACTGAGATTTATCAACACACTCTGTGAATTCAATTCACACCAGTTTGCAGCATTGAATCCGAGATATCTGAGAAGGAGTTCCAACCCTTTGTGATAGCAGTTGAAGGATTTGTTCCCAAGGAGCAGTGTGTTGAAGAACGAGTCACTGAAGCTTTTGTAGCCAAGGAGTGATAGTCTTGAAGATTGTGAAGCTTGTGTAGCCAAGGACAATCTAACTATTGTATCGGTGAAAGACAATAGTGAATTCCTCCAATCATCACAGGAGAAGAGTGGATTATGGGATTACACCACCCTGAACCGCTATAAACCTTTGTGTTCATTTACTTACATCACTTTACTTTACAATCATTTACTTACTGTATTTTATTCATACTCTGTGTGTGCATAATCTACTTTGAAACAACTTTTAAGAAGGGACTTATCCGCTGCCCAAAAGCTTTTAATTATAAGAAAAGTTTTTGAAACTCCAGTATAGTCATTCACCCCCTCTCGATTATACTTTTACCCTTCTCTGGGACGAACAATTGGTATTGGAGCAAAGTGTTCCTAGTATCAAAACCTGTTCAGATCTAATTTCTGGTGACAAGGAGATCACATATTTTCAAAGTAGTTTTTAAAATTTGTGATTTCTATATTAGTATACTTTTTATCTATGACTATGGATTCTTCAAATTTCATGTCTAAAGTACATGTGTTCAATGTCAATAATTTTGATGAATATAAAATAAGGATGTTGTCTCATCTTGCAGCCACTCCTGAGGAAATGCTTGATTTTATCAATGATGGACCAATTCAAATAGAATGACTCAAAAAGGATTGGACCAAGGATGACAAAAGGAGAGCAAATCTTGATTATGTTGCAAAAGATATCATTTTGAAGACTCTGGACTGTAATATGTGTTAGGTGTAGTGCCCGAAAGACAATTAGATAATTGTTTTAGGACAGAATTAATAATTCATCTTATTATATGCATGTATGCTTATAATTAAGACACTATTGAAAACCATAAGTACCACGTTTATGTAATCACATAACTCAGTGTATGGCTATACACAAGAGGATTGAGTTAGTGAGATGTACTTAAAATTAACTTAGTCCATAGCGTTGATTAATCTGAGTACGGGTATCATGATTAATATGCTAATAATGCACCCAGAACACTTTACGGTGTGACAGTCTTAACCGGACTGTGGGTAATAGGGTACCTAGTGGGGCATTTATATATGATGATAATCATATAGGGCTGGACCGATTTGATTTGAGTTCTCGATATAATTCCATCATTGAGAAGTCTTATCGAATCACAAGATGATCATATATGGATTAATCTCAATCCTGAGGTGATCACAGACAACTGCTTAGACTAGGGTAGATTTTGATGTGTTAGTAAGGATCACTTCGTAGTATGTGGTCCAACACTTCTCGTTGGCTCTATTCTGGAATGAGTGAGTAGTCTGTGCTATCACAGATGTGGAATCCATTCCTTCCCTCGGGAAGCAGACAGACAGTTCCCTTATTTGTTAATCCTAGAAACTGATCGATCCGCGGAGTTCATATTACATTAGTTATGAACTAATTGATCACTAGGGGTTAATGGTAAATAAGGATAAGAGGTTTCGAGAAGGGTCTACGGAGATATCCCGAATCATAACGAACAGTCTATGGAGGATTTATCCGTATGTAATGATTATATCAGTGGACACCTTATCAACTCATGGTTGAGTGTAAGTTATCTATATTCGGCAGAGTTCAGTTTCGGGTTTATGGTGGTGTAATCCCGGAATTAATAGATTGAATATTATTGTTCGGTCTGACGGATAATATTATTTAATTTATTGTAGCTACTGAATATGGGTCCATGGTCCCTGACGTGGCTCCAAACATAGCATATGTTTTTCTCGTCGTTTCACCTCAATTATAATTAAATAGTTGGATTGGACTATTTAATTGATATGTGGATTAATTGTTTAGTTGGACTAGATAATTAAATACACGGAAAAGAAATTTTTCATGGACTCGGCCCAATGTGATGAAAAATGCGTGTGGCCTATTTCCAAATAGGGTGGGGCGCATTTTGAGTATTATTTAATTAAAGAGAAATTAGTTTTCTTGGATAATTATTTAATATGTGATTTAATCATTTATTTGTTAAGTGATAAATCATGGAATATTAGATAATATATTTATTTATCCTAATTTGTTTGGGATATATATTATATTTATCTTTTATTTAAAATAAGGAATAATCTGATAATTATCTCTTAATTATTAAATCTTTGGAGGACAAGGATTACTCTCCTATATAAAGAGAGTTCTCCCAAGCCTAAAATCACAACATAATTTCGACTTTTGGGTAGTATTATGGCTTAGAGATTTCGGCCATTATACTAAGGGTTCGAGTTTTAGAAAACTTCAGGTTTTTTAAGGTAGCATATCGAGGAGGTCCGGCGGCTTGAAATACCATCCACCTGGTGGTGCTTGGAGATACACATTGGAAGACTTTGGCTTCTCAACTAGGCTCTCAACTAGCTCGGATTGGATTGAAGATTGTTCTAGACGTTTATTCACCATAAACTGGTAAGCAATCTAACCCTCTCGTAGGTTAGATAATTATTTATGTATTTTGGTTGACTAGATCTAGATCTTGTATTTATTACGCTGCGTAATCGGGTGGATCTTGGTCCATCCGGCGATATTACATCCAACAATATGTTCATGAGAATCAAAGATTGCAAAACAGCAAAGGAGATGTGGGACAAACTGGCACGCATCATTGAAGGATCTGAAGCAAACAAAGAAAACAAATTGTCTGTTGCAAAACCAAAAATTGAGAACGTCAAAATGAAGAATGGTGAATCCGTTGATCAAATGGATAACAGATTCTCAAGCTTCAACAGTGAACTGCAACAACTTTGCCACAAATATCCACAGAAAGAAGTTTTCTTGAAGATCTTGAGAAGTCTACTAGAAAGAAGGAAAACAATCACATCAGTGCTCAAGGGAACAATAGATCTTGCAAAAAGTGACACATTGACATTGATGTATCAGTTAAAAGCTCAAGAATTTGAACTTAACAATAAAGAGGGTGCACCAGTAGAGACACAAAAGGCCAGTGCACTAGTTGCATCCCAGCAAAGCAAAACGGCAGACACATGCAGCAAAGAGACACATGAGCTAAAAGAACAAATTGCTTTATTAATCAAACGTTTTGACAGGTTTAGCAAGAAACATTTCAAAGGGAGTTCATCATCAAACAAGAGGTCAAGCTCAATCCGTCAGAGTAAAGGCAAACTATGTACCGGAGAGAGAAGGATGAAGACATATGGACTGACTTATAACCAAGAAAGTCTGTGAAGACCTTGGATAAGTCTAAGTTATGTTACAAGTGTTGAAACTCATTAGTTAAATATGGTGTACACTAATCTCACACAAATCAAGGATCAGTGAAGTACACGTACTCTTTGAAAATAAAAGGAAGAAAAGAAGCAGTGAACTGGCAAAGTAAGTATCATACCGGCTGAGTAAGAAATAGATGTGACCAATGGCTAAGTAAGCAAATTCACTCTACTGATCTAACAACGGTCAAATGAAGGAACATCATAGTAAGTATACCATCTATACATAATCAGAAGGTGGGAAACAAAAGTGATCAAGCAATTAATGCAGAATCAATCAAGGATGGATTTTATGATAAACGTTTGAAAGAAATCCGGATCACTGAAATCAAGGAGAATTAAATTAGGAGAATTCAAGAATTAAATCAAGTGTTATTCTCCACATTAAATAGCCAATGGACGGAATTTCAAATCAAGGATTATCAAGGCTATAAATAGAAGGCATTGACAGACACACAAAAAAAAAATTAGAGACCGAGAAAAAAGGAGCAAAAACTCTGTCAATTTCTTAAGCCTTCTTTCTGAATCAAAAAGAACACATCTAATGATCAACTCAGCATTCAGAGCATAAATCTGCAACAAGCACTGAGATTGATCAACACACTCTGTGAATTCAATTCACACCAGTTTGCAGCATTCAATCCGAGAGATCTAAGAAGGAGTTCCAACCCTTTGTGATAGCAGTTGAAGGATTTTTTCCCAAGGAGAAGTGTGTTGAAGAATGAGTCACTGAAGCTTTTGTAGCCAAGGAGTGATAGTCTTGAAGATTGTGAAGCTTGTGTAGCCAAGGACAATCTAACTATTGTATCGGTGAAAGACAATAGTGAATTCCTCCAATCATCACAGGAAAAGAGTGGATTATGGGATTACACCACCCTGAACCGATATAAACCTTTGGTTCATTTACTTACATCACTTTACATTACATCATTTACTTACTGCATTTTATTCATACTCGTGTGTGCATAATCTACTTTGAAACAACTTTTAAGAAGGGACTTATCCGCCGCCCAAAAGCTTTTAATTATAAGAAAAGTTTTTGAAACTCCGAAGATAGTCATTCACCCCCTCTCGATTATACTTTTACCCTTCTCTCGGGACGAACAATTGGTATTGGAGCGGTGTTCCTAGTATCAAAACCTCGTTCGCATCTAATTTCGGTGACAAGGAGATCACATATTTTCAAAGTAGTTTTTAAAATTTGTGATTTCTATATTAGTATACTTTTTATCTATGACTATGGATTCTTCAAATTTCATGTCTAATGTACATGTGTTCAATCTCAATAATTTTTATGAATATAAAATAAGGATGTTGTCTCATCTTGCAGCCACTCCTGAGGAAATGCTTGATTTTATCAATGATGGACCAATTCAAATAGAAAGACTCAAAAAGGATTGGACCAAGGATGACAAAAGGAGAGCAAATCTTGATTATGTTGCAAAAGATATCATTTTGAAGACTCTGGATTGTAATATGTGTTAGGTGTAGTGCCCGAAAGACAATTATATAATTGTTTTAGGACAGAATTAATAATTCATCTTATTATATGCATGTATGCTTATAATTAAGACACTATTGAAAACCCTAAGTACCTCGTTTATGTAATCGCATAACTCAGTGTATGGCTATACACAAGAGGATTGAGTTAGTGAGATGTACTTAAAATTAACTTAGTCCATAGCGTTGATTAATGTAAGTACGGGTATCATGATTAATATGCTAATAATGCGCCCATAACACTTTACGGTGTGACAGTCTTAACCGGACTGTGGGTAATAGGGTACCTAGTGGGGCATTTATATATGATGATAATCATATAGGGCTGGACCGATTTGATTTGAGTTCTCGATATAATTCCGTGATTGAGAAGTCTTATCGAATCACAAGATGATCATATATGGATTAATCTCAATCCTAAGGTGATCACAGACAACTGCTTAGACTAGGGTAGATTTCGATGTGTTAGTAAGGATCGCTTCATAGTATGTGGTACAACACTTCTCGTTGGTTCTATTCTGGAATGAGTGAGTAGTCTGTGCTATCACATATATGGAATCCATTCCTTCCCTCGGGAAGCAGACAGACAGTTCCCTTATTTGTTAATCCTAGAAACTGATCGATCCGCGGAGTTCATATTACATTAGTTATGAACTAATTGATCACTAGGGGGTTAATGGTAAATAAGGATAAGAGGTTTTGAGAAGGGTCTACGGAGATATCCCGAATCATAACGAACAGTCTATGGAGGATTTATCTGTATGTAATGATTATATCAGTGGACACCTTATCAACTCGTGGTTGAGTGTAAGTTATCTATATTCGGCAGAGTTCAGTTTCGGGTTTATGGTGGTGTAATCCCGGAATTAATAGATTGAATATTATTGTTCGGTCTGACGGATAATATTATTTAATTTATTGTAGCTACTGAATATGGGTCCATGGTCCCTGACGTGGCTCCAAACATAGCATATGTTTTTCTCGTCGTTTCACCTCAATTATAATTAAATAGTTGGATTGGACTATTTAATTGATATGTGTATTAATTGTTTAGTTTGACTAGATAATTAAATACACGGAAAAGAAATTTTTCGTGGACTCGGCCCAATGTGATGAAAAATGCGTGTGGCCTATTTCCAAATAGGGTGGGGCGCATTTTGAGTATTATTTAATTAAAGAGAAATTAGTTTTCTTGGATAATTATTTAATATGTGATTTAATCATTTATTTGTTAAGTGATAAATCATGGAATATTAGATAATATATTTATTTATCCTAATTTGTTTGGGATATATATTATATTTATCTTTTATTAAAAATAAGGAATAATCTGATAAATATCTCTTAATTATTAAATCTTTGGAGGACAAGGATTACTCTCCTATAAAAAGAGAGTTCTCCCAAGCCTAAAATAACAACATAATTTCGACTTTTGGGTAGTATTATGGCTTAGAGATTTTGGCCATTATACTAAGGGTTCGAGTTTTAGAAAACTTCAGGTTTTTTAAGGTAGCATATCGAGGAGGTCCGGCGGCTTGAAATAACATCCACCTGGTGGTGCTTGGAGATACACGTTGGAAGACTTTGGCTTCTCAACTAAGCTCTCAACTAGCTCAGATTGGATTGAAGATTGTTCTAGCCGTTTATTCACCATAAACTGGTAAGCAATCTAACCCTCTCGTAGGTTAGATTTATTATTTATGTATTTTGGTTGACTAGATCTAGATCTTGTATTTATTACGCTGCGTAATCGGGTGGATCTTGGTCCATCCGGCGATATTACATCCAACAATATGTTCATGAGAATCAAAGATTGCAAAACAGCAAAGGAGATGTGGGACAAACTGGCACGCATCATTGAAGGATCTGAAGCAAACAAAGAAAACAAATTGTCTGTTGCAAAACCAAAAATTGAGAACTTCAAAATGAAGAATGGTGAATCCGTTGATCAAATGGATAACAGATTCTCAAGCTTCAACAGTGAACTGCAACAACTTTGCCACAAATATCCACAGAAAGAAGTTTTCTTGAAGATCTTGAGAAGTCTACTAGAAAGAAGGAAAACAATCACATCAGTGCTCAAGGGAACAATAGATCTTGCAAAAAGTGACACATTGACATTGATGTCTCAGTTAAAAGCTCAAGAATTTGAACTTAACAATAAAGAGGGTGCACCAGTAGAGACACAAAAGGCCAGTGCACTAGTTGCATCCCAGCAAAGCAAAACGGCAGACACATGCGGCAAAGAGACACATGAGCTAAAAGAACAAATTGCTTTATTAATCAAACGTTTTGACAGGTTTAGCAAGAAACATTTCAAAGGGAGTTCATCATCAAACAAGAGGTCAAGCTCAATCCGTCAGAGTAAAGGCAGCTATGTACCAGCAGAGAAGGATGAAGACATATGGACTGACTTATAACCAAGAAAGTCTGTGAAGACCTTGGATAAGTCTAAGTTATGTTACAAGTGTTGAAACTCATTAGTTAAATATGGTGTACACTAATCTCACACAAATCAAGGATCAGTGAAGTACACGTACTCTTTGAAAATAAAAGGAAGAAAAGAAGCGAAGAACGGCAAAGTAAGTATCATACCGGGCCGAGTAAGAAATAGATGTGACCAATGGCTAAGTAAGCAAATTCACTCTACTTGATCTAACAACGGTCAAATGAAGGAACATCGAGTAAGTATACCATCTATACATAATCAGAAGGTGGGAAACAAAAGTGATCAAGCAATTAATGCAGAATCAATCAAGGATGGATTTTATGATAAACGTTTGAAAAAAATCCGGATCACTGAAATCAAGGAGAATTAAATTAGGAGAATTCAAGAATTAAATCAAGGGTTATTCTCCACATTAAATAGCCAATGGACGAAATTTCAAATCAAGGATTATCAAGGCTATAAATAGAAGGCATTGACAGACACACACAAAAAAAATTAGAGACCGAGAAAAAAGGAGCAAAAACTCGTCAATTTCTTAAGCCTTCTTTCTGAATCAAAAAGAACACATCTAATGATCAACTCAGCATTCAGAGCATAAATCTGCAACAAGCACTGAGATTGATCAACACACTCTGTGAATTCAATTCACACCAGTTTGAAGCATTCAATCCGAGAGATCTAAGAAGGAGTTCCAACCCTTTGTGATAGCAGTTGAAGGATTTTTTCCCAAGGAGAAGTGTGTTGAAGAATGAGTCACTGAAGCTTTTGTAGCCAAGGAGTGATAGTCTTGAAGATTGTGAAGCTTGTGTAGCCAAGGACAATCTAACTATTGTATCGGTGAAAGACAATAGTGAATTCCTCCAATCATCACAGGCAAAAGAGTGGATTATGGGATTACACCACCCTGAACCGATATAAACCTTTGGTTCTTTTACTTACATCACTTTACATTACATCATTTACTTACTTCATTTTATTCATACTCTGTGTGTGCATAATCTACTTTGAAACAACTTTTAAGAAGAGACTTATCCGCTGCCCAAAAGCTTTTAATTATAAGAAAAGTTTTTGAAACTCCAGTATAGTCATTCACCCCCCTCTGACTATACTTTTACCCTTCTATGGGATGAACAATTGGTATTCGAGCAGTGTTCCTAGTATCAAAACCTGTTCAGATCTAATTTCTGGTGACAAGGAGATCACATATTTTCAAAGTAGTTTTTAAAATTTGTGCTTTCTATATTATTATACTTTTTATCTATGACTATGGATTCTTAAAATTTCAAGTCTAAAGTACATGTGTTCAATGTCAAAAATTTTGATGAATATAAAATAAGGATGTTGTCTCATCTTGCAGCCACTCCTGAGGAAATGCTTGATTTTATCAATGATGGACCAATTCAAATAGAAAGTCTCAAAAAGGATTAGTCCAAGGATGACAAAAGGAGAGCAAACCTTGATTATGTTGCAAAAGATATCATTTTGAAAACTCTGGACATTAATATTTTCATGAGAATCAAAGATTGGAAAACAGCAAAGGAGATGTGGGACAAACTGGCACTCATCATTGAAGGATCTGAAGCAAACAAAGAAAACAAATTGTCTGTTGCAAAACAAAAATTTGAGAACTTCAAAATGAAGAATGGTGAATACGTTGATCAAATGGATAATAGATTCTCAAGCTTCATCAGTGAACTGCAACAACTTGGCCACAAATATCCACGAGAAAGAAGTTTTCTTGAAGATCTTGGGAAGTCTACTAGAAAGATGGAAAATAATCACATCAGTGCTCAGGGGAACAATAGATCTTGCAAAAAGTGACACCTTGACATTGATGTCTCAGTTAAAAGCTCATGAATTTGAACTTAAAAATAAAGACGGTGCACCAGCAGAGACACAAAAGGCCAGTGCACTAGTTGCATCCCAGGAAAGCAAAACAGCAGACACAAGCAGCAAAGAGACACAGGAGTTAACAGAACACATTGTTTTCTTAATCAAACATTTTGACAGGTTTAGCAAGAAACAATTAAAAGGGAGTTCATCATCAAACAAGAGGTCAAGCTCAATCCTTCGAGTAAAGGCGCTATGTACCAAAGAGAGAAGGATGAAGACATTTGGACCGACTTATAACCAAGAAAGTCTTTGAAGACCTTGGATAAGTGTAAGTTATGTTACAAGTGATGAAACTCATTGGTTAAATATGGTGTACACTAATCTCACACAAATCAAGGATCAGTGAAGTACACGTACTCTTTGAAAATAAAAGGAAGAAAAGAAGCAGTAAACCGGCAAAGTAAGTATCATACCGGCTGAGTAAGAAATAGCTCTGACCAATGGCTAAGTAAGAAAATTCACTCTACTGATCTAACAACGGTCAAATGAAGGAACATCAGAGTAAGTATACCATCTGTACTTAATCAGAAGTTGGGAAACAAGATAGATCAAGCAATTAATGCAGAATCAATCTAGGACGGATTTTATGATAAACGTTTGAAAGAAATCCGGATCACTGAAATCAAAGAGAATTAAATTAGGAGAATTCAAGAATTAAATCAAGGATTATTCTCCACATTAAATAGCCAATGGACGGAATTTCAAATCAAGGATTATCAAGGCTATAAATAGAAGGCATTGACAGACACAAAATAAACATAAGAGACCGAAAAAGAAGAAGCAAAAACTCTGTCAATTTCCTAAGCCTTCTTTCTTAATCAAAAAGAACACATCTAGTGATCAACTCAGCATTCATAGCATAAATTTGCAACAAACACTGAGATTTATCAACACACTCTGTGAATTCAATTCACACCAGTTTGCAGCATTGAATCCGAGAGATCTGAGAAGGAGTTCCAACCCTTTGTGATAGCTGTTGAAGGATTTGTTCCCAAGGAGCAGTGTGTTGAAGACGAGTCACCGAAGCTTTTGTAGCCAAGGAGTGATAGTCTTGAAGATTGTGAAGCTTGTGTAGCCAAGGACAATCTAACTATTTTATTGGTGAAAGACAATAGTGAATTCCTCCAATCATCACGGGAGAAGAGTGGATTATGGGATTACACCACCCTGAACCGCTATAAACCTTTGTGTTCATTTACTTAAATCACTTTACTTTACATGATTTACTTACTGCATTTTATTCATACTTTGTGTGTGCATAATCTACTTTGAAACAACTTTTAAGAAGGGACTTATCCGCTGCCCAAAAGCTTTTAATTATAAGAAAAGTTTTTGAAAATCCAGTATAGTCATTCACCCCTCTCTGAATATACTTTTACCCTTCTCTGGGATGAACAATTGGTATTGGATTAGTGTTCCTAGTATCAAAACCTGTTTAGATCTAATTTCTGGTGACATGGAGATCACATATTTTCAAAGTAGTTTTTAAAATTTGTGCTTTCTATATTAGTATACTTTTTATCTGTGACTATGGAATCTTCAAATTTCATGTCTAAAGTACATGTGTTCAATGTCAATAATTTTGATGAATATAAAATAAGGATGTTGTCTCATCTTGCAGCCACTCCTGAGGAAATGCTTGATTTTATCAATGATGGACCAATTCAAATATAAAGACTCAAAAAGGATTGGACCAAGGATGACAAAAGGAGATAAAATCTTGATTATGTTGCAAAAGATATCATTTTGAAGACTCTGGACAGTAATATGTTCATGAGAATCAAAGATTGCAAAACTGCAAAGGTGATGTGGAACAAACTGGCACTCATCATTGAAGAATCTGAAGCAATCAAAGAAAAAAATTGTATGTGGCAAAACAAAAATTTGAGAACTTCAAAATGAAGAATGGTGAATCCGTTGATCAAATGGATAACAGATTCTCAAGCATCATCAGTGAACTGCAACAACTTGGCCACAAATATCCACAGAAAGAAGTTTTCTTGAAGATCTTTAGAAGTCTACCAGAAAGATGGAAAATAATCACATAAGTGCTCAAGGGAACAATAGATCTTGCAAAAAGTGACACCTTGACATTGATGTCTCAATTACAAGCTCATGAATTTGAACTTAACAATAAAGACGGTGCACCAACAGACACACAAAAGGCCAGTGCACTATTTGCACCCCAGCAAAGCAAAACGGCTGACACAGGCAGCAAAGAGACACATGAGCTAAAAGAATAAATTTCTTTATTAATTAAACGTTTTGACAGATTTAGCAAGAAACAATTCAAAGGGAGTTCATCATCAAACAAGAGGTCAAGCTCAATCCGTTAGAGTAAGGGCAGCTATGTACCAGCAGAGAAGGATGAAGACATATGGACTGACTTATAACCAAGAAAGTATGTGAAGACCTTGGATAAGTCTAAGTTATGTTACGGTGATGAAACTCATTGGTTAAATATGGTGTACACTAATCTCACACAAATCAACGATCAGTGAAGTACACGTACTCTTTGAAAACAAAAGGAAGAAAAGAAGCAGTAAACCGGCAAAGTACGTATCATACCGGCTGAGTAAGAAATAGCTGTGACCAATAGCTAAGTAAGCAAATTCACTCTACTGATCTAACAACGGTCAAATGAAAGGAACATCAGAGTAAGTATACCATCTGTACTTAATTAGAAGGTGGGAAACAAAAGAGATTAAGCAATTAATGCAGAATCAATCAAAGACGGATTTTATGATAAACGTTTGAAAGAAATCCGGATCACTGAAATCAAGGAGAATTAAATTAAGAGAAATCAAGAATTAAATCAAGGATTATTCTCCACATTAAATAGCAATGGACGGAATTTCAAATCAAGAATTAAATCAAGAATTAAAAGATTATCAAGGCTATAACTAGAAGGCATTGACAGACAAACAAAAAAACATAAGAGACCGACAAAAAGGAGCAAAAACTCTGTCAATTTCCTAAGCCTTCTTTCTGAAAAAAAAAGAACACATCTAGTGATCAACTCAGCTTCAGAGCATAAATCTGCATCAAGCACTGAGATTGATCAACTCACTCTATGAATTCAATTCACACCAGTTTGCAGCAATTGAATCAGAGAGATCTGAGAAGGAGTTCCAACCCTTTGTGATAGCTGTTGAAGGATTTGTTCCCAAGGAGGAGTGTGTTGAAGACGAGTCACTTTGAAGCTTTGTAGCCAAGGAGTGATAGTCTTGAAGATTGTGAAGCTTGTGTAACCAAGGACAATCTAACTATTGTATCGGTGAAAGACAATAGTGAATTCCTCCAATCATCAAACGAGAAGAGTGGATTATGGGATTACACCATCCTGAACCGCTATAAACCTTTGTGGACGTCCAAATCGAAGTTTCAGCTCATCGGTTACTTGGGAAAGCCCTACCGGTCCTACTCTTTTCTACCGGCGACTTCCTCTCCCGTAAGTCGAGTGGCGTACGCACCTCTTCGGGGTGGCCGCATAGAGTGCAATTCCCGTTGCTCATGTTACGTTTTTTCGGCGAGACGTTAGTGGCCGGGAAGTTGTGGAGACTTTTCCAACTAAAACGATGAACGAGTTGGTTCCACATGCGGTGCCAAATGTAATCAGGGAAGTGGAAGTTGATGCTTTGCTGGTGGTTCGAGCCACTATGAGTTAGCTGCCTGGCAAGTGTATAACCCAGAATAATTACCCCTTTTATCGTAATCATAGTGCCACATAATATTATAAACTTTCTTCTATTCATCCGTTTATATTAGTAGCGATATGGTTTTTCAGCCCGATACAAAGACGAAGGGCCCCCATCTACTACAAAATCATACATTTCGGACGTTGCCACCGCTCAATCCACCCCTGCAGAAAGTTGGTATTCAGGAGACGGAAACTATGTCACTCGCAAGTGTACAAATCCAGTAATTTATCTTGACGCGATACAAAAGACGACTTTTGAGAGTCACTTAGCCCCTTAAGGGTTGGGTTCTAGTGGCGGGCTCTTGGCCGGGCCCATATCTGGTAAAAGTGGTGTCCTGGTTGGCCCCACACCCCTTATCATGCATGTCTGTGGGAGCTGTTTGTGCTAGCATTTTGGTGCTCGCCTTATGGTTCTCAGTCCTGTTTCTTATATAAGAGATTTCAAATGTGCTAAGGTCGGGCTTCTCTCTCATTCCCAATCTATTATGTACTTCCTTCACATACTTTCATCTATCATCCGAAGCTACGGAAAAGAAAAAGACGTACGGGCTGTCGTGGCCCGCACCGAAACAGTGCTTTACCCCAAGATGTCCAGTCAACTGCTGCACCTCAACGCATTTCGGGGAGAACCAGCTAGCTCTGGGTTCGAGTGGTTCATTTACTTACATCACTTTACGTTACAACATTACTTACTGCATTTTATTCATACTCTGTATGTGCATAAGCTACTTTGAAACAACTTTTAAGTATGGACTTATCCGCTGCCCAAAAGCCTTTAATTATAAGAAACATTTTTGAAACTCCAATATAGTCATTCACCCCCCTGACTATACTTTCACCCTTCTCTGGGACCAACAATTGAAGACTTTTGTGACTACTTGTGGTCCAAACCATCTAGACTTCAATTTCCCAGGAAAAAGTCGAAGACGCAAATTGTATACCAGCACCTTATCTCCAACTTGAAATATGCGGTTGAGAATGATTTTATTATGCAGGCACTTCTTTCTTTCCTTGTAAATCTTTGTATTCTCAAATGCTTGAAGTCTGAATTCCTTCAATTTATTCAATTTTAATAATCTCTTCTCACCAGCTAGACTTTCATCCATGTTTAAGAACCTCGTATGCCACAGGGCTCGGTGCTCGAGTTCTACCGGTAAATGACACGCTTTTCCAAACACTATCATATACGGTGACATCCAATGGTGGTCTTATAAGCGGTTCTTTATGCCCAAGGAGCATCATCTAATTTCAAAGACCAATCTTTCCTCATGGGATTCACAGTCTTCTCTAAGACCATTTTTATCTCTCTATTTGTGACCTACACTTGTCCACTTGTCTGGGAGTGATATGCTGCTGCAATCTTATGTCTAATCCCATATCTCAACATCGATTTCTCAAACAACGTATTACAGAAATGGTTCCCTCCTTCACTAATTATGGCTCTGGGCACTCCAAACCTCGTCAAAATGTTCTTCTTAAGAAATCTCAGGACAAACTTGGCATCATTAGTAGGTGAGGCCACTGCCTCCACCCATTTGGAAACATAATGAACTGCTACCAGGATGTAACGATTTGATTTTGACGATGTGAAAGGCCCAACAAAATCAATTCCCCGCACATCAAATAGATCTACTTCTAAGATACTATATAGTGCCATCTTGTTCCGCTTAGAAATGTTACCAGTCATTTGTTAGGAATAACAGGCTCTTGTAAACTACTCATAAGAAGATTTATTAATTGTCAGCCAATAGAATCCACACTACAGTACCTTTGTTGTTGTCTTGTCCAGCCCATAGTGACCTCCAACTTCTCTAGAATGACATTGGTTCAGAATACTTGGAATCTTGTCATCATGGACACTTTTCCTAAGAATGGTATCAGGGAACATCTTGTATAAGTAGGGATCGTCCCAATAATAATGCTTTAGATCTGCAAAGAACTTCTTCTTGTCGGCACTCGTGAATTCCGGTGGTAGGTACCTTCCTTCTAGATAATTTACAATGTTAGCAAACCAAGGGTATACCTTGCCCACTCTTGATGTATTTTGTCGGGGCTGAGATTCGACTGGAGCTACTGCTGAGACGGAAAAATGTTGTTCATCAAGAAATCTCTCCCTGATCTCAAATGGTTGCTCCTCTTCTAGCAATGTTAATCTTAACAGGTGATCCATTTTTATCTTTGATCTCGACATCAAACGCTTGTAAGAGTAGAATCCATCTTAACAAACTCGGCTTGGAGTCTTGCTTGGTTAGAAGGTATTTCAAAGTTGCATGGTTAGTGAATACAATAACTTTCGATCCTATCAGGTATGGTCAAAACTTGTCAAATGAAAAGATAAAAGCTAAGAGTTCCTTCTCTGTAGTCGCATTTTCCTTTGGGCACTGTTGAGGGTACGACTGGCGTAATAGATAGGCTTAAAAATGTGGTCCTCTCTTTGTCCTAGGACTGCTCCAACTATCGTGTCGCTTGCATCACACATAAGCTCAAAAGGTTTGTTCCAATCTGGGCTACCAGGATCGGGGCGGTTATAAGCATTTGCTTCAACGTGTGGAATACTTTCTTAAACTCTTCTCCAAATACGAAGGGCACATCCTTTGCAAGTAATTCCGTCAAAGGTCTAGAAAACATAGAGAAATCCTTTATAAACCTCCTATAGAATCCGGCGTGGCCAAGAAAGGCTCGCAACGTCTTTAAGTTTGTTGGAGGGGGTAACTTCTCTATTACCTCTATATTTGCCTTGTCAAACTCAATTCCATTTCTTGAAATCTTATGTCCCAACACTATTCCTTCTGTAACCATGAAATGGAATTTTTCCTAGTTAAGTACAAGGTTGGTCTCTTCACATATTTTCAGCACTCTACTCAAGTTGTCCAAGCATTTATCAAAACTTTCTCCAAATACAGAAAAGTCATCAATGAAAATTTCTAGAAAGTCTTCCACCATATCCGCAAATAGTGACATCATGTACCTTTGGAATGTTGTTGGTGCATTACAAAGTCCAAAAGGCATGCAAATGTATGCGGAAGTTCCATAGGGACATGTGAAAGTTGTTTTCTCTCGGTCCTTGGGGGCAGTATGGATCTGATAGTAACCAGAGTATCCATGTAAGAAACAGTAAAAAGCATGACCGCTTAACCTATCTAACATCTGGTGAATGAATAGTAGGGGAAAATGATCTTTACGAGTTGTATCTTTGACACTGACTCCATGATCACACGATGCTTTATTTTGGCACACTCCTCCAATTGTGCATGGTATGAGGAATCTCCCAGGATCTTTAAACTTAGGAGTCAGTTTGCGTTGCAACACTACCGAGCATTCCTCTTTAAGGCAAATACTCTCAAGGTCTAACAACTTCCTTTTGGTAGAGACAGCTTCTTTTAAGAATTTTGCGTACTCTGGCACTCTGGCCAGAGCTCCTACTAAATGTATATTCACTTGCAATTTCTCAAACATCTCTATGAACTTTTTATAACGCGCATCATCATTATTTGGTTTATATTTCCTAGGGGGATAGGGTAAAGTAGAAGGATTAATAGTTACAGTTCATGGAGACTACTCCGCCGCCCGGTTGTTCTGCCTGCTCACCTGTTGAATTTGTAGACGCCGGATTAATCAGTGTGGTGTCCCGATTAATCGCGTCCCCTTTTTCTCCCCGACTCGCCGCATTCGATGCGACTATTTTTTGATTCTTCCTAGATAGTTGGTATAACTGGTCCAGGCAGTTCCTTTCTACTTCTAGTCTTAATTGCATTCACGTCCTTTCGGATTCTTCTCAGTGTTACTTGGTAATCCTCCCGGAGGACGGGCTGACACTTGTTTGGCGATCTACCCCATTTTGTGTGATAGATTATGTACTAAGGCTTCTTGATTGGTCAATCTTGTATCATTTTTCTGACAATAAATGGTGAAGTTTTCATTCAGCTCGGTCATGGATTATGTGAGTTGATTGACCGAATTGGTCACAGTTGAGCTCATTTTATCCATGGCCCCTTCCCAACCACCAGACTTGTTGAATTGAGGCATGAATCCACCAGTTTGCCTTGGTCTCTCTACCATTAGGATCATTTAGTCGAAACCAGGGTGGTCGTGAGAACCTGGGCGATATCCGCCCCTATTGGGATTTCCTTGCCTTCCTACATAGTTCACATCTTCGGTATTGGTTGCTTCGATTCCTACATAGTTCACATCTCAAAGACGTGTGAAGTGGTTTATCACAGGTACTTTTACCTCTAGTCATATCAACCATTGCACTACATCTTTTAAACAAACGATCTAGTACCGGTGAACCAGATCTATCTCAAATCTTTCTTCAACTTTTGATATTCAAGTTTCTTCCTCTTCCTGCTATAATTTATTCATCACTGTTTTAACTTTCCAAAGCTTATTCGTAACTGAATGGCTGAAACTATATATATCTTGAAGCAAGAGGGGGTACTCCAATGGTGTAGTAAATATGGGGTAGATCTTGGTATTTATGACCCTCAGATTCCCACGGCCGCTAACCCATATTCACCTTGACCTCCTTCCGGATACTGTACTGTATATGAGGATTGTTGGTCCCAGTGAAGGGTGAAAATATAGTCAGATGGATGGGGAGGGGTGAATGACAATATTGGAGTTTCAAAAACTTTTCTGAAACAAATGGTTTTGGGCAGCGGATAAAACCCTTCTAAACTTAATTTCAAAGCGGTTAACCAAGCACACACAAGTAAATAAATTGCTAAAAGTAAATGTTGTAAAGTAAAGTAGTGTAAGTAAATGAACACAAACACTTATAGTGGTTCAGGGTGTTGTAATCCCTTAATCCACTCTTCTCCTGTGATTATTAGAGGAATTCACTATTGCTTTTCACCAATACAATAGTAAGATTGTCCTTGGATACACAAGCTTCACAATCTCAAGACTATCACTCCCTGGCTACAAAAGCTTCAGTGACTCAGTCTTCCACACACTGCTCATTGAGAACAAATCCTTCAGCAGCTATCGCACAAGATTGCAATTCCTTCTTAGACAGACTGATTCAATTGCATCGGTTGGATGTGAATTGGATTCATAATGGCTTGATCAGACTCAGTATTTGATAAAGATTTTAAGCTCTATTTTCTGAGTTGATCTTTTCTGGATTAAGCAATGTATGTTCAAGATAAGGCTTGAGGATTTGATAGAGTTTCAGCACTTAGAAGTATTTCCTGCATCTTTCATTTCGTATCAGTCCCTTCTGTTAATGTCTTCTATTTATAGCCATGATCTCTTGATTTTGAAATACTGTCCGTTGCCTATTAAATGCCCAAAATAATCCTTGATTCTTCCTTGATTTCATTCTCCTTGATTTTGGGGATCCGGATTTTCCTCAAACATTCTTCATAAAATCCGTCCTTGATTGATACTGCATTAATTGCTTGATCTTTGATTTAATCACGTTGCTGAAATCATTAAACAACTTACTTGGTTGTTCTGACTGTTACTTTGCCGTTGAGGTTTACTTCACTGTCACTCATTTAAGTCAGTTGCCAAACTTTTTACTTTGCCATTTTGCCATTTTTATTTTATCTTTCTTTCTTCATTGATTATTGATATCTAATGTATATTTATACTTCACTGATCATTGATTTGGGTGAGATCAGTGTACACCATATTTAAGAAATTGATTTAATCACTTGTAAAGTATATCTTAGACTTATCCAAGGTCATAACGGACTTCCCTGGTTATAAGTCAGCCCATAAGTCTTCACTTTACTCTGCTGGTACTTGGCTGTCTTCACTCAGCTGCACATATGTTTATCAATTTACCGAGTTTCCCTATCATTTACTTACTGTATTTTATTCATACTCTGTGTGTGCATAATCTACTTTGAAACAACTTTTAAGAAGGGACTTATCCGCTGCCCAAAAGCTTTTAATTATAAGAAAAGTTTTTGAAACTCCAGTATAGTCATTCACCCCCCTCTGATTATACTTTTACCCTTCTCTGGGACGAACAATTGGTATTGGAGCAGTGTTCCTAGTATCAAAACCTGTTCAGATCTAATTTCTGGTGACAAGGAGATCACATATTTTCAAAGTAGTTTTTAAAATTTGTGATTTCTATATTAGTATACTTTTTATCTATGACTATGGATTCTTCAAATTTCATGTCTAATGTACATTTGTTCAATGTCAATAATTTTGATGAATATAAAATAAGGATGTTGTCTCATCTTGCAGCCACTCCTGAGGAAATGCTTGATTTTATCAATGATGGACCAATTCAAATAGAAAGACTCAAAAAGGATTGGACCAAGGATGACAAAAGGAGAGCAAATCTTGATTATGTTACAAAAGATATCATTTTGAAGACTCTGGACTGTAATATGTGTTAGGTGTAGTGCCCGAAAGACAATTATATAATTGTTTTAGGACAGAATTAATAATTCATCTTATTATATGCATGTATGCTTATAATTAAGACACTATTGAAAACCCTAAGTACCTCGTTTATGTAATCACATAACTCAGGGTATGGCTATACACAAGAGGATTGAGTTAGTGAGATGTACTTAAAATTAACTTAGTCCATAGCGTTGATTAATCTGAGTACGGGTATCATGATTAATATGCTAATAATGCGCCCATAACACTTTACGGTGTGACAGTCTTAACCGGACTGTGGGTAATAGGGTACCTAGTGGGGCATTTATATATGATGATAATCATATAGGGGCCGGACCGATTTGATTTGAGTTCTCGATATAATTCCGTGATTGAGAAGTCTTATCGAATCACAAGATGATCATATATGGATTAATCTCAATCCTGAGGTGATCACAGACAACTGCTTAGACTAGGGTAGATTTTGATGTGTTAGTAAGGATCACTTCGTAGTATGTGGTACAACACTTCTCGTTGGTTCTATTCTGGAATGAGTGAGTAGTCTGTGCTATCACAGATATGGAATCCATTCCTTCCCTCGGGAAGCAGACAACCAGTTCCCTTATTTGGTAATCCTAGAAACTGATCGATCCGCGGAGTTCATATTACATTAGTTATGAACTAATTGATCACTAGGGGGTTAATGGTAAATAAGGATAAGAGGTTTTCAGAAGGGTCTACGGAGATATCCCGAATCATAACGAACAGTCTATGGAGGATTTATCCGTATGTAATGATTATATCAGTGGACACCTTATCAACTCATGGTTGAGTGTAAGTTATCTATATTCGGCAGAGTTCAGTTTCGGGTTTATGGTGGTGTAATCCCGGAATTAATAGATTGAATATTATTGTTCGGTCTGACGGATAATATTATTTAATTTATTGTAGCTACTGAATATGGGTCCATGGTCCCTGACGTGGCTCCAAACATAGCATATGTTTTTCTCGTCGTTTCACCTCAATTATAATTAAATAGTTGGATTGGACTATTTAATTGATATGTGTATTAATTGTTTAGTTGGACTAGATAATTAAATACACGGAAAAGAAATTTTTCGTGGACTCGGCCCAATGTGATGAAAAATGCGTGTGGCCTATTTCCAAATAGGGTGGGGCGCATTTTGAGTATTATTTAATTAAAGAGAAATTAGTTTTCTTGGATAATTATTTAATATGTGATTTAATCATTTATTTGTTAAGTGATAAATCATGGAATATTAGATAATATATTTATTTATCCTAATTTGTTTGGGATATATATTATATTTATCTTTTATTTAAAATAAGGAATAATCTGATAAATATCTCTTAATTATTAAATCTTTGGAGGACAAGGATTACTCTTCTATAAAAAGAGAGTTCTCCCAAGCCTAAAATAACAACATAATTTCGACTTTTGGGTAGTATTATGGCTTAGAGATTTTGGCCATTATACTAAGGGTTCGAGTTTTAGAAAACTTCAGGTTTTTTAAGGTAGCATATCGAGGAGGTCCGGCGGCTTGAAATACCATCCACCTGGTGGTGCTTGGAGATACACGTTGGAAGACTTAGGCTTCTCAACTAGGCTCTGAACTAGCTCAGATTGGATTGAAGATTGTTCTAGCCGTTTATTCACCATAAACTGGTAAGCAATCTAACCCTCTCGTAGGTTAGATTTATTATTTATGTATTTTGGTTGACTAGATCTAGATCTTGTATTTATTACGCTGCGTAATCGGGTGGATCTTGGTCCATCCGGCGATATTACATCCAACAATATGTTCATGAGAATCAAAGATTGCAAAACAGCAAAGGAGATGTGGGACAAACTGGCACGCATCATTGAAGGATCTCGAAGCAAACAAAGAAAAAAAATTGTCTGTTGCAAAACCAAAAATTGAGAACTTCAAAATGAAGAATGGTGAATCCGTTGATCAAATGGATAACAGATTCTCAAGCTTCAACAGTGAACTGCAACAACTTTGCCACAAATATCCACAGAATGAAGTTTTCTTGAAGTCTTGAGAAGTCTACTAGAAAGAAGGAAAACAATCACATCAGTGCTCAAGGGAACAATAGATCTTGCAAAAAGTGACACATTGACATTGATGTCTCAGTTAAAAGCTCAAGAATTTGAACTTAACAATAAAGAGGGTGCACCAGTAGAGACAAAAAAGGCCAGTGCACTAGTTGCATCCCAGCAAAGCAAAACGGCAGACACATGCAGCAAAGAGACACAGGAGCTAAAAGAACAAATTGCTTTATTAATCAAACGTTTTGACAGTTTAGCAAGAAACATTTCAAAGGGAGTTCATCATCAAACAAGAGGTCAAGCTCAATCCGTCAGAGTAAAGGCAGCTATGTACCAGCAGAGAAGGATGAAGACATATGGACTGACTTATAACCAAGAAAGTCTGTGAAGACCTTGGATAAGTCTAAGTTATGTTACAAGTGTTGAAACTCATTAGTTAAATATGGTGTACACTAATCTCACACAAATCAAGGATCAGTGAAGTACACGTACTCTTTGAAAATAAAAGGAAGAAAAGAAGCAGTGAACTGGCAAAGTAAGTATCATACCGGCTGAGTAAGAAATAGATGTGACCAATGGCTAAGTAAGCAAATTCACTCTACTGATCTAACAACGGTCAAATGAAGGAACATCAGAGTAAGTATACCATCTATACATAATCAGAAGGTGGGAAACAAAAGTGATCAAGCAATTAATGCAGAATCAATCAAGGATGGATTTTATGATAAACGTTTGAAAAAAATCCGGATCACTGAAATCAAGTAGAATTAAATTAGGAGAATTCAAGAATTAAATCAAGGGTTATTCTCCACATTAAATAGCCAATGGACGAAATTTCAAATCAAGGATTATCAAGGCTATAAATAGAAGGCATTGACAGACACACAAAAAAAACATTAGAGACCGAGAAAAAAGGAGCAAAAACTCTGTCAATTTCTTAAGCCTTCTTTCTGAATCAAAAAGAACACATCTAATGATCAACTCGAAGATCGAGCATAAATCGCAACAAGCACTGAGATTGATCAACACACTCTGTGAATTCCATTCACACCAGTTTGCAGCATTCAATCCGAGAGATCTAAGAAGGAGTTCCAACCCTTTGTGATAGCAGTTGAAGGATTTTTTCCCAAGGAGAAGTGTGTTGAAGAATGAGTCACTGAAGCTTTTGTAGCCAAGGAGTGATAGTCTTGAAGATTGTGAAGCTTGTGTAGCCAAGGACAATCTAACTATTGTATCGGTGAAAGACAATAGTGAATTCCTCCAATCATCACAGCAAAAGAGTGGATTATGGGATTACACCACCCTGAACCGATATAAACCTTTGGTTCTTTTACTTACATCACTTTACATTACATCATTTACTTACTTCATTTTATTCATACTCTGTGTGTGCATAATCTACTTTGAAACAACTTTTAAGAAGGGACTTATCCGCTGCCCAAAAGCTTTTAATTATAAGAAAAGTTTTTGAAACTCCAGTATAGTCATTCACCCCCCTCTGATTATACTTTTACCCTTCTCTGGGACGAACAATTGGTATTGGAGCAGTGTTCCTAGTATCAAAACCTGTTCAGATCTAATTTCTGGTGACAATGAGATCACATATTTTCAAAGTAGTTTTTAAAATTTGTGATTTCTATATTAGTATACTTTTTATCTATGACTATGGATTCTTCAAATTTCATGTCTAATGTACATGTGTTCAATCTCAATAATTTTTATGAATATAAAATAAGGATGTTGTCTCATCTTGCAGCCACTCCTGAGGAAATGCTTGATTTTATCAATGATGGACCAATTCAAATAGAAAGTCTCAAAAATGATTAGTCCAAGGATGACAAAAGGAGAGCAAACCTTGATTATGTTGCAAAAGATATCATTTTGAAGACTCTGGACATTAATATGTTCATGAGAATCAAAGATTGGAAAACAACAAAGGAGATGTGGGACAAACTGGCACTCATCATTGAAGGATCTGAAACAAACAAAGAAAACAAATTGTCTGTTGCAAAACAAAAATTTGAGAACTTCAAAATGAAGAATGGTGAATACGTTGATCAAATGGATAATAGATTCTCAAGCTTCATCAGTGAACTGCAACAACTTGGCCACAAATATCCACAGAAAGAAGTTTTCTTGAAGATCTTGGGAAGTCTACTAGAAAGATGGAAAATAATCACATCAGTGCTCAGGGGAACAATAGATCTTGCAAAAAGTGACACCTTGACATTGATGTCTCAGTTAAAAGCTCATGAATTTGAACTTAACAATAAAGACGGTGCACCAGCAGAGACACAAAAGGCCAGTGCACTAGTTGCATCCCAGGAAAGCAAAACAGCAGACACAGGCAGCAAAGAGACACAGGAGTTAACAGAACAAATTGCTTTCTTAATCAAACATTTTGACAGGTTTAGCAAGAAACAATTAAAAGGGAGTTCATCATCAAACATGAGGTCAAGCTCAATCCTTCAGAGTAAAGGCAGCTATGTACCAGCAGAGAAGGATGAAGACATATGGACTGACTTATAACCAAGAAAGTCTTTGAAGACCTTGGATAAGTGTAAGTTATGTTACAAGTGATGAAACTCATTGGTTAAATATGGTGTACACTAATCTCACACAAATCAAGGATCAATGAAGTACACGTACTCTTTGAAAATAAAAGGAAGAAAAGAAGCAGTAAACCGGCAAAGTAAGTATCATACCGGCTGAGTAAGAAATAGCTCTGACCAATGGCTAAGTAAGAAAATTCACTCTACTGATCTAACAACGGTCAAATGAAGGAACATCAAAGTAAGTATACCATCTGTACTTAAATAGAAGGTGGGAAACAAGATAGATCAAGCAATTAATGCAGAATCAATCTAGGACGGATTTTATGATAAACGTTTGAAAGAAATCCGGATCACTGAAATCAAAGAGAATTAAATTAGGAGAATTCAAGAATTAAATCAAGGATTATTCTCCACATTAAATAGCCAATGGACGGAATTTCAAAACAAGGATTATCAAGGCTATAAATAGAAGGCATTGACAGACACAAAATAAACATAAGAGACCGAAAAAAAAGAAGCAAAAACTCTGTCAATTTCCTAAGCCTTCTTTCTGAATCAAAAAGAACACATCTGATCAACTCAGCATTCATAGCATAAATTTGCAACAAACACTGAGATTTATCAACACACTCTGTGAATTCAATTCACACCAGTTTGCAGCATTGAATCCGAGAGATCTGAGAAGGAGTTCCAACCCTTTGTGATAGCTGTTGAAGGATTTGTTCCCAAGGAGCAGTGTGTTGAAGACTGAGTCACTGAAGCTTTTGTAGCCAAGGAGTGATAGTCTTGAAGATTGTGAAGCTTGTGTAGCCAAGGACAATCTAACTATTTTATTGGTGAAAGACAATAGTGAATTCCTCCAATCATCACAGGAGAAGAGTGGATTATGGGATTACACCACCATGAACCGCTATAAACCTTTGTGTTCATTTACTTAAATCACTTTACTTTACATCATTTACTTACTGCATTTTATTCATACTTTGTGTGTGCATAATCTACTTTGAAACAACTTTTAAGAAGGGACTTATCCGCTGCCCAAAAGCTTTTAATTATAAGAAAAGTTTTTGAAAATCCAGTATAGTCATTCACCCCTCTCTCGAATATACTTTTACCCTTCTCTCGGGATGAACAATTGGTATTGGATTAGTGTTCCTAGTATCAAAACCTGTTCAGATCTAATTTCTGGTGACATGGAGATCACATATTTTCAAAGTAGTTTTTAAAATTTGTGCTTTCTATATTAGTATACTTTTTATCTGTGACTATGGAATCTTCAAATTTCATGTCTAAAGTACATGTGTTCAATGTCAATAATTTTGATGAATATAAAATAAGGATGTTGTCTCATCTTGCAGCCACTCCTGAGGAAATGCTTGATTTTATCAATGATGGACCAATTCAAATAGAAAGACTCAAAAAGGATTGGACCAAGGATGACAAAAGGAGATAAAATCTTGATTATGTTGCAAAATATATCATTTTGAAGACTCTGGACAGTAATATGTTCATGAGAATCAAAGATTGCAAAACTGCAAAGGTGATGTGGAACAAACTGGCACTCATCATTGAAGAATCTGAAGCAATCAAAGAAAAAAATTGTATGTGGCAAAACAAAAATTTGAGAACTTCAAAATGAAGAATGGTGAATCCGTTGATCAAATGGATAACGCATTCTCAAGCATCATCAGTGAACTGCAACAACTTGGCCACAAATATCCACAGAAAGAAGTTTTCTTGAAGATCTTTAGAAGTCTACCAGAAAGATGGAAAAAAATCACATAAGTGCTCAAGGGAACAATAGATCTTGCAAAAAGTGACACCTTGACATTGATGTCTCAATTACAAGCTCATGAATTTGAACTTAACAATAAAGACGGTGCACCAGCAGACACACAAAAGGCCAGTGCACTAGTTGCACCCCAGCAAAGCAAAACGGCTGACACAGGCGGCAAAGAGACACAGGAGCTAAAAGAACAAATTTCTTTATTAATTAAACGTTTTGACAGGTTTAGCAAGAAACAATTCAAAGGGAGTTCATCATCAAACAAGAGGTCAAGCTCAATCCGTTAGAGTAAGGGCAGCTATGTACCAGCAGAGAAGGATGAAGACATATGGACTGACTTATAACCAAGAAAGTATGTGAAGACCTTGGATAAGTCTAAGTTATGTTACAGGTGATGAAACTCATTGGTTAAATATGGTGTACACTAATCTCACACAAATCAACGATCAGTGAAGTACACGTACTCTTTGAAAACAAAAGGAAGAAAAGAAGCAGTAAACCGGCAAAGTACGTATCATACCGGCTGAGTAAGAAATAGCTGTGACCAATAGCTAAGTAAGCAAATTCACTCTACTGATCTAACAACGGTCAAATGAAGGAACATCAGAGTAAGTATACCATCTGTACTTAATCAGAAGGTGGGAAACAAAAGAGATTAAGCAATTAATGCAGAATCAATCAAAGACGGATTTTATGATAAACGTTTGAAAGAAATCCGGATCACTGAAATCAAGGAGAATTAAATTAAGAGAAATCAAGAATTAAATCAAGGATTATTCTCCACATTAAATAGCAATGGATGGAATTTCAAATCAAGAATTAAATCAAGAATTAAAAGATTATCAAGGCTATAACTAGAAGGCATTGACAGACAAACAAAAAAACATAAGAGACCGACAAAAAGGAGCAAAAACTCTGTCAATTTCCTAAGCCTTCTTTCTGAATCAAAAAGAACACATCTAGTGATCAACTCAGCTCCAGAGCATAAATCTGCATCAAGCACTGAGATTGATCAACTCACTCTATGAATTCAATTCACACCAGTTTGCAGCAATTGAATCAGAGAGATCTGAGAAGGAGTTCCAACCCTTTGTGATAGCTGTTGAAGGATTTGTTCCCAAGGAGGAGTGTGTTGAAGACTGAGTCACTGAAGCTTTTGTAGCCAAGGAGTGATAGTCTTGAAGATTGTGAAGCTTGTGTAGCCAAGGACAATCTAACTATTGTATCGGTGAAAGACAATAGTGAATTCCTCCAATCATCAAACGAGAAGAGTGGATTATGGGATTACACCATCCTGAACCGCTATAAACCTTTGTGGATGTCCAAGTCGAAGTTTCAGCTCATCGGTTACTGGGAAAGCCCTACCAGTCCTACTCTTTACTACCAGCGACTTCCTCTCCTGTAAGTCGAGTGGCGTACGCACCTCTTCGGGGTGGCCGCATAGAGTGCAATTCCCGTTGCTCATGTTACGTTTTTTCGGCGAGAAGTTAGTGGCCGGGCGGTCGTGGAGACTTCTCCAAATAAAACGATGAACAAAGTTGGTTCCACATGCGGTGCCAAATGTAATGCTGGGAAGTGGAAGTTGATGCTTTGCCCGGTGGTTCGAGCCACTATGAGTTAGCTGCCTGGCAAGTGTATAACCCAGAATAATTACCCCTTTTATCGTAATCATAGTGCCACATAATATTATAAACTTTCTTCTATTCATCCGTTTATATTAGTAGCGATATGGTTTTTCAGCCCGATACAAAGACAGAAAGGCCCCCATCTACTACAAAATCATACATTTCGGACGTTGCCACTGCTCAATCCACCCCTGCAGAAAGTTGGTATTCAGGAGACGGAAACTATGTCACTCGCAAGTGTACAAATCCAGTAATTTATCTTGACGCGATACAAAAGACGACTTTTGAGAGTCACTTAGCCCCTTAAGGGTTGGGTTCTAGTGGCGGGCTCTTGGCCGGGCCCATATCTGGTAAAAGTGGTGGCCTGGTTGGCCCCACACCCCTTATCATGCATGTCTATGGGAGCTGTTTGTGCTAGCATTTTGGTGCTCGCCTTATGGTTCTCAGTCCTGTTTCTTATATAAGAGATTTCAAATGTGCTAAGGTCGGGCTTCTCTCTCATTCCCAATCTATTCTGTACTTCCTTCCCGTGCTTTCATCTATCATCCGAAGCTACGGAAAAGAAAAAGACGTACGGACTGTCGTGGCCCGCACCGAAACAGTGCTTTACCCCTAGATGTCCAGTCAACTGCTGCACCTCAACGCATTTCGGGGAGAACCAGCTAGCTCTGGGTTCGAGTGGTTCATTTACTTACATCACTTTACGTTACAACATTACTTACTGCATTTTATTCATACTCTGTGTGTGCATAAGCTACTTTGAAACAACTTTTAAGTATGGACTTATCCGCTGCCCAAAAGCCTTTAATTATAAGAAACATTTTTGAAACTCCAATATAGTCATTCACCCCCCTGACTATACTTTCACCCTTCTCTGGGACCAACAATTGAAGACTTTTGTGACTACTTGTGGTCCAAACCATCTAGACTTCAATTTCCCAGGAAAAAGTCGAAGACGCAAATTATATACCAGCACCTTATCTCCAACTTGAAATATGCGGTTGAGAATGATTTTATTATGCAGGCACTTCTTTCTTTCCTTGTAAATCTTTGTATTCTCAAATGCTTGAAGTCTGAATTCCTTCAATTTATTCAATTTTAATAATCTCTTCTCACCAGCTAGACTTTCATCCATGTTTAAGAACCTCGTATGCCACAGGGCTTGGTGCTCGAGTTCTACCGGTAAATGACACGCTTTTCCAAACACTATCATATACGGTGACATCCAATGGTGGTCTTATAAGCGGTTCTTTATGCCCAAGGAGCATCATCTAATTTCAAAGACCAATCTTTCCTCATGGGATTCACAGTCTTCTCTAAGACCATTTTTATCTCTCTATTTGTGACCTACACTTGTCCACTTGTCTGGGAGTGATATGCTGCTGCAATCTTATGTCTAATCCCATATCTCAACATCAATTTCTCAAACAACGTATTACAGAAATGGTTCCCTCCTTCACTAATTATGGCTCTGGGCACTCCAAACCTCGTCAAAATGTTCTTCTTAAGAAATCTCAGGACAAACTTGGCATCATTAGTAGGTGAGGCCACTGCCTCCACCCATTTGGAAACATAATGAACTGCTACCAGGATGTAACGATTTGATTTTGACGATGTGAAAGGCCCAACAAAATCAATTCCCCACACATCAAATAGATCTACTTCTAAGATACTATATAGTGCCATCTTGTTCCGCTTAGAAATGTTACCAGTCATTTGTTAGGAATAACAGGCTCTTGTAAACTACTCATAAGAAGATATATTAATTGTCAGCCAATAGAATCCACACTACAGTACCTTTGCTGTTGTCTTGTCCAGCCGATAGTGACCTCCAACTTCTCTAGAATGACATTGGCTCAGAATACTTGGAATCTTGTCATCATGGACACTTTTCCTAAGAATGGTATCAGGGAACATCTTGTATAAGTAGGGATCGTCCCAATAATAATGCTTTAGATCTGCAAAGAACTTCTTCTTGTCGGCACTCGTGAATTCCGGTGGTAGGTACCTTCCTTCTAGATAATTTACAATGTTAGCAAACCAAGGGTATACCTTGCCCACTCTTGATGTATTTTGTCGGGGCTGAGATTCGACTGGAGCTACTGCTGAGACGGAAAAAAGTTGTTCATCAAGAAATCTCTCCCTGATCTCAAACGGTTGCTCCTCTTCTAGCAATGTTAATCTTAACAGGTGATCCCTTTTTAGGTTTGATCTCGACATCAAACGCTTGTAAGAGTAGAATCCATCTTAACAAACTCGGCTTGGAGTCTTGCTTGGTTAGAAGGTATTTCAAAGTTGCATGGTTAGTGAATACAATAACTTTCGATCCTATCAGGTATGGTCAAAACTTGTCAAATGAAAAGATAAAAGCTAAGAGTTCCTTCTCTGTAGTCGCATTTTCCTTTGGGCACTGTTGAGGGTACGACTGGCGTAATAGATAGGCTTAAAAATGTGGTCCTCTCTTTGTCCTAGGGCTGCTCCAACTGTCGTGTCGCTTGCATCACACATAAGCTCAAAAGGTTTGTTCCAATCTGGGCTACCAGGATCGGGGAGGTTATAAGCATTTGCTTCAACGTGTGGAATACTTTCTTAAACTCTTCTCCAAATACGAAGGGCACATCCTTTTGTCCCGGATTTTATTAATGCGAATAAACAAGTAATAATATTTATAAACCGGTTAACCTCAAGTATAAGGATCGTAGTACAGAGGTTAATGCCGGGTCGATCCTACGGGGAACTGACGAATGTGAATCCTAGTTTTTGCTTTAAACTAACTATGTCACGAATCTAACCTAACCGAAAAACTAACCTAAACAAATATGCGAAAAAGTAACTAGACAGAGGATTGCTCCAATGCTAGGCAAGATTGAAAGCGATAAAAACTAAACTAAACTAAAGTACAGAAAAGTAAACTAAAGCTAAACAATTCAAGTTTTAAGGATTAAATCAAATTATAACGAACGAACAAGCAATTGATCCACCTATCCTATCAACATTCAATTCTAACTCGGATTAATTCGTGATCTCTACTCAAGTCGTGATTCACCTAATCAAAGGCATAAACTCCTACTCTCGTAGTCAAGTTCGTTTTCTAATCTTTTATCTTTCGATGTTAAAGATTACGTCTTTCTAACCTAGGCGTGAAATCTTTCGATTTCTAATTTAGAAAATCAATCTAATAACTTTCGTTTTGATTAGATCGAAGATCTATTCTTTTATCATGGTGATCAAACATTAACATGACTCTCATCAAGTTAAAACAATCATAAAAGCAAAGATCTTTCGATGTAATTGCAATACACAATAATAAACAATGATAAACGAAACAACTTCGAAGTAGAAACTCATGAATTAATCACGAACAAAACTGAATTGTTGATGGACGGCTTCACAACGCTTGTTCAAAGAGGGTTAGCCTCTTAGCATCCTTTGAAAGCTTGAAATTGATGAATTAAAGAACATAAATCTACCTAATCTAATCTAGAAATTAAAGTGCATAAACTGGAAGAAAATAGGGTAAAAACGCAGCCTGAGCCGCCCCTAAGATATTAGGGTTCGAATTGTGTGATTAGGGTTTGGGAAATCGCGCCTATTTATAGATTTTTAGGTCGGTTTCGCTGAGTCGGTGCCGTGGACGCCCGTCCACTATCTTGGACGCTCGTCCAGCCTCTATGAACGGAGAATGAACGCTCGTTCAGAACGCGTCTGAACTCTCTGAATGTAAAATACGATTCTGGACGCCAGTTCACTTTTATGGACGCCCGTCCACTACCTTGCTCTAGTATTTTGCTCATAACTTCACTTCTAGGGCTCCAAATGAGGTGATTCAACATGCGTTGGAAAGCTATTTCAATCCTCTACAACTTTCATCAAGACAACGTTCCCTGAAAGTGCCTACAAGTGTGGACAAAATCCCCATGAAGTGCCTGGTTCCGGTTTCTTCAATGATTCTTCACTTAAACATCTTTCAACTCTTCCATCTTCATGTGATCATCGTTTAAGCTCCTTACTCATCATGAAAACGTACCTAACAACTTGATAGAAACATGCAAAATGTAACATCATACGAATAAACATAAAACACCGATAAAATCACGTAAATATCTCGATTTTGCATTTAAACACATTTACAACTCGTTTGCTCAATAAATCTAATAAGCACTTACTTTTCTATGCAATTTATCAGATTATGGGAGAAATCGTTACGAAATATAACGGTATAAATCACATAAAATCACCCTTAACAACTCCCCACACTTAAACCTTGCTCGTCCCGAGCAAAACAAAACAAAATCAAGCTCGAGATAGTATAGACATCTCAACAAATATAACATATATTCAATAACTTAGAAGTTCACCATCGTGTGTGTGCATAGCCATAGAAAACTTCCACTAAATCCAAACTTGAGGAACTCAAAGTAAAACTAGCTAATACCCCCTCGTAGACTAGCAATAAATGACACTCATAAGATGCACCCTACAAACGTGACATATCCCGAAAAGAATGATCGAATATATCTAGGGCCTTTCGAAATACTCGAGAGGATAATCCCTACAACATATCTATCGCCTTTATCTGGGGATAAGATTAACGAAAGACTAAGTCTTATATTAATTTCATAACCAATTTCAAGTTGATTTAATTACTTCACATTTAAACACACATCAGAATGAGCTATTGCCCGTCATAGCAGAGTAGGACATTTCAAGATAATACCCTACCTTACTCCAATCATAAGGCAGCTTTTTCTAACTGTCGTGAGCTTTTAGTCATCATAGTGGTATAGGACATACGTGGTATACCCTACCTCACTCAAATCATCGACTAGCTTCCGACACACCCAATAATTTCATATTAATTCAACTTCTAACTTATCTTTTTAATTGACATTAGCTCCGTGTTACTTATCACATTCAAACTTCTAGATATTCACAGTATATCATACTACGGAACTAAATACAAACTACCATAAATCTCACGATATATACGTAGCACTAAGTACATGACTTATAAGAAAATCAAAAACTACTAATCCAAAACGGGGTATAACCTTATAAAAATAGCTCTTAATTCACTATGGCACGTGAAAAATAAATCAGGTGAAACAACTAACTTATCAAACATACGACATACAGCATCGATGAATATAACAAACCAAACAAAACATGCATTGCTCACTCGAGACAAAACACAAATTTTGAAAATTTAGCTCATTTTAGCATAGAAATAACATCATATAAGCAAATGGTAGATACATAGCGATCATTCCCCTCCCCCACACTTAAATAACAACATGTCCTCATGTTGTGCAGAAATAAAAAGAAAGAAAGAACTTAGCTGATAGTACTTCGAAAGTGGCAAGTCTGGAAGTGGTCGCGATCCGCATCCAAAAATGCTTGATGAAAGCAGTAGACTGTGGACCATCCACCGGAAAACTGATATCATCTGAAACTCACAATTGCTATCGCAAGTATCCTGCATACATGAAAAACAACACAAAACGTACCTCGGGGAATAGGGGGAAATTATATCATATGAAACACAAGAGATAATCGTATTAGATGGAAAAATCATCGTCCAAGGAAAAGTGCAGAACATCCAACCGTCAATTACAAATACAGAGCAGATTCACACAAAACCCTAACTAGACTAAAACTAAACGAAGACACACAAAAGAAAAACAAAAGAAAATAAACAAAATAAAAACAGATATCTAGGGTGCCCCTAGTAGCGCTTGTGGTTCATGTCGTTAGCTCGACACCATTTAAGCTCAGCCTGGGTCAGGCCATTTGACTTTTCTGCCAGCCACTACCTCGTGTAAGCTCTCATCAGTAGCGTGGCTGCAGAAACATCTCATACATGGGGTCAAATCTTTGATAGCTTTCCAAGCCCGCTTAACTTCCCCATGGTCGATCTCTTCTTTGCCAGCTTCCTCTTAAGTTGTTGCTCTTTGAAAAACTCTTCCATATCCCGACTACCTGCTAGAACTTCTTCTGATGGACCAACACCGTCATCCTCCGAAAACAAGTCAGGCGAAAACTCGGTAAACTCATCGACTTTAGGGGTGCTACACCCGAGGATTTCGAGGAACTTAACAATCAAAGGACTTTCCTTGGCTTGACCAAGGTAATGTTTACACCTTTGACCATTCACTCGGAACGGTTGATCACCATAACCGCGCAGTTCTAGAACGCCTCCAGGAATGATTTGGAGAATCTCAAATGGACCAGACCAACGTGTTCTCAACTTCCCAGGAAACAAATGTAACCTAGAATTGTATAAGAGAACTTGCTCGCCGACCCGGAATTCTCTCTTCTTTATCTTGGCGTCATGGAGGAGTTTCATCTTTTCCTTACTAATCCTGGCACTCTCGTAAGCCCGGAGTCTAAATTCATCAAGCTCATGCAACTATTTGCCGAGCGGTGTTTGCCATAGGATTGGGAATCGAAGTTAAGAAACTTTGTAGCCCAATAAGCTCGTGCTCTAGCTCAACTCGGCGGATGGCATGGCTTACCGTAAACCATTTGATATGGCGATGTACCCATAGGGGTCTTATAGGCAGTCCTATATGCCCAAAGTACATCGTCCAACTTCAGACTCCAGTCTTTTCTATGACTATTCACCGTCTTCTCCAGGATCTTCTTAAGACTCTGGTTGCTTCGCTCAACCTGACCACTAGTCATCGGATGATATGGTGTGCCGGTCTTATGACGAACACCATACTTCTCGAGTACTTTCTCCAGTGGTCGGTTGCAGAAATGTGTCCCTTCGTCGCTTATCAAGGCCCGTGGACATCCAAACCTCACAAAGATGTTTTTCTTCAGAAATTTCATGACCGTTTTATGATCATTGTGAGGAGTGGCTATTGCCTCCACCCATTTCGAAACATAGTCAACGCGTACTAAGATGTATTTGTTCCCGCAAGTGATGGGAAAGGTCCCATAAAATCGATACCCCACACATCAAAGACTTCGCATTCAAGAATGGGTTTCAATGGCATGTCAAACCTCCTTGTTAAAGCTCCGGTTCTTTGGCATCTATCACAAGACTTACAGAATGATTCTGTATCCTTGAAGATAGTAGGCCAATAGAAACCGGATTGGAAGATCTTCGCAACCGTTTTCCAAGGACCAAAGTGACCACCTGTGGGTCCACTATGGCATTGCTCGATTATATCACGTTGCTCGGATTCTGGAACACATCTCCTAAGCAAACCATCTTTGCAGATCTTGAAGAGGTAAGGTTCATCCCAAACAAAGTATTTCATATCAGAGAAGAACTTCTTCTTCTCTTGATACGACATTTCAGGATCAAGGTATTGGGCATGAAGGTAGTTTACGATGGAAGAATACCATGGAACATCTGGAGCGCAACCATCGATAAGCATGACATTTTCGAGAGGAAAGTAAAGATCTATATCATCAGGTTCGGTCTTTTCCTCACTCAACATTCTAGACACATGATCAGCCACTACGTTTTCACTGCCCTTTTTATCTTTGATGTGCACGTCAAACTCTTGTAGGATCAGTATCCAACGTAGGAGGCGCGGTTTGGCTTCCTTTTTGGTCATGAGATATTGCAAAGCCGCGTGGTCAGTCCAAACAGTGACTGCGGCACCCAACAAGTAACTACGGAATTTGTCCATGGCGAACACCACAGCTAACAATTCCTTTTCAGTTGTTGTGTAGTTGACTTGTGCGGGGCTCAGTGTGTGACTGGCATAGTAGATTGGCTGAAACTTCCCTTTGATTCTTTGCCCTAATACTGCACCAACTGCATAGTTGGATGCATCGCACATGAGCTCAAAGGGTAGGTTCCAGTCAGGCGATATAAGAATTGGAGCAGAGATCAGCCTACTCTTAAGCTCTTCAAACGCGCGCTTGCAATTCTCATCAAAATCAAAAGTAACGTCTTCTTTGAGTAAAGTAGACAGGGGCTTGGCAATCTTTGAAAAGTCCTGGATGAACCTCCTATAGAAGCCGACATGTCCGAGAAAACCTCGGACTTCCCGAACATTCTTAGGATAACTCATTTTCTCAATAGCTTTTACCTTAGCCCTATCTACTTCTATACCTTTGGCTGACACTTTGTGGCCAAGGACTATGCCTTCATCTACCATGAAATGGCACTTTTCCCAATTAAGCACTAAGTTCTTTTCCACACATCTAGATAACACCTGATCAAGATTATTGAGGCAATCATCGAAGGATTGACCAAAGACCGAGAAATCATCCATAAAAATCTCCATGCACTTTTCAACTAGCCCGTCAAAGATTGCCATCATACACCTTTGAAAGGTGGCCGGGGCATTACAGAGACCAAATGGCATCCGCCTGTAGGCGAATGTACCATAAGGGCAAGTGAAAGTGGTCTTCTCTTGGTCAACAGGATCGATGGGTATCTGGAAGTATCCTGAATATCCATCCAGGAAGCAGTAGAATGCATGCCCCGCCAGACGCTCAAGCATCTGGTCAATGAATGGAAGGGGGAAATGATCTTTTAGTGTGACTTCATTGAGCTTTCGATAATCGATACATACTCTGTATCCAGTAACGAGCCTCAATGCTATCTCTTCTCCCTTCTCATTCTTCTCAATGGTAATTCCACCTTTCTTGGGAACTACTTGAGTTGGGGATACCCACTCACTGTCTGCAATAGCGTATATGATACCCATATCTAGAAGCTTTATAATCTCCTTCTTGACTACTTCTTGCATGTGAGGGTTTAGCCTTCTCTGAGGTTGTCTAACTCGTTTTGCACCCTCCTCGCCTTGATCTTGTGCATACGGATGTCGGGAGATATCCCTCGGATATCTCCTACCTGCCATCCAAAGGCTTTTTCATTTTTGCGCAAGACGTTTAACAATTTAAGCTCTTCTATACGAGATAGCTTGGCAGAGATGATCAAAGGAAGCTTGTCACCTTCTCTTAGAAACACATACTTAAGATGTTTAGGCAACGGCTTCAGAACCAAGTCTACAGGGGGTTCCTCCAAGCTTGATTTGAGATCTCCACTCTTCAACTCAATATCGCTGAGCTTACTTAGTGGCCCCGTTGCCAACACTTCTTCTCTTAGCTCATCCTCAAAATCAGCTGCTAACTGGTCTAGATTGACCACACCATGATTATTCAGATTATCGATCAATCGCTCATATTCTGCTTCTACGGCCAAGACTTGCTTATCCATGAAGTCATTGAAGTCATCAGACGTCTCCTCAATGGAAAAGCCGGTTGGAGAACCGGAGGGTACTTGAATAGATTTAGAAACGCTATAGCTCACCTCTTGGTCACCAACTCGGATAGTTACTTTCCCACCATCACAATCGATGAGGGCTCTAGCTGTAGATAGGAAAGGTCTTCCAAGAATCAGAGGGACATTTTCATTTTTCTCCATATCTAAGACATACCAGTCAACGGGAAAGGTAAACCTACCAACTTGAACCAATACATCCTTTAGGATCCCTGAGGCTTTCTTTGAAGATCTATCAGCGAACTGCAAGTTCATGGTAGTGGGTTCTAGAAGACTTTGTAAACCCAAATTTGCTTGCAAATAGATAATGGCATCAAGCTTATGGATGCACCCAGTCACATAAAGAATTTGGAAAGACTAGGCCTCCCATCCGCAATGTGAGCACAAATTTGCTGGGTCACTCCTCTTGATTGGTAAGTCTTGATAATTGACCATAGAACACTCCTTACCAACCGCGTGATCCATTTCTCGCTAACTTCTTCTTGGAAGATACAACATCCTTGATGAACTTTGTATACTTAGGCATCTCTACCAAGACCTCGGATAATGGCAGATTTACCTGAGTAGTTTTCAGAAGGTTTAGCACCTTCTCATACTTTTTGTCTTCAACCAATGGAATGTTGCTCTTCCTTGGTGGAAACGGAAGCTTCTTTAGATCACTCTCAGAAAAGACTTTCTTTGAGGATGCGCTGATAGCTTTGTCTTCCAAATCTTTCCACCGAACCGTCTTCTCATTCTTTTTGCTAGTCAGGGGATCAGCCACCTGACTATCATTTAACTCATCACTCCTCGGGGATCGCCACCGAGGATCCTCAAATGTTTCACTTCTCGGGGGAACAGCCACCCGAGGACTTCCAATTGATTCTTTATTCCTCAAGGGATCGGCCCACTGAGGAATCTCAACTCTTTCTTCTATCGGGGGATCGGCCACCGATTTTCCTTCGTGCCAAGGGGATGATGGGTGCTCAACTTCCCCTCCTGCCTTACCAATGGCAGGAGGGGCTAGTGGTTTCCCTGGAAGCCAGGGGGACCACCAACTTGAGAACCACTTCTTAAGTTCATCGCACTGGCCTCCTCTTTACCGTATTGCATTATTGGCACGAGGTCAGTGCATTGGCTGTTGCTTAAATCGGCTTGAGCGACTTGACCGCCTCTTGGATTCTTTTTCGTGAAACTGGGCAACTGCCCTGACGGTCTAGAGGCTAACTGCTCAGCCAATTGCCCGATTTGCCTCTCAAGGCTTTTCATCGTCCCGCTTTGCTCCTCCCGAAATGAACTCCATTCGGCTTTTATATCGTCCCGGTGGGAGGTGCCTTGAGAGTTTTGAAAGTTCGGGGAAATGGTCTGGCTTGGCCGACTTTGGAATGCGAAATTAGAATTGGCTGGCCAATTCTAATTGAACCTTTGCTGTGGATTGGAAGAATTATAGCTTGGGTTCTGATTATAACCAGGGTTTCTATTGAAGTTCGAATTAGGATTAAATCCCGAAGATTGATTAAACCCTTGGTTTTGGAAACTGTTCGGCGCGAGAATTGGTTATTGAATCTACGATTTGTCCGGCCGTAGAAAGCATTGACTTCCGCATTCTCGCCCAATCATGGGACGAAGCGAGCGATGCCCCACGCTATCACATACTTGGCATGTGATTGGATTATGCCGTCCATAGTCATGAACAAGCATTGACTTGATGAGCAGAGGGGGAAGAAAACTGACATTGGCCAGTCATGTGGCCAGTCTGACAGCAAGCTTCACAGTACAGAACCTGTGAGTTCTGTGAAAGTGAAGGAGCCTGATAACTCGGATAGGAGGCATTTTGAGAGGCTGTCAGTTGAGAAGGTGCCATCTGCTTTTGCAGCATGGCAACAAGACTTTGCATAGTCACCTCTTCAACCTTGGGAGGAGGAGGAGGTGCCTGGATGGACTGATAAGAGGGGGCATAATTGTATTTGGCAATGTCCTCGAACAGTGCCCACCCCTCATCAGGTGTCTTTTTGAGGAAAGCCCCACCAGAAGAACTATTGACCATGCCCTTGGTGAGCTCGGTCAATCCGCTGAAGAAAGTATGGACTTGCCTTTGCTTTGGCAAGCCATGATGGGGACACTTCCGCAGGAGAGACTTAAACCTTTTCCACGCCTCAAAGAAAGATTCATTTTCCTTCTGGTAGAATGTGAAGATTTCGTTCAGACAGTGGGCTGTTTTTGAAGGAGGAAAGTATTGACTTAGAAATTCCTTCTCAAGCTCAGCCCAAGTAGTGATGGATTCAGAGGGAAGAGAGTGATATCACTCTAGTGCCTCCCCCCGTAAGGAAAATGGGAACAGTTTAAGCTTGATGGCGTCCTCACTTACACCTTGGATACGGGTAGTACCGCATATATGTAAGAATGTGTGTAAGTGAGTGTGGGGGTTTTCAGATTGGAAACCATGGAAAATTGATGCATGCTGCATCATCTGTATAAGTCCGGGTTTAAGCTCGAAGTTTGGAGCAGTAATGGTAGGCATGACGATAGCCGGGTTGATGGTGACTGTACCGGGCATGGCATAGTCGGCCAACGTCCGTCTATCTTCCGCTGCCATTATTACTATGTCTTTGATTTCACCTGCAAGATATTGCTCAAATTCTCGATCAAAAGCGTTTCCTTCGTCGAAACGAAGTTTCCGCCTATTGGGTCGGATTATGGTCCGCTCGGGGTCAGGGGAGTAGATTAGTGGTCCCTTATGACTCCGAGTTTGCATAAACCGAGATCCAAGATGAAGATGTTGAGCAAGAAAGAAAGGAAACCTAGAGAAAAGAAAAGAAGAGAGAAAAGATTGTATGAAACAAAAACAGAAACCTAAACTACGAAAAATTTAAAATAGAAAAACAGAAAACACTAAAACGGAAAGAAAACATGTTGAAATCTTCTGAGCCCAAATTGGAAGGGAAAACAGTGGATTTTGACCTCGAAAACGGTGTCTGACGGCCTTTGGCCGTCCGCCATGTCGTCGGCGTCGGAACGAGCTTTCCGAATTGGGGTCCTGCGCGCCAAACGGACACTCGAGCCGAAAGTTATGGCCAAAATACTATCAAGTGCTAAAACGGACCCTTTTATCCAAAAAATTGATCGTGAAAGATGTGGAGTCAGATGATTCAACCTAAGAAACCTACCTACGACACTTACCTACGAAAAAAAAACAGAAAACCTAATTGAAATAAAAATAAAACTGAGGGCAGACAGGACAGACGGGCGTCCAATTAACTGGACGGGCGTCTTCCTGGAGGAAGAACTGGACGGGCGTCTGCATGACCAGACGCTCGTTCAGGAGAGCAGAAAGATAACAGAATAGAGCAGACTTGATTGGACGAGCGTTCAGTGATACTGGACGTCCGTCCGGATCAATCTGAGACAGAAAGAACGCAAAACAGAGTATCAAAACTGATCTAAAAAAAACTAGTTATCTAACTTAATTTCAAAAGGGAAAGATTTACTACAGGATAAGATTCCTAACAACTAATCTAACTACTAACTAACTAACTAACTAATTATGAACACGAACAAATAAAATAAAGTCAACAAATTAACTAAAAAAAAAACAAAACAAAAACTAGGCAACCGTCCGGTTCCCCGGCAACGGCGCCAAAAACTTGTCCCGGATTTTATTAATGCGAATAAACAAGTAATAATATTTATAAACCGGTTAACCTCAAGTATAAGGATCGTAGTACAGAGGTTAATGCCGGGTCGATCCTACGGGGAACTGACGAATGTGAATCCTAGTTTTTGCTTTAAACTAACTATGTCACGAATCTAACCTAAACGAATAACTAACCTAAACAAATATGCGAAAAAAGTAACTAGACGAGAGGATTGCTCCAATGCTAGGCAAGATTGAAAGCGATAAAAACTAAACTAAACTAAAGTACAGAAAATTAAACTAAAGCTAAACAATTCAAGTTTTAAGGATTAAATCAAATTATAACGAACGAACAAGCAATTGATCCACCTATCCTATCAACATTCAATTCTAACTCGGATTAATTCGTGATCTCTACTCAAGTCGTGATTCACCTAATCAAAGGCATAAACTCCTACTCTCGTAGTCAAGTTCGTTTTCTAATCTTTTATCTTTCGATGTTAAAGATTACGTCTTTCTAACCTAGGCGTGAAATCTTTCGATTTCTAATCTAGAAAATCAATCTAATAACTTTCGTTTTGATTAGATCGAAGATCTATTCTTTTATCATGGTGATCAAACATTAACATGACTCTCATCAAGTTAAAACAATCATAAAAGCAAAGATCTTTCGATGTAATTGCAATACACAATAATAAACAATGATAAACGAAACAACTTCGAAGTAGAAACTCACGAATTAATCACGAACAAAACTGAATTGTTGATGGACGGCTTCACAACGCTTGTTCAAAGAGGGATTAGCCTCTTAGCATCCTTTGAAAGCTTGAAATTGATGAATTAAAGAACATAAATCTACCTAATCTAATCTAGAAATTAAAGTGCATAAACTGGAAGAAAATAGGGTAAAAACGCAGCCTGAGCCGCCCCTAAGATATTAGGGTTCGAATTGTGTGATTAGGGTTTGGGAAATCGCGCCTATTTATAGATTTTTAGGTCGGTTTCGCTGAGTCGGTACCGTGGACGCCCGTCCACTATCTTGGACGCTCGTCCAGCCTCTATGAACGGAGAATGAACGCTCGTTCAGAACGCGTCTGAACTCTCTGAATGTAAAATACGATTCTGGACGCCAGTTCACTTTTATGGACGCCCGTCCACTACCTTGCTCTAGTATTTTGCTCATAACTTCACTTCTAGGGATCCAAATGAGGTGATTCAACATGCGTTGGAAAGCTATTTCAATCCTCTACAACTTTCATCAAGACAACTTTCCCTGAAAGTGCCTACAAGTGTGGACAAAATCCCCATGAAGTGCCTGGTTCCGGTTTCTTCAATGATTCTTCACTTAAACATCTTTCAACTCTTCCATCTTCATGTGATCATCGTTTAAGCTCCTTACTCATCATGAAAACGTACCTAACAACTTGATAGAAACATGCAAAATGTAACATCATACGAATAAACATAAAACACCGATAAAATCACGTAAATATCTCGATTTTGCATTTAAACACATTTAAAACTCGTTTGCTCAATTAATCTAATAAGCACTTACTTTTCTATGCAATTTATCAGATTATGGGAGAAATCGTTATGAAATATAACGGTATAAATCACATAAAATCACCCTTAACACCTTTGCAAGTAATTCCGTCAAAGGTCTAGAAAACATAGAGAAATCCTTTATAAACCTCCTATAGAATCCGGCGTGGCCAAGAAAGGCTTGCAACGTCTTTAAGTTTGTTGGAGGGGGTAACTTCTCTATTACCTCTATATTTGCCTTGTCAAACTCAATTCCATTTCTTGAAATCTTATGTCCCAACACTATTCCTTCGGTATCCATGAAATGGAATTTTTCCAAGTTAAGTACAAGGTTGGTCTCTTCACATATTTTCAGCACTCTACTCAAGTTGTCCAAGCATTTATCAAAACTTTCTCCAAATACCGAAAAGTCATCAATGAAAATTTCTAGAAAGTCTTCCACCATATCCGCAAATAGTGACATCATGTACCTTTGGAATGTTGTTGGTGCATTACAAAGTCCAAAAGGCATGCAAATGTATGCGGAAGTTCCATAGGGACATGTGAAAGTTGTTTTCTCTCGGTCCTTGGGGGCAGTATGGATCTGATAGTAACCAGAGTATCCATGTAAGAAACAGTAAAAAGTATGACCGCTTAACCTATCTAACATCTGGTGAATGAATAGTAGGGGAAAATGATCTTTACGAGTTGTATCTTTGACACTGACTCCATGATCACATGATGCTTTATTTTGGCACACTCCTCCAATTGTGCATGGTATGAGGAATCTCCCAAGATCTTTAAACTTAGGAGTCAGTTTGCGTTGCAACACTACCGAGCATTCCTCTTTAAGGCAAATACTCTCAAGGTCTAACAACTTCCTTTTGGTAGAGACAGATTCTTTTAAGAATTTTGCGTACTCTGGCACTCTGGCCAGAGCTCCTACCAAATGTATATTCACTTGCAATTTCTCAAACATCTCTATGAACTTTTTATAACGCGCATCATCATTATTTGGTTTATATTTCCTAGGGGGATAGGGTAAAGTAGAAGGATTAATAGTTACAGTTCATGGAGACTAACCTGCTGCCTGCAGTTGTTCTGCCTGCTCACCTGTTGAATTTGTAGACGCCGGATTAATCAGTGTGGTGTCCCGATTAATCGCGTCCCTTTTTCTCCTGACTCTGCTGCATTATGATGCTGACTATTTTTTGATTCTTCCTAGATAGTTGGTATAACTGGTCCAGGCAGTTCCTTTCTACTTCTAGTCATAATTGCATTCACGTCCTTTCGGATTCTTCTCAGTGTTACTTGGTAATCCTCCCGGAGGACGGGCTGACACTTGTTTGGCGATCTGCCCCACTTTGTGTGATAGATTCTATACTAAGGCTTCTTGATTGGTCAATCTTGTATCATTCTTCTGACAATATATGGTGAAGTTTTCATTCAGCTCGGTCATGGATTTTGTGAGTTGATTGACCGAATCGGTCACAGTTGAGCTCATTTTATCCATGGCCCCTTCCCAACCACCGGACTTGTTGAATTGAGGCATGAATCCACCAGTTTGCCTTGGTCTCTCTACCGTTAGGATCATTTAGTCGAAAACCAGGGTGGTCGTGAGAACCTGGGTGATATCCGCCCCTATTGGGATTTCCTTGCCTTCCTACATAGTTCACATCTTCGGTATTGGTTGCTTCGATTCCTACATAGTTCACATCTCAAAGACGTGTGAAGTGGTTTATGACAGGTACTTTTACCTCTAGTCATATCAACCATTGCACTACATCTTTTAAACAAACGATCTAGTACCGGTGAACCAGATCTATCTCAAATCTTTCTTCAACTTTTGATATTCAAGTTTCTTCCTCTTCCTGCTATAATTTATTCATCACTGTTTTAACTTTCCAAAGCTTATTCGTAACTGAATGGCTGAAACTATATATATCTTGAAGCAAGAGGGGGTACTCCAATGGTGTAGTAAATATGGGGTAGATCTTGGTATTTATGACCCTCAGATTCCCACGGCCGCTAACCCATATTCACCTTGACCTCCTTCCGGATACTGTACTGTATATAAGGATTGTTGGTCCCAGTGAAGGGTGAAAATATAGTCAGATGGATGGGGAGGGGTGAATGACAATATTGGAGTTTCAAAAACTTTTTTTGAAACAAATGGTTTTGGGCAACGGATAAAACCCTTCTAAACTATATTTCAAAGCGGTTAACCAAGCACACACAAGTAAATAAATTGCTAAAAGTAAATGTTGTAAAGTAAAGTACGGTAAGTAAATGAACACAAACACTTATAGTGGTTCAGGGTGGTGTAATCCCTTAATCCACTCTTCTCCTGTGATGATTAGAGGAATTCACTATTGCTTTTCACCAATACAATAGTAAGATTGTCCTTGGATACACAAGCTTCACAATCTCAAGACTATCACTCCCTGGCTACAAAAGCTTCAGTGACTCAGTCTTCCGCACACTGCTCATTGAGAACAAATCCTTCAGCAGCTATCGCACAAGATTGCAATTCCTTCTTAGACAGACTGATTCAATTGCATCGGTTGGATGTGAATTGGATTCATAATGGCTTGATCAGACTCAGTACTTGATAAAGATTTTAAGCTCTATTTTCTGAGTTGATCTTTTCTGGATTAAGCAATGTATGTTCAAGATAAGGCTTGAGGATTTGACAGATTTTCAGCACTTAGAAGTATTTCCTGCATCTTTCATTTCGTATCAGCCCCTTCTGTTAATGTCTTCTATTTATAGCCATGATCTCTTGATTTTGAAATTCGGTCCGTTGCCTATTAAATGCCCAAAATAATCCTTGATTCTTCCTTAATTTCATTCTCCTTGATTTTGGGGATCCGGATTATTCTCAAACATTCTTCATAAAATCCGTCCTTGATTGATTCTGCATTGATTGCTTGATCTTTGATTTAATCACGTTGCTGAAATCATTAAACAACTTACTTGGTTGTTCTGACTGTTACTTCGCCGTTGAGGTTTACTTCACATTCACTCATTTAAGTCAGTTGCCAAACTTTTTACTTTGCCATTTTGCCGTTTTTATTTTATCTTTCTTTCTTCATTGATTATTGATATCTAATGTATATTTATACTTCACTGATCCTTGATTTGGGTGAGATCAGTGTACACCATATTTAAGAAATTGATTTAATCACTTGTAAAGTATATCTTAGACTTATCCAAGGTCATAACGGACTTCCCTGGTTATAAGTCAGCCCATAAGTCTTCACTTTACTCTGCTGGTACTTGGCTGTCTTCACTCAGCTGCACATATGTTCATCAATTTACTGAGTTGCCCTACCAGTGTAGTACAATGCTTGTCTGACTGAACTTATACAACATGTCATACTCTAAGTAAAGTCTTATACATATATTACTAATTATTTCCGGCTTGCTATAACAGCTCGTATGGCCATCATCAAAACAAATAAAATGTTCCTAACAATTTCCCCCTTTTTGATGAGGCCAAAAACCTCATAAGCCTGAATTTAAGTAAACATTTTCATATAATAACAGAGAATAAAACTTAGAAATTTTATTCATCCATAAAGGGTAAAATATTGTTCAAAAGATATTAGAGAAAAGTTATTACAGCCTACTTTTTCTTTGAGATTCTGATACTTCTCTTGGTTCCCTTACCCTTGGGGCTTTCAGGCTTACTACTTCCCCCTTTGGTAGCATCATGTCTTTCTGACAGAATCTTGTTGGTCGCTCCAGACACTGTGATTATGGTGTCAAGCTGCTTCATAGCATGATCTAGAGTGCTGTCAAGGACGTGAATTTGTTCAGCATGGGTTTCCAGCTCATTAATGGTGGGGTTAATATACTCCAATTTCGTATGGACATGTTGTGTGATCAGTGAATTCAACTAACTGATCAAATATCCTTGTTTTTCAATAATTTCATCCGGTAGCTCAATATGGCTAAGTAAAGCCTCATCTTTCTGATGCAATGAAGTGCCTGCATCTCTCATTGCTGTTTGAAGGTTTTCCCAGCTTGGAGCTCTCTTCTCCATGTAAACAATAAGGGGGACAATGTCTAGATGAAAATTACTGTCTGGGACTTCAGTGGGACCTTCTGATTGTACTGGTGTAGTTTCATCAGCAATGTCTTCTTCATCTGCCTCTTCCTCAATTTTCTTGGCAGAGAGAGTTGGTTGGGGGCCTTGTGGTGCTTCAGATCCCTGAGGGGCTTTCATATCACCTTCATCTGCCACTTCTTCAAATTGCTCAATGGCATCAGGACTAGGTGTATCAGCTGTCATTCCCCCTTGCTCTGTGTCGGGGATTCTTTTCGATGTGCCTTGTTAGACTTATTTTTAAGTTTTAGTGATGAGGGCCAGACTAGCTGTTATAGAGCAAAGGCAAAAAGATGTCTAGATCAAATGTATAGGTTTATTAGAGTTTGATCTTGTATAGGTTTGATCAAACAAGCACTGTAAAGGGTCAGCTGACTTACATCAACAGACTAGTCTAAATCAGTAGGGTAGCTGAGTCAGTAGACTAATCGGAACCCGCTTGAAGACTGAAGGCTGAGGGCTCAAACTCAGTTATTGAAGGCTAAGTGATCAAACTTAGTAATTAAAGTCAGGGATATGGAATCAGAATTTAGGGAAGTCTGTGATGACCTAAACTGATTACATATACCTTATGTACAAGGTCTAAGTTCCACAAGTTAAGTTGTGATTGGAACTTAGTTATATGCAAAAAGGTGTAATCTAACTTCATAAACAAAAGTTAGATAAAAGACAGAAGCTACAGTATTTTTAAACACAGCAAAATAAGGATAAGCTTATTGATGTGTATATCAGCATACTTATGTTCTCAGGAACCTGCTGGACACATATTTTGATTTAATCAAAGGCTACATTGGAAGATTACAAGAAAGGGACAACTAACAACCTCTGATTTTATCAAACAAATCAATGGTTAAGATCAAATGGACGTTAGAAAGATTCAGACCTTTATCCAATGGTTACAAGTCAAAGGGTGGACATACGTAAACTGTCAAAAAGGAATCTGACAGTGTCAGTCCTAGGAACAGTCAGAGAAAAAAGAAAGTCAAGATGGAGACAAATCTGAAACAGCTATGTTTGAATTTCAAACATAAGTCACAAGGATTCCAACCCATAAATAGAGGACTCCTAATTCAGAAACAAAGGATGAAAATTGAAGAACATTAAGAGAAAAATATAGATAATCCTGAGCTTCAAATTCCGATCAAGAAAAACACCCTGCTGACCCTACTAAGCTTTAATCTACTGATCCAGAAAAATTCTTCAAGTGTAATCTGCATTCAAGTTGCATCAAGTTTACACACTTTAAGATCTCAAGCTGCTGATCATTTCATCCTGATCAAGCTGCTGAAAGTTGAATCACTTTCTTGATTCAATCTTTCTTCTACAAGAAATCTACTGAAGATATTGTGAAGCATATTTGGGTGTGAAAGACTGTTGGTTGTGGTGGAACTGGTGAAGAGGCAATCCTACCCTTCAAGGACAAGTGGAAGACTTTGGAGCAGCAATCCTACCTGTTCCAAGTGTTCAGTTTGTGAAGCCATAGTTATTGGTGAAGGACAAGCAACTTAGGCATTTTTGTAACAGCTACATCGAAGATCTCTAGTGAATTACCTCCAACATCACAGGATAAGAGTGGACTGATAGGATTACACCACCTGGAACCACTATAAAATTTGCCTACTTACTTTCTGCTTTTATATTCTGCACTTAGTTTATCTAACACATCAATCTACTGAATCTAGCAACTGAATCACACACATACACTACTGAATATCTAATACTTGGTATCATATTTAACAACAAGTAATCAGGCTTAATTTTTGATATATTTCCGCCGCACAAATTCGGTAAACTCAACGGTCGACGGACTGCGAGTGTCGACATACTACGAAGTATCAACGAAGCTGCGAAGTTGCTTTGAGTTTGTTAACTCCAAAAGTTTTAAGTGTTAAGTTTATTCACCCCCCAAACTTAACCAAAGCCTTTTCAAGGGACCAACAATTGGTATCGGAGCGATTAGCTATTCTCAAGTAATCCTACTTGTTGTGCTTGTGAAAATACTTTGAAAACTTTTTCAAGTTACTGATTTTCAAAGCTTTGCATCATGGATAATAACCAGTATGCTAGAACAATGTTGATGTGTTCTTTTAGATCGTTTTGATGAGTATAAACGTCGTATGCAGGCTTATCTAGCTGCAACACATGATGAGATTATGGATGTGCTGACAGATGGACCACTGGAGATTACCAAGTCGGTAAATGGGTGATGAGACACAAGACATTCCAAAACCAAAAAGGGAATAGGACGTCGAAGATAGAAAAAGAGAAAATCTCAACAATATTGCTATTGATATCATATACAGAACTTTGGATAGCAATATGTATATGAAGGTGAAAGATTGCAAGTCTGCAAAGGAACTTTGGGATAAGTTGCAATTAATCTGTGAAGGCACTGATGCAATCAAAAAGAACAAGATCAGTGTGGCAAGAAGAAGTTCCAGGAGTTCAAAATGAAACCAAATAAGACCATTGAGCAAATGGAATCAAGATTCAATGCAATCATGGATGAACTGACCCTACTGAGTGTGAAGTACTCACAAGAAGAAATCAACTCAAAAATCTTAGAAGCATTACCTGCAAAAGAAGTTTGGGAGATGAAGGTGACTGCCATAGAAGAAATGAGGAGTTTGCATGAAGAAGGCACCTTCAAACTGTTTTCAGATCTTAAGGCCTATGAATTTAGCAAAAATCTTGTGCCTGAAACTGAAAAATAAGAGCCAACGACCACTGCATTGGCTGCTTCACATCAAGAAGAGACATTAGGAGCTCAAGATGACCTACTGGATGAGATGCATGAGCAGATTGCCCTAATGAGCAAGAAAATCAGAATGATGAAAACTGGAAAGGGTTCTCCAAGGAATTTCACAAAGAAATTCAGTGAAAAGAAGAAGGAAGAATCAAAGAAAGATAATGATTACTTGTGCTATCATTGCAAGAAACCAGGACACTTCAAACCTGATTGTCCGGAATTAAAACAGAAAAAGGAACCTGATTATCTTTGCTTTAATTGCAAGAAGCCTAGACATTTCAGACTTGACTATCTAGACATACTGAAGAACAAAAGTCAACAAAGAAGACATGGCAAAAGGCTATGGTTGCTGAAGATGAATCAGGATATGAAGTAGAATCAGAAAAGGGAAATGAATCTGATGATACTGCACTTGTTGCTGATATGGAAGATTATGCCTTAATGGCTAATATGGATGAAACAGGGGAGATATACAATTCTGTATCTATAAACAGTCCTGCTGGAAGTGATTGTGAATCAAGTTGTGGTTCAAATCCTAAAAATTCTGACAATGAAGAAACTTTGGATGCCATCCTTAATCAACTAAGGATAATACAATCTGGTTATGAGATTGTGAAGGCTGAAAAAGAAGCTCTTCAATCAGAAGTTGAAAGATTAAATGCGGAATTAAGAATTCTCAAAGGAAAGGAAAAAAGAAGTCGACAGAATCAGCATAAGCCTGCTGAACATTCAGTAGCTGCTGAGTCTGCTGAACCATCTTGTTCCTCCACTGCATTCAATAAGAACCATCTGGAAAGCCTTATGGTGATAGAACAGGGCTTGGATTTGGAACTTAACAATCCAATAAGAGTTGATCCAGTAAGGTCACTGAACCTAGTACCATAATTGGTCCTAAGTTTGTGCCTGCACAAGATACAACTCCCAAAAGGGTTGCTGAGGCAGCAAAGCCTACTGAGAAAGCTTCAAGGAAGCAAAATCAGAAGTCAAGGGAGTCAACAGCTCCTAATAAAAAGAATAAATCTAAAAATAGGACTGCTGTGCCTTCTAGACCTGCTGTTAGCAAACCTACTACCAAGTCTGTTGGACCACAAAAAGGAAAAAACCAGAAATATTCCAAGGATAAGAATCCTAAACCCAAAAATGCTAATCATTCAAGTGATACTTATCTCAGAGGGAAAGGTAGACTATTCCCTACTGATGATGACTGGAATATTCCTACACCTACTGCTAGAAACAACAGATATAACCATGCTGCTAGGGTAAAACCTAAGCAATGGAATCAGCAGAGGGCTCAGTAGAGGACCTATACAAGACCTCAACAGGGACCTCAGCAGACTCCATATTACAGGGCTGTTCCTAACAGACAGCAAACCTATGGTTATCCTAGTGTTTCTAACAAAAGAAATCACTTTAAACAACATTATATTCCAAAAGGCCAAAAAGCATATGTGAATCCTACACAACCAATTGTTAGACCTTATGGATGTGTAGAATACATGTATGAACCAAAGTATGATAACTTTCAAAGAAGACCTTATGGAAACTTGCCAAGGGTCATGTTTACCACTGACCATTATGGACCCAAACATGTTTGGGTACCTAAAATGCACTAACTTTGTTTTGTAGGTGTCTTGTACTTTGACTGTGGATGTTCCAGACATATGACAAAGAATAAGCACTGTTTGTCAAATTTTGTGGCAAAGGATGGTCCAAGAGTGAATTTTGGTAACAAGAATACACCTGGATACACAAGAGGATATGGCACGCTTGTGAGAAATGGATTAACAATCAGGAATGTTGCATATGTGGAAGGACTGGACTACAACCTACTGAGCACTGGACAATTCTGTGACATGGGATACAAGGTCACTTTTGACAAAAACACTTGTACTGTCATTAGTGAGAGAGGTGATCAAGTTGTGTTGGTTGGAAGAAGACAACAAAACATGTGTGTTGTGGATTGGTCTACTGCTGTTCCAGAAACATGCCTGATTGTGCATACCAAGTCAGAACTCAATTGGTTATGGCATAAGAAGTTGAATCATCTAAATTTTGATGATATCAATCAGTTGGTGAAGAAGAAACTGGTGATTTGTTTACCTGAAATCACATTCAAAAAGTATGCTAGATGTGATGCATGTCAGCAAGGTAAACAGACAAAGTCAAGCTACAAGTCAAAGACTAAACAATCAATAAAAAGAGTTTTGGAGCTGATGCACATGGATCTCTTTGGACCAGTAACACCAACAAGTGTAACAGGAAAGAAATACACCTTAGTGGTTGTGGATGATTATTCAAGATACACTTGGGTGATATTCATGAACAAGAAAAGTGAAACACTTCAAAAGATGCCTGAACTTTTGAAGAGATTACAGAATGAGAAAAGATTGACAGTAGTAAAAATAAGATCAGACAAGGGTACTGAATTTCTCAATAAAGTTATAAGAGAATATTGTGAACAGAATAGTGTACTACATCAACTGGCTGCTGCTGGTACACCTCAACAAAATGGGGTTGCTGAAAGAAGAAACAGAACTCTAAAAGAAGCAGGAAGAACTATGATTTGTGAAGCATTTCTACCTGAAAGATATTGGGCAAGCAGATTAATACAAAGATGCTATACACAAAACGAGAACCTCGGTGAACAAAAAGTCATTGAAGACACCTTATGAGATTTGGAATGGAAGAAAACCTAATATATCCTATTTCCATCCATTTGGAAGCAAGTGTTTTATCTTGAATCATAAGGAACAATTGAAGACATTCCAACCAAAATCGATGAAGGAATTTTCTTGGGATATTCTTCGGTCGCAAGGCATTCGAGTGCCGAATAAAAGGACACTGAAACATGAAGAAACAATACATGTTGTATTTGATGAACCTAAGTTCATGGAATGGAAGTTGAAGCTTCAGAACCTGCTGAGAATCAACAAGTCACTGATCCAGAATGTGTTGAAGTTTTGGAAAGATTCAATGACTTGAAGGTTTCTGATTCTGCCCCTGCTGAACACCCTGCTGATAACACTATTGATGCAACAACTGAGGCAATTCAAGGATCTGTTGAACCCCCTGTTGAAGAAACATCAAACCCTACTGAAGATGAGGTTCCTGAGAATCAATCTAACCTGAATCCACAATGGTTAAGGGATCAACCTGCTGAGCAAGTCATTGGTAATATATAGCAAGGTGTGAGGACTAGAAGACAATTAGAAGCAATGTTTTTCTATCTCGAATGGAACCTAAACTTGTTGAAGAAGCAATTTCAGATCCGGATTGGATAATTGCTATGCAAGAAGAATTGAATGAATTTGAAAGAAATCAAGTTTGGACACTAGTGGAAAGGCCTAGTCATGCAAATATAATTGGTACAAAATAGGTATACAGAAACAAACTTGATGAATCTGGTACCATTGTGAGGAATAAGGCCAGACTAGTAGCAAAAGGATATTCTCAAGCAGAAGGAATAGATTTTGATGAGACATATGCCCCTGTTGCAAGATTGGAAGCTATCAGATTATTCCTGGCACATGCTGCATATAAAAACTTCAAAGTATATAAGATGGATGTCAAAAGTGAATTCTTGAATGGCATTCTGGAAGAGGAGGTGTATGTTCATCAACCTCCTGGTTTTGAAGTTAAAGATCAAGAAGATAAAGTGTATAGACTCAACAAAGCACTTTATGGTTTAAAACAACACCAAGAGCATGGTATGAGACTCTATCTCAATTCTTGGTGGAAAATTGTTTTACAAAAGGCACCATTGATAAGACTCTTTTCAGAATCAATGAAGGGAACAGCACCCTGCTGGTACAAATTTATGTTGATGACATAATTTTTGGTTCTGAAAATGAATTGCTATGTGAGAAGTTTGCAAATCTAATGAAAAGTAAATTCCAAATGAGTATGATGGGAGAAATGAACTACTTTTTGGGATTGTAAGTCAAACAGATGAAAGATGGAATCTTCATTCATCAAACCAAGTATACCAAGGAGTCATTGAAGAAATTTGGTATGGAAAACAGCACCAAGATATCAACTCCTATGAGCACAAATATTAGATTGGATGAAGATAAAGAAGGCAAAGATGTTGATCAGACCTTATATACAGAAGGATGATAGGCAGTCTGCTGTACCTTACTGCCAGGTGACTGATATATCCTTTGTTGTAGGTGTTTGTGCAAGATTTCAATCAAAACCTAAAGAAAGTCATTTAGGTGCAGTCAAAAGAGTTCTCAAGTACCTAAAAGAGACTTTGGGAGTAGGGATATGGTATTCAAAAGATGGAAGTTTCAAAGTAATATCCTACTCAGATTCTGATTATGCTGGATGCAAGATTGATAGAAAAAGCACCACAGGAACCTGTCAGTTAATGGGAAATAGACTGGTTTCCTGGTTTAGCAAGAAACATAATTCTATATCAACTTCCACTGCTGAAGCTGAGTATATTGCTGCTAGAAGTTGTTGTGCACAAATACTGTGGTTAAGACAACAGGTAAGGGAATATGGAATTGAAGAAAGAGAAATTCCAATTATGTGAGACAACACAAGTGCAATTGCAATCATAGAAAATCTCGTTTTGCACTCAAGAACCAAGCATATTGATGTGAGACATCATTTTATAAGAGATCATGTTGAAAAGAAAGACGTGGTGGTTCTTTATATCCCTACTGAAGATCAACTTGCTGATATTTTCACCAAACCATTGGATAGTGAAAGATTTGCTAAACAAAGGACTGAACTTGCAAATATAAAAGTTGACTGATATAATCTCAATCAGCAGTGTACTGGAATTCACCAAGGGGATTAGTCTTTGCTATGTTGGGTGAGCTCATTTAGCAGATTAGTCATTGGTATCAACAATTCCATGTACTTATGATTGGACAATTGAGCAAGTGAAGTTGCCAAGGGGATTGGTCTTTGTCATGTTGGGTGAGCTCACTTGACAGATCAATCATTGGTATTAAACTTCATCTTGTATTATCAGTTGGACAATACAAAAGGAATTAAATATCGACGACTAACTTTATCGGAAGGTCACTTTGAGACATTTTGTCGACGGTTTCCGAGCCAAGTCTGCTGATGACAAGGCTGTTGAAGGAAACGTTACACAATCAAACTTACAAAAGTCAAAAAGAAAATGGCGGGATATTTATTCTATCCTTATAACCGTAGTTATACGATCTGACGGTTACAAAATGTTATGGAAAAGTAATGGGCCACGTGTCAAGACAGCATTCACTCAAATTTAATCGTGGTTAATGCACAGTACGTGTTCTGACAGTTTCAACCACATCTGTCTATATATATACAGACCTATACACAGAGGCTACTTACAAAAACTCAGATCGATTTTCTCTGCGTATACACTGTGTGAACACAGATTTGAGAGCTATCTTCTTCATCTTTTTCTTACAACAATGGCAAAGAAGGATGAGGTTCATATTGGAACCAGTCAGAGTGTAAGAGGATATGTTACTGAATGTAACTCCACTGAGTTAGCCATTAATATTGGACGAAGAATCAGACGGTTTGCTGGGCTAGAAGGTGTTATATACAGAAGATTGGAACGAATCTCTTATGTAATGTCTTGGAATTCTGGAGAAACATTGTCATACATGAAGGTAGAGAGGCCTTCACTACAACTGTTAATGGAAGAGAGATTGAAATATCTTCAGACCTACAGAGAGAGTTATTTAAATTTGCACCTGGAAACAATGCACCCACCAATCCAGAAGCAATGAATCTACCAAGAATGAAGTTTGTGGAGATAAAGACAGATGACTCAATTGCTTCAAATATGGGCATTAATGTGAAGTATATTGGTTATGAGTACAACCTGCTGAGCAAATTGATTGCCAAAACCATTTTGGGATTTGTTGGAAACCTAGATACACTGTCTGGACCAAAAATAGACCTACTGATCATCATCTGCAGAAGTATGAAGTTTGATTGGGCTGGATTCTTCATACACTACATGAAGATGTTAGGTGTAGTGCCCGAAAGACAATTTGTGTAATTGTTTTTGATAATGGATGACAGAATTGATCTCACCTTATTACTTGCTTTGTGCTTGTAAGTAATACACTGCTGCAAACCCTAAGTATATTAGTATGTAACCGCTTAACTCAGTGTATGGAATGCACGTGAGGATTGAGTTAGTGGTGATATACTTAAACTGTAAGTCCGTGGTGAACTTAATCAGAGTTTAGGGTCTCTTGATTAAAACACCAATAATGCGCCCGAACACCTTAGGGTGTGATAGTCTTATCCGGACTTTGTCGGTAGAGGGTACCTACGTGGGGCATTTATATATGATGGCATTCATATAGAATTTGGACCGATTTAATCTGTATTTCTCGATATAATTCCGTAATCGAGGAATCTTATTAAATCATTAGATGATCATATATGGATCAACCTTAATCCCGAGGTGATCACGAGTCTGCTTGTCCCGGGGTAGTGTTTGATGTGTTAGTTACGGTTCACTTAATTATGTGTTCCAAGCCAATTCTCATTGGCACTATCTCCGGATGAGTGAGTAGTTCGATTTTCACGGACATGGAATCCATTCCTTCCCGCGGGAAGTAGAGAGACGATCCCTTATTTGTTAGCCCTAAGAAAGTGATCGATCCCGGGAATTCACATTTGACTAATTAGCTACTAGTCGGATATGTGCACTAATTGATCATCAGGGGGTTAATGGTAAATAAGGATAAGATATTCTGAGTCGGGTTCACGGAGACTTCCCACTCAGAATGGACAGTCTATGGAGGGTTAATCCGTATGTAGTGATTACATCAATGGACGCTTATTCACTCTATGGGTTGAGTATAAGTATACATCTATAATCGGTAGAGTTCAGTTTCGGGTTTATGGTAGCGTAATCCCGGAATTAATAATTAATGTACTTATTCTGTTCGATGAATAATTAATTACTAGAGCTACTGGTTATAGGTCCATGGTCCCCGATGTGTCTTCTATAATTCGGAATGATATTCTTCTTATTTGGGCCTCAGTGATAATTAATTGGCTAGGCTAATTAATTGATATGCATGTATATTATTTAGTTGGGCTAAATAATATAATACACAGAAAAGACATTTTCTGTGAGCCTGGTGGGCTTAGTGTTGCGCCAATATGTCTTGAATTTTCCAAGAAATTAGTTTTCCTGGATAATGACATATTGTGTAATTAGTTATTTATTTGTTAAATAATTAATTGGATAAATAAAAAAAATAATTTATTTATTTTTTATCTCTTAACTATAAGGATAATTATATTTTATTATTATAAGATTATAATTATCTCTTATTTTTATTGGATAATAATAATTAGAATTATCTCTTTTATTTTGTTAAACCGATTGGGTATAGGTTTTCTCTTTTGGATTTTTGCCTATAAAAGAGAGTTCTCCCCAAGAGCCCTAGGAGAAGAAAATGCCACGAAATTCATAGAGAAAAAACAAACAACTAATCATTCATGGCTAAGGAGTTCGATCCTTAGCTCCACCCGGTTGGAGAAAAACTTAGGGTTTTTCTCGGTTACATATCAAGGAGGTTCCAATTCCAAGAATCGGTGTCCACCAACCACCGTTTGAAGAACACATTGGAAGATCAATGCCTCTCATCCTAAGATTAAAGTTTTTTCTTCCTACTATTGGTAAGATAAACTTAACCCCCTTGTAGTAGTTTAAGTCCTTTAATTATGTATTGTGGTGTATAAGTCGTGATCCATCTCTTCGTGCTAATCCGATATTTATCTTGAATTTCTTTTGATTTATCTTGAGATTTAATTCTTCCATTTGTATTTATCCTCCATAATTATCCAAATCTGCAAAATAGATATTTATCCCAAAATAAATCATATTTAAATAAAACGGATAAATATAATAAAAACGGATAAATACCGATTTATAAATAAAAACAGATAAATACCAATAAAAATGGATAAATACCAAATTATATTTTATAAATCACAAAACATTAAATAATCCATATAAACATGTGATTTAATATAAAATACATATTATTAATCTCGATTTAAGGTCAACGTTGATGACTTTTACGGGTTTAATTTGACCGTCATCATGTCCACCAACCACCGTTTGGAGAACACATTGGAAGATCAATGCCTCTCATCCTAAGATCTAACTCATTCTAACTCATTTAGATCTAAGATCCACATCCTTCATGTGGTATCAGAGATAGGTTCCACGGTTTATATAGTCATAATCATAATTAAACGATTTAAAGGAGTGGAATTGCATGTAGGTAAATTTTATTTATTGTTTTATGCATTGATTATGATTAATTGCTATGGTTGAAGAGATGGATTGGGGGTTGGCACTGTTTACCCGTTAGATCTATTGTAAACTCATATAAACGATGAAAATTCGTTCATATAAGTATAGGAAATTATGTAATTTATTTTTATTGCAATTTTAATTTCCGGAAAATAGATCTGTTTAGTAGCTGTTTAGTTATTTCGTTTTTCCCGTTGATCGAGCCTTTGAAATGACGATCCCTCCGGTCAGAATCAAGATTGGAAGATGATGAATAATTCCACAATATTTGGCGTCGACCGGAGTCCGTTTTGATATCCGTTCGTTGATGCAAAGAAGCTGCTGTAACAGAAAAATGCAGGATTCACAGAAACCCTACCTGTGACTTCCTCGAATTTCTGGGAGAGTTTAGACCGATGAAAAGCAAATCCAACCAGTCAAATCGATAAATACGAAGTTTTTGACGTGGTATAAAAATTTCAGGTCGATCGGGATTCATCTCGATTCCCGATCGGCCTCGGGAAGTCTTTGAGGCGCTGCTGTAAAAGTCAGATCCAGCAGCAAGTTGGGCGGCTCACTGGAGAAAATTGACAAGTCAAAGCTCCGATCCAACCATCCATATTGAAGCCCAAGGAGTGAGGAACAGATCTGGAAAGTTTCATCGCGATCCGAGTTCGTTTGGTTTGCCGATCGTCGAAGATTTTGAACAGCTGCAGATTATGTTAGAAAGAAGTAAACCCTAGTTAGGGTTTTGGTTATTTATTTTCTAATAGATTAGATACGGGGGTGCCAACGGTCCATCTCGGTGTTTATTTTCCGCATTAGTATACATGTTTAGATTGTATGTGTAGAACCGGAAAATTGCCATGACATGCATCATATCATGAATTTCACTCCATATGCATACATGTAGAAATTAATTCGAGGAATTAGTTAGGCATGTATAAAACACGCAATTAGTTTTAATTAATTGTTTGATATTAATTAGAAACTAATTAGGGTAAAAACAGAGGAACACGGGTTTTTAAATCGTCAAGGTTGGGTGATGGATTCTCGGTGAATCCCACTCTGCGAAAGCATAAGGAGTAAAATCCCGAAACCTCTTGGTTAAGGTGTTGGATTCTCGGTGAATTCCACCTTACCTAGACGAGATTACATTTTTGTTCCGTAGTGTCTACGTGAAAGTTTGATGTTTAAGGATTGGATAATCACGGGCAAACATGGTTCGAAAGTGGTTTAACCACGGTTGGGTGGTCAACAGTAGCTACGGCTCGATCGACTTCACCCTCCACTTGTGGCGTTTGAACGGGGGTCCGGCAAGGCTGAGCCATCCGAAGAGCCACTACGGATCAACGGAGCTCCCCTGGTCTTGACCCGTCCGACGGTCACATATGTTCCAACGAATAGGTCGGGTGGACTAGCCCACATAACCGACAACATTTGGGCCTATGATTTGTTGTTCCTTAATGTAACATCAAGTCCAAAAACGTGATCAGTAAACCCACCATTTTTTCAAAATATTGAGTGGGTGCGGGAGAGGCGACAGCCGACCCCACGGCCTCTATTGTTGACTCAAGCAACGTGAGAGAATGGTGACGCCTCGTGCCGGCCTGGGACCGGCCTCCCTAAGGAAGGCCTTCACCGCTATCAAAATTCAAGGCTTGGTCTCCGAAAGGATAGGATTTTGGGTACTCATCGGGTCACTGACCGACCCTAAGGCGGCACACTCGGGGTCTACCTAAAAATCTGAGACAGTAGGTCACACTCATAAAGGGTATTTTTCGTAGTACCTTGGCTGAAAAAGGAAAGGTGATTGACGATCACAAATGAGATGTTTGATTCTCAATTTGATCTTCAATATTAATCGAAACCTCTTTGACCTACCCTAAGGCGGTACTAAGGCATTAGATTAAATCCTTGGAATGGTAGGATAGACTATAAGTACTTAGTTTATAGTTCCTAAAATTTATTAGTAGTGTATGATTTGGATTTATTTTCTGTCAATTTTATTTACAACTATTTATATATCTCTCTAGGGTGCTAGACTGCTAGTGTAAAATTGACTAGTAATGACTTCGTTGAAAAGTGGTAAGTAACTAGAACATTGTACTTATTGATCTTACATGTGATTAATTTTTCGGAAGAGATATTTCTCTTGCCTTCAAGACTTAAGTGGTGTAAATAAGTATGTCACTGCTGTAACTCGTGTTGAACGAGAGACAACCATAGTTAGTTTGAAAGATGATTGGGACGATAAAATTCTTCTAGTGAATTTTAATTGTTTAGTGTCTACACGAGAAATTTTCTAATAGAAAAATTGGAGAATAATCAATTAAAGTGTCGCTAGTTAGACGGTATTTGGAACCGATAAACTAGTGGGCGCTTTTATCTTATGTTTTTCTAGTTTATTAGAAAATTAGTCCCACTGGGTAACGCTTTCATTAGACATCCCATGGTTCACGAGTAGTGTCTACTCAAACGAACTGCTTGTTCAAGACTATTTCCTTTTTAAGGAAAGTTAAGAATGGGAAAGAATGTCTATAAGCGTTAATCATCTTAACTGAAGTTTTGAGGCTAAATCAAAACATTAAATAAAGAAAGTATAGGATAAGAAAGTGATTTCGGATCACTAACCAATGAATCCTTAGCGACTTTCTTAACCGAGTAACTCGACTCGGCAGCTAAGTTCTTTGGAAGAACAAGAGGGCTTTGCATTAACGATTAATAGAGTAACAATGGGCAGTAATTTCAACTAGAATAGTGAGAGTGATATAAGGAAATGAATTTCGGATTCTATCCTTGAATTTCACAGAAAAATTTATTTTTCTTTTACAGATTCGTTGAAACAAATGGATTCACTTTCAACTCGATATATTGTTGCCTCATAGAAAGTGAAAATGACATTTGTAGTACGAATCCGAGACTCGGACTTTTGTTTGATAAAGTCAGAACCACTAAGAAATGCTGAAAAGGTATATGTAACACGTCTTAAACTATTATAGGCGAATGGTTTCCGTATTAAGATAAACGATTCTTCAAAATCTATTAATTAGTGCGTATATCCTAGAAATAAGACCTAATGACTGGCTAAGGGTGATTCCTATCTCCCAGTCTAGGAACACTATCTCAAAAGAACAATGACTAAGTTTCCTTTAAATCGGGAGAGGGTAACAAATTTGAAGGGGTAACATAGCTTGTTCATCATGACCTTCGGGGTCTAGTGAGAGACCCAAGCTAGTGGGAGTTTTTGAGTGGTGACATTTTGTCTGATAACTAATCGAATCGTGATTTAGTTTATCAAAAGAATACGAGGAGGAGTCTCTGATTTTAGCAGAGATTAGAGTATTCTATGCTCAGAAATAGGCTATAGCATAGTCTTGGGACTGATGCTCAGCCTGCCTCCTAGTGGAATGTTTCTCACTGAGAAAGAAACCATAGACTTGCCCTAATAGTTATTGATGTGCTACAATACACTGCTAAACTCGATTAAGATAATTGGTTGCAAAATAACGGTTAATATTATTATGTAAACCGAGAAGTCTACCAAGAAGATGCTAGTGAATTTATGGATAAGGAGTGAATTTGGTTCACACCACTTCCATAAATGTAGGCATTTAGCACTTAATGGTTGAAGGTAGGACTGGAGATTTTGCGCATACGTTCAGATTGTGAATATTTGTAAAATGTCTTAATGTGACGAGTGAAGGTTGGTTATAAGATTCTTGAAATCAGAAAGTGACGGTTGAAATGTCACAAGGCTTCTGATAGAATCTATAAGCAGCAGCCTTAAACCTTGGATTACGGTTACCCAAAGGTAGTTACTATCTGATTTAATCAGACCACGTCCAACATCGGTTGTTGGTGATTGCACTGATAAATACTACTAGGATCAGAATATCAATCCACCTAGAACGCATGGGAGTATGGTTTAACCATTGACCCATTATGGTTTTGTGGACTTTATAGTCTGCTGGGGTGATTGATAACATGTGGCTCTTTGTGGGCTATATAGGATTCTGATCATAGAGGTTGGTTCGAAAACCTTATCCCTGTGAATGGAGTTTTAGTACTCCAGTTCTGTTCAGCCTCTTGTAGAACCACCTAAGTGTCTCAGGCCCAGTGGGAGTAATTGGATCTATCTCTGAAAAGGAGTCGAATGAATAGGAAAGTTTAAATTTTTCAGCGCAAAGCTGAGTGGTATAAGGGTGATTCACTGACAAGTAGAGAGTTAACCAGACCTTGAACTCTCTCACCACTCAGTCTTGCAAGATTTCGTTAGAAAGCGGAAAATAGGGGTGATACCCTGAGACTTTCTTGCCCAAAAACGGATTCTGAATTCATTCGAAACAGAAGGGTGTTGGTTAGAACAAACGGCAAGATGACTGCCGGGACTTATGTCTTTTGTGGATGTAAGAGAACCTCTCGGTCATTAAAATTCGCATGTTTTAAAATATGTGGACTTGACCAGAATATTGATAAGTCTTTTGTAGACTGGGTATCAATATTGGTAAAATAGTAGTATTAGTGTTCGCGAAAGGTAACACTGAAATTGTTGGAAACAACACGAGTGTGTTATCTGAAGTCGGAAACTGACACGCCTAGATTCTCTAGATGAGAGAATTGGACTATATTCTAAGAATTTGTTTCGGTCAAATTCACGAGAATGAGTCATTGGCTATCCCACCTATCTTATTGAATAAGATGATTATGCATATACGGTTGCAGCATTCATCGAGAGTAGTCCTACCATACCTCTCAGGAATGATTCTCCAAATCTTCGGATAAAGAGAAAATGGGATAGAGTCTGTCTTGGATAACGGCAAGTCAGTAGTAGTCGAATATCGTATTCGAGCATTGAATAGCGGTTTAGTACATCCTCAAGTATCTTTGAAGAACGAGGAATAATGTGCTTGTATATTCGGGTGCAAACTTGAATATGATTGACTACACTGATTCTGACTTATAGTCAAATTAAGGATGATCGTTGGGACGATCTCGGGCTCAGTGTTTACTCATTGTGATAGAGATATAGTCTGGAGAAATCCAGAACTGCCAATTCGATTTTAGTTAATCGGATACGTAGCAGCTTTCGGAGCAGCTAGAGTGGCGATATGGCTCAGGAATTTCCTTTCTGTTCTGGGAGTAATTCCAGGTCTAGTGAGCCGATATCACTTCATTGTGAAAACAGTGAAGAGATAGCTTAAAAGGATCTTCCCAGTCACTAGTGGTCAAAAGCATATTGAAAGAGAGTACCGCCTGATTAGATGGACCGGTGATGTTTCAATCCTAAAGATCATCTCGAGTCGACAACCTAACTAATCAGTGTACCAAGTCGAGTGATTGGAGGGTACGACATTGATGGATAGGTCTCATCTTCTTTTAGAGCAAGTGGGAGAGTGTTGTGAATAAGATGAGAAATGGTGTACTCTAAAAACAATCGTTGCTTGTCATTTCGTGCAAGTGGGAGATTGTTAGGTGTAGTGCCCGAAAGAAAATTTGTGTAATTGTTTTGATAATGGATGACAGAATTTATCTCACCTTATTACTTGCTTTGTGCTTGTAAGTAATACACTGCTGCAAACCCTAAGTATATCAGTATGTAACCGCTTAACTCAGTGTATGGCATGCACGTGAGGATTGAGTTAGTGGTGATATACTTAAACTGTAAGTCCGTGGTGAACTTAATCAGAGTTTAGGGTCTCTTGATTAAAACACCAATAATGCGCCCATAACACCTTAGGGTGTGATAATCTTATCCGGACTGTCGGTAGAGGGCACCTACGTGGGGCATTTATATATGATGGCATTCATATAGGACTGGAGCGATTTATCTGTATTTCTCGATATAATTCCGTAATCGAGGAATCTTATTAAATCATTAGATAATCATATATGGATCAACCTTAATCCTGAGGTGATCACAGGGTGCTGCTTGTCCCGGGGTAGTGTTTGATGTGTTAGTTAATGTTCACTTAAATATGTGTTCCAAGCCACTTCTCATTGGCACTATCTCCAGATGAGTGAGTAGTTCTGATTTTCACAGACATGGAATCCATTCCTTCACTGCGGGAATTAGAGAGACAGTCTCCTTATTTGTTAGCCCTAAGAAAGTGATCGATCTTGGGAGTTCACATTTGACTAATTAGCTACTAGTCAGATATGTGCACTAATTGATCATCAGGGGGTTAATGGTAAATAAGGATAAGATATTCTAAGTCGGGTTCACGGAGACTTCCCACTCAGAATGGACAGTCTATGGAGGGTTAATCCGTATGTAGTGATTATATCAATGGACGCTTATTCACTCTATGGGTTTAGTATAAGTATACATCTATAATCGGTAGAGTTCGGTTTCGGGTTTATGGTGGCGTAATCCCGGAATTAATAATTAATGTACTTATTCTCGTTTGATGAATAATTAATTATTGGAGCTACGGTTATAGGTCCATGGTCCCCGATGTGGCTTCTATAATTCGGAATGATATTCTTGTTATTTGGGCCTCAGGGATAATTAATTGGCTGGGCTAATTAATTGATATGCATGGATATTATTTAGTTGGGCTAAATAATATAATACACAGAAAATACATTTTTTGTGGGCCTGGTGGGCTTAGTGTGGCGCCAATATGTCTTGAATTTTCCAAGAAATTAGTTTTCCTGGATAATGACATATTGTGTAATTAGTTATTTATTTGTTAAATAATTAATTGGATTAATAAAAGAAAATAATTTATTTATTATTTATCTCTTAACTATAAGGATAATTATATTTTCTTATTATAAGATTATAATTATCTCTTATTTTTATTGGATAATAATAATTAGAATTATCTCTTTTATTTTGTTAAACCGATTGGGTATGGGTTTTCTCTCTTGGATTTTGCCTATAAAAAGAGATTTCTCCCCGAGCCCTAGGAGAAGAAAAGGCCACGAAATTCATAGAGAAAAAAGGCTAAGGAGTTCGATCCTTAGCTCCACCCGGTTTGAGAAAAACTTAGGGTTTTTCTCGGTTACATATCAAGGAGGTTCCAATTCCAAGAATCGGTGTCCACCAACCACCGTTTGGAGAACACATTGGAAGATCAAGGCCTCTCATCCTAAGATTAAAGCTTTTTCTTCCAACTATTGGTAAGATAAACTTAACCCCCTTGTAGTAGTTTAAGTCCTTTAATTATGTATTGTGGTATATAAGTCGTGATCCATCCGCTGCACGTAGATCTAACTCGTTTAGATCTAAGATCCTACATCCTTCGGAAGAAAGTGTGTATTGAAGATAGAGATGGTACAAGGAAGTCCAAGGTCAAGCCTTTAGGCCTAATGATTCAAACCCTGCTGAATCATTTTCAGATACCTGATGTTTATCTGAAAAGATTAACAAGTCCTGATTCAAGCCAGAAGTTGCTATCCTATCCCTGGTCTGGATGACGATGAAGATGTAGAGGATGGGGCTACTGAAAGTGATGGTGATGGTGGAGATGATGATGCTGGTGGTGAGCAGGTTAAGAAGTTTTTAAACCTATTGCACCTAAGAAAGTTACTGAAAAGAGAAAGGTTGTTGACACAAGAAAAATTACTGAATTATTAAAGCCTAGAAAGACAAGGAAGCAAACATCGAAACTGCTCAGTCTACTGAGGGTCCTGTAGAGATTGAGGTTACAGACCCTGTAGTTGCAAAGAAGAAGACTGTTGCTGAAATCATGAAGGAGCAATAGAAGAAAGCCAGTAAAAAGAGGAAAGCTGCTGAAATTGAAACAGAAGATCTTTCCAAAAGAATGAAAGAGATTGCCAAGAAAAGGAAACATGGCAAAGGTAAGCAATTGAAAACTTTGGAGGCTCAAAGGCAACAAGTAGAAGAAGAAGAAGTAGGAGAGGCTATTGAGGTTGGGCCCTTAACAATTATCAAGCCTACTGAGGAAGTAGAGGTTGTTATTGAGCAACCTGCTGGAGAATCACAGTAGACTATTAACCCTGAGCCTGCTGTAGAAGCTACTGAATCCTCCCCTGCAAAGAATGATGAGCCTACTGAAATTGCACAAGTTGTTGTTGAGCAACTTGTAGAAGAACCAAAGCAAACTACTGAGTCTACACCTGCTGTGGAAGTGGAAAAGTTGATACAAGACCTTGCAAGTCCTGCAATAGTTCAGGGGGAAGAGCAATTTGTTGCTAACCCTGCTGATGAGCATATAAGTCAGGGGAACCAAGTATAGTACATATGGAGGTAGTAGGGACTAACATACAACCTGAGCAACCTACTGACCTAGAGGCATATGTGGAAGAAACTCTAAATTTACTTGTTAAGACCTTTGGAGGTCAGCAAGGTACTGGAACAGCTCCCAGAAAACCAACCATGCCATTTGAGAGACATGATAGGAAGAAGAAAGAGGATTTTGTTGATCCTAAACTCCTACTGGTTGCAAACTACTTTCAATGGAAGTTTGGATTCTATAAGAGACAAAAGCCAGCTGTAGAACCAATGACAGATTTTGAAGAATGGGCTTTTGAGAAATTGGGAGTGGAAAATTTGCTGGATCTGGTTGATACCTCCTTATTGCAATCAAGACTGATGGATTTGTTTGATGAACAACAGAAGGAAGAGGGTATCAAGTTCAGACACCCCAGAGATGAATCAGACAGTGATGATTCATCATCTGATTCTGGAGGTAATTATCCCTCTAGTCCAGGAGGTGTCATTGGGACTGCTATGATTATTGAACCAAGTGTGGAGCAGTCTACTGATGTTGGACAGTCTACTGAGAGGCAACAAACTGAAGAAATGAATGACGATCTAGAGGATCTCACCATAGATGATCTAGAGGCACAAATCAATGAGGGAATATCTATTGGTGCAAACAGGATGGTTGGTGAGATAGACACCTTGTTTGTTGTTGAACCTGCTGAGCATACTGATGATCAGCAGACTGTAGATTTGGATGATGAGAGGGTTACTGACCATAGTGAGCCTAATGTCAGTTTTGAGGATTCAATTCAATATCAAGACTGGATTGACACTGAGGACACTCTAACCAAGACTGCAAACTTTCTAAGAAGGATTCCTGACATTAGGGAATTTCAAAAAGAGAATATGGGTATTCCCTAAACAAGTTGTTGTGGCACAGGTGGTACAGGTTGCTGAGGCACAAACAGCACCTGGACAAAGGTTGGAACAGGAGGTACAGGTTGCAGAGGTACAAACAGCACCTGGACATAGGTTGGAACTATCTATGGGTTTGGAGGAAACCCCTACTGTTGTTGAAGAACATGCTGCTGTAGTGGAGCCTGCTAGAGGAAAGACCACTGTAGGGAAAGATGGTCAGCAGACTGCTGTTATTGATGAGGATGAACAACTGCTGGACTATGACTACAGTGATGAGGAGTTTCAAGTGCCTGAGGAAGAACCTATTGATGATGAACCTCAACAGGCATTTGTACCAGTTTTTGAAGAGCCTGCTCTTGATCCCATTCTGGAGGAATTCCAAAGACCTAACCCTGCTAGAAGGGATATGAGCTTTGTCATGGTTATTAGCAGATAGAGGCAACAATCAATGTAGAAGAGCCTGCTGATGGAGTTGATGGAGGAATGGCTAGTGGGGTACCGGCACATGTTTTGGATGAGTTGAGGAATTTCACAAATGACATTGCAAATTTAAGAACTCAACTTGACAGGCAAGAGCAGAGATTTGAAGATTTAATGAATTTAGTGGAGATAGAGGAAGAACCACTTAAACTGTTGCTTCCAATATAACCTCCACTCAGTATGCTCTTGCTGACCTTGCTTTGGATGTAAAGGGGATCAAGCAAGGAAATACACTGAAGGTCAAGTTTCTGAAAGAACAATTTGCATCCATTCATCAGAAACTTGACAAGCTTGCTGAGACACCTAAGCCTGCTGTGGCTGAATCTGCTGGAACACTGCAACCTGTTGTACTAGATCCTAAAATCACTGAGAGGATAACTCTACTAGAGCAAACTTTGCAAGGAAGGATCACTGCTGTTGACACTAGTACTGAAATTATGGAGGGTCAACTGAACAACCTAGTTCTCACACAGGAGAGTGTACATGGCCTGCTGCCCCGTTTTGTTGATGATGTCAATAAGGGGGAAGAGAGCCAAACAAACAGACGAGTAGCAAAAGAGGCTGCCAGAATCTTTGCTAAGAAAAGATGGGAAGATGACACTAATGCTTTTAGGGAGCCTGCACATGGCGGACTTCCACTTACTGATGATCTTCTCAAAGAATACAAGAAGGTCTACAACAGCAAAAGAAGACCTTATCATGATAAAGGTTTTCATGAGGGACTCAATTCTTTTCTTGGACTCAAATTTTGGGAAGCAAGAGTTAAAGCTTTGAGGGATGCACACAGAGGTGGTAGAGGTGGAAGAGGTGGTAGAGGTGGAAGGAGTCTACCTACCACTAATGCAAATGAGTCACTTAATGAGTTTAAAGAAGTATACGTGCGTTTAGGCTTCAGAGTACATCAGATCAATCTTACTCTACCTGAAGCATAGCATTGGTGGAAACAAGTGAATCCTCATGTTGATTTCTCTCTGATTGAAAATGAATGGATGAGAGAAATGATCAGAGAGATAAGAGCCTACCAAGAACAAGTGGAGAAAGCAAGAGAAGAAAGAGAAAGAAGACAGTGGATCAGCACACTTTATCTGTTTTATCATTTGCTGATTCTAGACTGTAATACTTTTGAACAACTGTTTATAATGAGATATCACTACATTTGTTCTTTTTTATTTTTAATCTTTTTGCTTTGATGTTAGGAGGGTATTGGCATCATCACCAAAAATGGGGAAATTGTTAGACTTATTTTTAAGTTTTAGTGATGAGTGCCAGACTAGCTGTTATAGAGCAAAGACAAAAAGATGTCTAGATCAAATGTATAGGTTTATTTGAGTTTGATCTTGTATAGGTTTGATCAAACAAGAACTGTAAAGGGTCAGCTGACTTACATCAGCAGACTAGTCTAAATCAGTAGGGTAGCTGAGTCAGTAGACTAATCAGGAACCTGCTGAAGACTGAAGCCTGAGGGCTCAAACTCAGTTATTGAAGGCTAAGGGATCAAACTTAGTAATTAAAGTCAAGGATATGGAATCAGAATTTAGGGAAGTCTGTGATGACCTAAACTGATTACATATACCTTATGTACAAGGTCTAAGTTCCACAAGTTAAGTGGTGATTGGAACTTAGTTATATGCAAAAAGGTGTAATCTAACTTCATAAATAAAAAGTTAGATAAAAGACAGTAAGCTGAAGTATTTTTAAACACAGCAAAATAAGGATAAGCTTACTGATGTGTATATCAACAGACTTATGTTCTTACGAACCTGCTGGACACATATTTCGATTTAATCAAAGGCTACAATGGAAGATTACAAGAAAGGGTCAGCTAACAACCTCTGATTTTATCAAACAAATCAATGGTTAAGATCAAATGGACGTTGGAAAGATTCAGACCTTTATCCAATGGTTACAAGTCAAAGGGTGGACAGACTGTAAACTGTCAAAAAGGAATCTAACAGTGTCAGTCCTAGGAACAGTCAGAAAAAGCAAGTCAAGATGGAGACAAATCTGAAACGGCTATGTTTGAATTTCAAACATATGTCTCAAGGATTCCTACCCATAAATAGAGGACTCCTAATTTAGAAACAAATGATGAGAATTGAAGAACATTAAGAGAAAAATACAGATAATCCTGAGCTTCAAATTTTGATCAAGAAAAACACCCTGCTGACCCTACAGAGCTTTAATCTTCTGATCCAAAAATTCTTCAAGTGTAATCTGCATTCAAGCTGCATCAAGTTTACACACTTGTAGATCTCAAGCTGCTGATCATTTCATCCTGATCAAGCTGCTGAAAGCTGAATCACTTTCTTGATTCCATCTTTCTTTTACAAGAAATCTACTGAAGACAGTGAAGAATCTTTGCGTGTGAAAGACTGTTGGTTGTGGTGGAACTGGTGAAGAGGCAATCCTACCCTTCAAGGACCAGTGGAAGACTTTGGAGCAGCAATCCTACATGTTCCAAGTGTTCAGTTTGTGAAGCCATGGTTATTGGTGAAGGACAAGCAACTTAGGGATTTTTGTAATAGCTACATCGAAGATCTCTAGTGAATTACCTCCAACATCACAGGAGAACAGTGGACTGACAGGATTACACCACCTGGAACCACTATAAAATTTGCTTACTTAGTTTCTGCATTTATATTCTGCACTTAGTTTATCTAACACATCAATCTATTGAATCTAGCAACTGAATCACACACATACACTACTGAGTATCTAATACTTGGTATCATATTTAACAACAAGTAATAAGGCTTAATTTTTGATATATTTCCACTGCACAAATTCAGTAAACTCAACGGTCGACGGACTGCGAGTGTCGACGGACTATCGAAGTATCGACGGTGCGTCTTGAAGTTGCGGAGTTTGTTAACTCCAAAAGTTTTAAGTGTTAAGTTTATTCACCCCCTCCCCCTCTAAACTTAACCAAAGCCTTTTCAAGGGACCAACATGCCTTTAGTACAAGTGTTAGCTGGTGGATTTTTCTCAGTTGATCCACTCAACTGTTTCTCTTTTGCTTCTTCAATCCTTTGAATAACATCAAGGAGTGACAAATTATCATCAGAATCCTCTTTTTCTTCTTTTTTTCTTCTTCTTCTTCTTCTTCCGGAGTTGGATGGACCTCTTTATCATCCTCTTCCTCTTCATCATCAGATTGTGGGCGGACTCCTTCCTCTGAATCTTCTTCATCCTCACTTATCACCAAGGGTGCTTCCTCATTACTTGGCAAAAGCCTAACTTGAGCCTCTCTAGTTTGAGATATGCTTCTTCTCTTGAACCCAAAACTGTTCTCTCTGGTGCTTTCTTTTCTAGCATGCTCATGTCTGCAACTTCATTGACTCCTTGATATAAGTGAACATCACCTTTGAATTGTGTGGTTTTAGCATCATGACAGGTTTTACCTTTATGTAGTCTAGTAAATGTTTGGGGGGAATTCCATAGGACTTTTTCTGCCAGAAAATACCAGGATTTATCGACCATTTTTTATCACCTAGGGCTGCAGCATCAATTTCTGCTTGTAATTGCTCCTTGATTCTAAGGAATATGTACCTTGCCTAGTTGAATTCCAGACCTAGATAGATGATGGCCATTAGTTTGGTCCTTACTTCAGTCATCCTATACAAGGATCCTAGCTTCCCTTGTATGCGCTTGAATATCAACATACCAAATTCCTCAAATGGCTTTTTGAGGTCAGATCTGTTGCAGTTAAATCTTTTGTTTTTCGATGTGGCATTTTCCCGATTTCCAACCAGAATGCATCTGTATTTGCAACTTTATCCGCTACATTTGTTGAGCCAGTTGATGACAACCCAAGGAAGCGATTGATCGTTGTTGTTGTAATAATCAATTCCCTTCCTTTTATGTTGGTGATGATTTTAACAGGAGTTGAATCAACACCGTCTGAAGTGTGTCCAGCCACAAAGCTCGCGATTTTCCAGAAAGCAACCAAATTTCATAACATAATCCTTTGATTGGATGTTTAAGAAATGTCATCAACCCTAAGTTGGTACACCCATCAGCCAAACGTTGTGCTTGAGGGTCATTGTTGCATAAATTGAGATAATGCTCGGGTCTGAAGAATGACCCGGTGATAGTTGCTTCCTTAAACTTATTTCCGGACTTTTTGTTGGAGGAAGATGAAGCCATTTCTTAAAATTTTGAGAGTAAAAATCTTTGTATTTCTGGAAAATCTGTTTGAAATGCAAAGAAAGCGTAAGGAATTCATGGAAATGTATAGGGGTGGTTTATATAGCCGCAAATATTCAGAGTGTGAAGAGGATATGAATATGGAATGATTTGGTGGCGTAATGGCGTGATTTTGTGTATAAGAAATCGCGGTTATTAAGTGTAGTGGGAGATTGGATTGAGGCAGGGGTGAACAAAATAACCGGAAACCAGACCAACCGGTTGAACCAAACCGGTCTAAACCGGAAAAGCGAAAACCATGGTTTTTTGGTTGGTTTTTGATTGTAAAAAACCAAACCATGAGAAAACAATTTGGTTTTGATTTTTTAACATAAAAACCGGAGAAAACTATATATATATTGAGAGTTCAAAGTTGTGGATAATGTTTTTTGACTCAAAGGCTGAATCAGAATGAGATCTCAATATTCTGGCTTCATATTTGGGAATGCACCCTTCATTTTGTGAAGGGTGCAAACAGGTGTCTGCAAAAAACCAATTAGCTTTTCTATTTTTTACTAGCTCTTTGGACACATTCCTGGTGTTTTTTCTTTTGTTCTTGGCCAGGCAACAGAAGGCATGGGTATGGCGAAAGGAGGATTAAGATGCACCTGTTGTGGGAGCTGTTTTGAAGTGGAAGCTTGCTATTTTTTTTCTCACCATAGCTTTGCTTGTATGATTTTTTCTATTGTTTTTTCACCTAATAGTTGGGGTTCAGGAGTTTTGGCAATGTGATTCATGCCCATACTCTTTCCCTAGCATCCGTTTTTTCCCACCCTGGGTTTTATGGACTAGGGTTTTGAGGAGGTAGGGTGACATATTGAGGACATAAAAGGTGTGAAGTGGTCATGGTTTGGCTCAAAACTCTGTAATATTTCACTTTGCATCAATGAAATTTACAGTTTTTTGAAAGAATATATATATATATATATATATATATATAGTGCTTGCGGATGAGGCACTCGCTTGCCGGTGAGGCCTAGCTCAACTGGCTAGAGCTGAAGTCCTGAGACCTCTTGGTCTCAGGTTTAAATCCCTCTGGAGGCAATAATTTGGGAGTCATCCAGCATAGTTTTCCTCTTTAGAAAAGTTGTACGTACCCACATTATGTGGTGTGTTTGTCCACTATTGTAGTTGTAAATAGTTCTAGTGTTCTTCCTTTCATTTGTAATAAAAAAAAATCCCGCTTAATTATCACTACTTGTAGATAGGTAATATCTCAGACCATTATCTATTAATACTTCAATCAACTACGTCACACACATAGATTTTGGCCCCAGCCTAATAGGATCAATGACAAGATGAAACATAATAGTTTACATGGGTTTATATGATTATCCTAATTTAAATGTATGACAATATCATGTTGTTTGTGTGTATATAAGCAGTACACACACACACAGATATATATATATATATATATATATATATAATATATATATATATATATATATATATGGAAAGAATATAGAAGAAAAAAAACCGGGAAAACCGGAACCAAACCGATCCAAACCGACCGAATAAAATGGTTTTACCTAGTTATGGTTCGGCTTTCGTTAGTGAATTTGAAACCGCACAAAATGATTTGGTTTTAAAAGTGGTAAAAAAACCGGAAAACCGGACCATGTGCACCCCTAGATTGAGCCAAGTAATGATAAATCCCTGGAATCGAGGAGTTGCTGTCATTTCATCAATTCAAAATAACTCCTATATTTTAATCCTTGAGTCTGATTAAAATAAAATCCACGTGTGTAATCTCCAATAATTAATGCTCCAAAATTCTTTTATTCTCCACATGTGTAAATGTTTTATTCATTTCACACTTGTCTTTTCTACTGGTGAAGTTGAACGGCACGGTGACTTTGCTGGTTACTCAGTTGGTACTTTACTGAGCTGCTTCATCAAAACCAATGTTCCTCACAATCAGTTAAGTTGACTTCGCTGGTACCAGTGCTTTACCTGCCAAGTGAGCTCACCCAAAATAGAAAAGGTTTAGTCAGCAGGTGAAAGTCACTAATCTTATTACTCCTGTTAGCTGCTCTTGTACTTAGTCCAATCCAATCATGCCCAATTTAGTCCTTAATTTACAGAATCTTTCAAGACTGAGTGGCTTAGTGAATATATCAGCCAATTGATCTTCAGTAGATATGTACTTCAGAGTTACATATCATTTTTCAACTTGATCTCTAATGAAATGATTTCTCACATCAATATGCTTTGTTCTTGAGTGAAGTACTAGATTTTCTGTAATTGAAATTGTGCTTGTGTTGTCACACATGATAGGAATTGTCTTTTATTCCATTCTATAGTCTCTTATTTGTTGTCTAATCCATAGAACTTGTGCACAACAGCAGCCAGCTACTATGTATTCTGCTTCATCTTTTGAAGTTGATATGGAATTCTGCTTTTTACTGAACCATGATACTAGTCTGCAGCCTAGCATCTGACAAGTTGTTAAGGTACTTTTTCTATCCACTTTACATCCACCACAATCTGAATATGAATATGTTATCAACTTGAATTCACCATCTTTTGGGTACCGAATTCCAACATTGATTGTGTGTTTCAGATATTTGATTATCCTTTTGGCTGCTAATAAGTGTGATTCCTTAGGTTGTGATTGAAATCTTGCATATACCCCTACTACAAATGCTATATCAGGTCTACTTGTAGTCAGATAGAGTAGAGATCCAATGATCCCTCTGTAGAGCTTTTGATCAACATCCTTCCCATTTTCATATTTCCCAAGTATAGTTCTTGCCCACATAGGTATTTCTGATGTTCCACTTGTATCCATTCCATACTTGTTAATCAAGTCCTTTGTATTCTTTGCTTGATTTATGAAAATTCCATCTTTCATCCGTTTCACTTGTAAACCAAGAAAATAATTGAGTTCTCCCATCATGCTCATTTGAAATTTTCTTTTCGTCAGATTTGCAAAATTTTCACATAATTTTTCATCTCTGATCCAAATATGATATCATCCACATATATTTGGACAAGTAAAATAATTGATCCATCTTATAGCTTGAAAAGTGTCTTGTCAATGGTTCCTTTACAGAATCCATTGTTTATCAAGAACTGTGAGAGTGTCTCATACCGGTCTCTAGGTGCCTGTTTGAGTGCATACAGTGCCTTCTTGATCTTGTACATTTTATCTTCCTTCCCTTTAACTTGAAAACCAGGAGGTTGTTCAACATAAACTTCTTCTTCCAAGAGTCCATTAAGAAATGCACTCTTTACATACATTTGATAGACTTCGAAATCTTTAGGAGCTGTAAGGCCTAGGAACAGTCTGATTGCTTCGAATCTTGCCACTGGTGAAAATGTTTCATCATAATCTATGCCTTTTGCTTGTGAATATCCTTTTGCTACCAGTCTTGCCTTGTTTCTGACAATCACTCCTTGCTCATCCATCTTATTTCTGAATACCTATTTTGTTCCATTGTTATTTGCCATTTTTGGTCTGGCAACAAGCTCACAAACTTCATTTTTTTCAAATTCATTAAGCTCTTCTTGCATAGCTGTAATTCAATCAGCATCTTGAATTGCATCATCTATTGTTTTGGACTCAATCTGGGACAGAAAACAGGTTAACATTGTTTCCAGTTGCCTTCTGGTTCTTACACCTGCATTTACATCTCCAATGACTTGCTCGGCTGTATGATTTTGAGCCATATTATATCAAGTTGGAGTTGTGTTTGTGGTTCTTCCTCTGCTGGTGTATCAGTAGGTACTTCTTCTTGTTCATCAGCTACTTCTTCCAACAATGCAGTTGGTGTCTTTGCTTCTATGTAAGCTGGTCCAGATATTTGTTTTCTAGTCTTTTCATCTTCTTGAGTGTGTAAATCTTCACAGCCGGTGTTAGGTTCATTAAACACCACATGAATTGATTCTTCAATAACCAGATTTCGTTTATTTAGTACCCTGAAAGCTTTTCTGGTGGTAGAGTATCCCATGAAGATTGCCTCATCAACTTTTTCATCAAAGGTGTGTAGTTGATTCCTATTTAAGACAAAACATTTTGATCCAAACATATGTAAGCGAGAAATGTTAGGTTTTCTTCCATTCCATATTTCTTATGGTGTTTTCACATGATGTTTGTTGATGATAGATCTGTTTTGTATGTAGCATTATGTGTTTGCTGCTTCTGCCCAAAATCTCTTTGTAAGTCCTGCTTCAGCTATCGTTGTTTTGACATCTTCTTTGAGAGTTCTGTTTCTTCTTTCTGCTACACCATTTTACTATGGGGTTCCTGATTCAGAGAGTTGATGTAGTACCCCATTTTCCTTATAGTAAGTTCTGTTTGCTTTATTTAGGAATTCAGCTCCTCAATATGATCTGATCTTGATGATCTTCAACCCTTTCTCATTCTGCAGTCTTCTGAGTAAGTCAGGTAACTTCTTGAGAGTTTCCCTATTTTTGTTCATGTATATGGTCCACGTATATTTGGAAAGTCATCAACCACCACTGGAGTATACTTCTTGCCACTTACACTTACTGGTGTAACTGGTCCAAATAGATTCATATGCAATAATTGTAGAATTCTCGTTGTTGATTGGTGTGGCTTTGACTTGAAGGAATTCTTGATTTGTTTTCCCTTCTGGCAAGCATCATATAGTCTTTCTTTCTTGAAGTGATTGCAGGTAGACCTTCCATAAGTTTGCTTTTTGATAGCTTGTTTATTGTATTGAAATTCAGATGGTTGAGTCTTTTATGCCAAATCCAGCTTGGTGATTGCTTCTGTTTGACTAGTAGACATGTCTCTGCTTTTGCTGTCTTCCAATCCCTCACATACATGTTGTCTTCCCTTTTTCCTGCAAGTACAACTTTGTTGGTGTCTTTGTGAATTACATTGCATCCTTCTTTGCTGAAGTGCACATTGTATCCTTTGTCACAGAATTGACTAATGTTTAAGAGATTGAAGTTCAATCCTTTGACATATGCCACATTCTGAATCTTCATGTTATTCTTTTGGTCCATCAAGAGCATTGAATTCAATCAACCACCCTTTATTGTCTGTCATGTGTCTGGAACATCCACGGTCTCTGTACCAAACATCATACAAAACAAATTAGATATTTTTTGGAACCCAACACTGTTTGGCTCCATACCTGTTAGCAGTCATTCCTCTTACTCCAAGTGTATATCCAAAACATCTTCTCCTTGGATGGTTGAAGTCATCAACCTCATATGTATAAGGCATGGAAGAATACATTATAATAGGTTTACTAAAAGTATTCTGATACATTTCTATACTTTTTGGTGCATTTGCATCCTGTTTCACTCTCCAATATACAGGGGGTAACCTTTTTTCATATTGCCTTTTGTATCCAGGACCATGCCTTTTCTAGCTTTTCCTAAATACATTTGACTTTGTATGAAAATGTTTTCTCTTGTATTTTGAGGGAGAAACTTTCCAATCATCTTTTGAGGGGTAAAGTCTGTCCTTACCTTTCAGTAAGTCCTTCCCTTTAGTAGGTTGATAAGATGATTTATTTTGCTGCTTCACTGCATTGTTCTGTGGCTTTACTGGTACAGGATAAGCAGCTGACACATTGGTCTGTCCTTTTCTGAATTGAGGGCCAGTTTTGGTCTTTGATTCATTATTGTCCTTTGTTTCTTCAATTTCTTTGGCCATCATACATAAGCAAGCTTTATCATTGTCTGAGTTGGTGCCTTCACAGGCATCTGAGTCATTGTCTGATGACTCTGCTGCATCACTGTCTTCACTTCTAGTTTCAACCTTTAAAGCCTTTTTGTTCTCCGTGTCTAATGTGTACTTCTTTTTATCATAAGATTTCTATCTCTTTTTCTCCTCATCCTTTTCTTTTTGTTCTTCAGGACAGTCAGCTTTGAAGTTTTCTTTCTTCTTGTAGTTAAAGCATCTGTATTCTTCATCCTTTTTCTTGATGTCTTTGCTTGACTTGTGATTTGATGAAGAGTGCCCTTTTGATTGTCTCTTCTTAAATCTATCAAATTTTCTGATCATCAAAGCAACTTGTTCTTTAAGCTCTTTAGTCTCTTTGCTGGTTGAGTCAGCTACTTTACTTTGCTGAGGTGCCACCAGTGCACTAGCCAAGTGTGTCTCTGCTGGTGCACCATCTTCACTGTTTAACTCAAATTCATGAGTTTTCAGTTGTGACATTAAGGTCAGTTTGTTAGTGTTTGCAAGATCCAATTTGCCGTTAAGTACAGATGTTATGATCTTCCATTTTTCAGGTAGCTTCTCAAGATCTTCAAGCAAACTTCTTTTTGAGGGTATGTATGCCCTAGTTGTTGTAGTTCACTGATGATACTTGAGAATCTGATGTCCATTTGATCAACAGATTCACCAGTCTTCATTTTGAAGTTTTCAAATATCTGTTTTGCAACATATAATTTGTTTTCCTTGATTGTCTCAGATCCTCATTGACAAGTGCCCATTTCTTCCACATCTCTTTTGCTATTTTGCAGTCCTTTGATCCTCATGAACATGTTGCTGTCTAGAGTCTTCATGATCATGTCTTTTGCAACAAAATCAGGATTTGCTCTTCTCCTGTCATCTTTGGTCCAATCCTTCTTTGGCTTTCTATTTCCTTTCCTTGATTTGGACATGTTGCCATTGTCATGATCATTATTGGTCCATCATTGATTACATCAAGCATTTCCTCATGTGTAGATGCAAGATGAGACAACATTCTTATTTTGTAATCTTCAAAATTATTAACATTAAAAATAGGAATTTTAGATATAAAGTTTGAGGAGTCCATTATCATAGACGGAGTGTGTGTGTGTATATATATATATATATATATATATATATATATATATATATATATATATATGAAACTACTTTGAAAATATGTGAGTCTCCTTGTTACAAGAAATCATATATGAATAGGTTCTGATACTAGATACACTGCTCCAATACCAATTGTTGGTCCTAGAGAAGGGTGAAAATATAGTCAGAGGGGGGTGAATGACTATATTGGAGTTTCAAAAACATTTCTAAAATAAAAGCTTTTAGGAACTGGATAAAACCCTTCCAAACTTAATATCAAAGTGGTTAGCCAAGCACACACAAGTAAATAAATTGCTGAAAGTAAATGTTGTAAAGTAAAGTGCTGTAAGTGAATGAACACAAAAACTTATATTGGTTCTGGGTGGTGTAATCCCTTAATCCACTCTTCTCCTGTGATGATTGGAGGAATTCACTATTATTTTTCACCAATACAATTGTAAGATTGTCCTTGGCTACACAAGCTTCACAATCTCAAGACTATCACTCCATGGCTACAAAATCTTCAGTGACTCAGTCATCAAACACTTCTCATTGAGAACAAATCCTTCAGCAACTATCACACAAGGTTGCACTTCCTTCTCAGAATGACTGATTCAATTGCTTCAGTTGGATGTGAATTGGATTCACAATGGCTTGATCAGACTCAGTACTTGATATAGATTTGATGCTCTATTTTCTGAGTTGATCTTTTCTGTATTAAGTAATGTATGTTCAAAATAAGGCTTAAGGTTTTGACTGAGTTTCAGCACTTAAAATTATTTCTTGTATCTTTCATTTTGTATCAGTCCCTTCAGTCAATGCCTTCTATTTATAGCCATGATTTCTTGATTTTGAAATTTGGTCCGTTGCCTATTAAATGCCCAGAATAATCCTTGATTATTCCTTGATTTCATTCTTGATTTCATTCTCCTTGATTTTGGTAATCCTTCAAACGTTCTTCATAAAATCCGTCCTTGATTGATTCTGCATTAATTGTTTGATCTTTGATTTAATCACGTTGCAGAAATCATAAAACAACTTACTTAGGTGTTCTGAATGTTACTTCTTTGTTGAGGTTTACTTCATTGTCAATCCTTTTAGTCAGCTGCCAGACTTTTTACTTTGCCGTTTTGCTTTATTTACTATGTATTTCTTTCTTCATTGATTCTTGATATCCAATGTATATTTATACTTCACCGATCCTTGATTTGGGTGAGATCAGTGTACACCATATTTAAGAAATTGATTTCATCACTTTTAAAGTATATCTTAGACTTATCCAAGGTCATCACAGGCTTCCCCGGTTATAAGTCAGTCCATAAGTCTTCACTTTATTCTGCTGGTACTTGGATGTCTTCACTCATTGCTCTTCTGTTCTTTAATTTACTGAGCCGCCCTACCAGTCTAGTACAATGCTTGTCTGACTAAACTTATACAACATGTCAGACTCTATGTAAAGTCTTATACATATATTACTAACTTATTTCAGGCTTTCTATAACAACTAGTATGGCCATCATCAAAACAAATAAAATGTTCCTAACAAGGATCGTTTCAACAGAGGTCTTCGTCTTCCCTTCTGTCTGGCCTGTGTGGCCATGCTGGACTATTACAAACTTAGTACAACCCAGGTAGCTCCCAAAGGGATCAGGGGTATAAAAGGCTTCGCCATAATTTGTCGATTGGTGTAGGTTAAATTTACCGTGGAGCTCTTCCGAGCCATTTATCAGTTTAAGAAGGTCAAGAACTATCCAGGCTTTTACTACTTCTCCCGTGGGCAGAGTGTCCTCATTTAATGGCCGATGGGCCAACTTCATACAATGGTTGGAAGGATAACTTTTTCTTTGTCCGTCATGAGGGTGCATCCAGATTAAGCCGGTGGAACCCCATAGATTAGCCTAAGAACGTTTCCCCCTTATCTTTGACGCCCAGTCCTTACAATCCGTCCAAACCACGAGGGTTTATCTGAGATATTGCTGGCTGCCTAAGCAACTGATCTTGGCGGCTTGGCTGGTCCTGATCCATATGTCTGTTAGGAAATCTATGCGGGAATGCTGCGGAATTCAAAAATTTATTTCCTTTTACCCAAAATCGACTTCGTTTAAGCAACAAGCATAAAAGAAGTAGACAAAAGAATACCTTGGTTGATCCAATTGGATCGAAGCTTTGTCTACGGTTGTAGTTTCTGCATGAAGCCGCCCAAGCGTTCGGCCTCTACCGGAGATCCACACGAACACCTCGCCAGAATCCCATCATGGATTGCTACCAGAAAAACTAAGTTGCTAGACCGACATTTTCTCTCTCACAAATCTCTCTCTAAGAAGCTCTCTATTTTTCACAAGAAACTATTAGTCTCTTGGAATTGTGTTGTTCAAAAGAGCTAGCCAACCCCTTGCTTATATAAGGGATTGGGGCGCCACTTATGATTCCCAATCTGATTGGGATTAGCTTCCCAGTAGATTGAGGAGAATGAAAATTTTTTCCTAATATAATAAGGAAAACACCATTGATTGATTTATCTTATTTAATATTCAATATCTTATATTAAATATATTTCCAAGATATATATTGACAATATCTTAAATTGAATATATCTTTATCTTATTACCATAAATCTATTTTTCCAAAAATCAATTAATATCCAATATTAATATTATGGTAATCTTATTAATTAAATTGCACAATCCAAGTGTATCTTGTACACTACTATTGGCGCCACCTTTAGCCATAAATCGGCATCCGGAATATTCTTTAATTAATATAATGTTATGATTAATTAATTTGCAAAATACATGTGTATCAATATACACAAATAATTTCGACACATGTATACATCATATGTATATTTAATTAATCAACATAATTAATATATTGTATTATATTTATTCATAACAAATAAATACCACAATATTAATTAACAACTATAACCTTTATAGTATGAGAAAAATTCTTTCCTTATTTGGTTATCAACTATAACAACATTTTAATCCGACTTGATGTCCATATGTGTGACCCGATAGGCTTCCGAATATGTTGGCCGTAGACACAAAGTGCAAATTACGAAAATGTCCTTCATGCCCAACGATCACGGGATAGCGTCTAGCAACACACCGTGACCCCCAATCATCGAAAGAGTCAAATGCAAAGACTACTACCTTTCATGTGAAACAGTTACCATGTAAATAGAATCCTATCGCTGTAATAATATCCATACGGTCGTAAATCGAGTGTCAAACATCAACGACCGTATCTTATAATCTGGATGTCATTCTCTCTTGGTGTAACTCATTTACTTCCACTTTGCAAAGATTCACGAGAGTAAGACATTCCTTATAAGAAGGCCCTTTCGGATAATCACTGCTACTATTAGGGAACACGATTTCCGGATGACCAAACATGTATACTCCGCATGCTTTAGTATCATACCCAATCACTACAGCATGATCGCCCCGTGGTTAGGGAAAACCTCAATAGTGTCAAAGCATGACAATCCACACCGTGATGCCATGAAGACTCCGGTCTTAAGGATAATTACACAACTGTCATATAGTGCGACACTTAATGTAAGTGGTTCAGTCTAACGTACGTATTCTCTAATACTCATCCACGTATAGTCCAAGTGTCTCTACACTTCGATAAACGAGATATATCCATGCCCTTAAAGACATAAGACATCTAATACGTGCTAGCCAGTTAGTACTATCAATGCCCTGTTTAACATTACATAAGCCTAGAGACATTTAAGTATCAAACTTATTAAAGTGATTAGAGATCTCATCAACAATGATCGCCTATCATGGTTTCTCTATCACAGTTTAATACTAAGGACATTATCATATAACAATTGATAATTGGTTCTTTAAAAGAACAAATATATGACAACAGAAAAGCCATTTAATATATGTATAAACATAAAGAAATAGTAGAAATGATCCGACCCGGTCGGATCTGGTCCAACCCGATTGGGTTTAGGACACTATTTCTACAATCTCCTACTTGGCCTAAAACCAATCACTCGCACACACAAGACCAAGTTGAAACACAAGAATCTCATGCAATACTCGTAACCAGCCCTATCCATGAATGGGTCTCTATCCGTGGGGACTCAGACTATCTTCATATCATGCTCTAAATGATCAAGTCAAAGGAAACGCCTCAACACAACCCTAATCCTTGCTTCTAGCAATGAATCCACTAACTATATTAGCTATATAGAAAAGGTGAAAGAACCGTACAAGGTTCAAGAATGAACTTTCTAGATCCATGTACTGCTCCGGCTGTGCCTCCAAGGCAATACAGTGTTTTGGCTCAGTTGTAGAATTTGCATGATCACTTGCTAAGAACATTTCCAACTCACTGTATCACTTAATCAAAGTGACTACAAACTCAAACTGTAGCTCCCACTCACCTTCATAAGACTCAGGATATACGTGTGTATATCTATATTTATCTAATTCCAAGTTTCGATAAACTAGGAAACCATCCTTAACTTGTTTAAGGATATTCTCGACATTCACCAGATTTACTTTCATTCTTGTTCATGACTCTTCATGGACTATAAACATCTGGCATTTCTTTTATGATGGTTCCTATAACTGTAGAAAAGGAAACCTTCCATAAGCATCATCTTTCACCTTATCTTTAGGACTAACGTCCTAACATAGATAGATCTTGAGAACACCGGCTAGCAGTATCTCCTGTCGTGATCTATGCCAAACTTTTTTAGCATCACATCTATATAGGTAAACTAAAAAATAACAGCAGTTAAATCTATCACTATAGATTCTAATTTCTAAAATAAGAACTTCTAGTCCAAGTGCTTTCGTAAAAACCCTGAACTACCAAACATCAGAACGATAAATAAGGCACGCCGACGCAAACGGCAAACGGAGGCCAGAATGGCCTTGTACAAGGAATCAAAAATCACACCGTTATGTACTCTATGGGTACAAAAAAAGTATGAAAAAAAACATTAGTAATTCTCTTTGAAGTACTGATGTGAAATCGACCAGAACGATAAATAAGGCACGCCGGCGCAAACGGAAAGCAAAACATAAGCGAGAATGGCCTTGTACAAGGAATCAAAAATCACACCGTTAAGTACTCTATGGGAACAAAAAAAGTATGAAAAAAAACTTTTGTAATTCTCTTTGAAGTACTGATGTGATATCGACCAGAACGATAAATAAGGCACGCCGGCACAAACGGCAAGCAAAACGGAGGACATAATGGCCTTGTACAAGGAATCAAAAATCACACCGTTAAGTACTCTATGGGTACAAAAAAAAGTACGAAAAAAAATTTGTAATTCTCTTTGAAGTATTGATGTGATATCGACCAGGATGATAAATAAGGCACGCCGACGCAAACGGCAAGCAAAACAGAGTCCATAATGGCCTTGTACAAGGAATTAAAAATCACACCATTACAACTCTATGGGTACAAAAAAAGTATGAAAAAAAACGATTGTAATTCTCTTTGAAGTACTGATGTGATATCGACCAGAAGAATAAATAAGGCACGTCGGAGCAAACGGCAAGAAAAACGGAGGCCAGAATGGCCTTGTACAAGGAATCAAAAATCACACCGTTACGTACTCTATTCGTACAAAAAAAGTATGAAAAAAACATTTGTAATTCTCTTTGAAGTACTGATGTGATATCGACCAAAACGATAAATAAGGCACGCCGGCGCAAACGGCAAGCAAAACGGAAGCCAGATTGGCCTTGTACAAGGAATCAAAACTCACACCGTTAAGTACTTTATGGGAACAAAAAAAGTATAAAAAAAACATTTGTAATTTTCTTTGAAATACTGATGTGATATCGACTAGAACGATAAATAAGGCATGCCGACGCAAACAACAAGCAAAATGGAGGCCAGAATGGCCTTGTACAAGGAATAAAAAAATCACACCGTTAAGTACTCTATGGGTACAAAAAAAAGTTTGTAATTCTCTTTGAAGTACTGATGTAATATCGACCCGAACGATAAATAAGGCACGCCGGCGCAAACGGCAAGCAAAATGGAGGCCAGAATGGCCTTGTACAAGGAATCAAAAATCACACCGTTATGTACTCTATGGGTACAAAAAAAGTACGAAAAAAAATGTTTGTAATTCTCTTTGAAGTACTGATGTGAAATCGACCAGAACGATAAATAAGGCCCGCCGGCGCAAACGGCAATTAAAACGGAAGCCAAAATGGCCTTGTACAAAGAATCAAAAATCACACCGTTAAGTACTCTATGGAAACAAAAAAAAGTACGAAAAAAAACTTTGGTAATTCTCTTTGAAGTAATGATGTCATATCGACCAGAACGATAAATAAGGCACGCCGGTGCAAACGGCAAGCAAAACGGAGTCCAGATTGCCTTGTACAAGGAATCAAATATCACACCGTTACTACTCGTACAAAAAAAAAGTACGAAAAAACTTTTGTAATGCTCTTTGAAGTACTGATGTGATATCGACCAGAACGATAAATAAGGCACGCGGTGCAAACGGCAAGAAAAATGGAGGCCATAATGGCCTTGTACAAGAAATCAAAAATCACACCGTTAAGTACTCTGTGGGTACAAATAAAATTATGAAAAAAAACGTTTGTAATTATCTTTGAAGTACTGATGTGATATCGACCAGAACGATAAATAAGGCACGCCGGCGCAACCGGCAAGCTAAACGGAGTCCAGAATGGCCTTGTACAAGGAATAACAAATCACACCGTTAATACTCCATGGGTACAAAAAAAAGTATGAAAAAAAATGTTTGTAATTCTCTTTTGAGTACTGATGTGATATCGACCAGAACGATATATAATGGCACGCCGAGCAAACGGCAAGCAAAACGGAGTCCAGAATGGCCTTGTACAAGGAATCAAAAATCACACCGTTACGTACTCTATTGGTACAAAAAGTATGAAAAAAAATGTTTGTAATTCTCTTTGAAATACTATGTGATATCGACCAGAACGATAAATAAGGCACGCCGGCGCAAACGGCAAGCAAAACGGACGCCAGATTGGCCTTGTACAAGGAATCAAAAATCACACCGTTAAGTACTCTATGGGTGCAAAAAAAAGTATGAAAAAAATGTTTGTAGAAGTACTGATGTGATATCGACCAGAACGATAAATAAGGCACGCCGGCGCAAACGGAAAGCATAACAGAGGCCATAATGGCCTTGTACAACGAATGAAAAATCACACCGTTAAGTACTCTATGGGTACAAAAAAAATACGAAAAAAACGTTTGTAATTCTCTTTGAAGTACTGATGTAATATCGACCAGAACGATAAATACGGCACGCCGGCGCAAACGGCAAGCAAAACGGAGCCCAGAATGGCCTTGTACAAGGAATCAAAAATCACACCGTTATGTACTCTATGGGTACAAAAAAAAGTACGAAAAAAAATGTTTGTAATTCTCTTTGAAGTACTGATGTGAAATCGACCAGAACGATAAATAAGGCACGCCGGCGCAAACGGCAAGCAAAACGGAAGCCAGAATGGCCTTGTACAAGTAATCAAAAATCACACCGTTAAGTACTCTATGGGAACAAAAAAAGTACGAAAAAAACTTTTGTAATTCTTTTTGAAGTAATGATGTGATATCGACCAGAGCGATAAATAAGGCACGCCGGCGTAAACGGCAAGCAAAGCGGAGTCCTGAATGGCCTTGTACAAGGAATCAATAATCACACCGTTACTACTCTATGGGTACAAAAAAAAGTACAAAAAAACATTTGTAATTCTCTTTGAAGTACTGATGTGATATCGACCAGAATGATAAATAAGGCACGTCGGTGCAAACGGCAAGCAAAACGGAGGCCAGAATGGCCTTGTACAAGGAATCAAAAATCACACCGTTAAGTACTCTATGGGTACAAAAAAAAGTATGAAAAAAAAACGTTTGTAATTCTCTTTGAAGTACTGATGTGATATCGACATGAACGATAAATAAAGCACGCCGGCGCAAACGGCAAGCAAAACGGAGGCCATAATGGCCTTGTACAAGGAATCAAAAATCACACCGTTAAGTACTCTATGGGTACAAAAAAAAAGTACGATAAAACGTTTATAATTCTCTTTGAAGTACTGACGTGATATCGACCAGAAGGATAAATAAGGCACGCCGGAGCAAATGGCAAGCCAAACGGAGGCCAGAATGGCCTTGTACAAGGAATCAAATATCACACCGTTAAGTATTGTATGGGTACAAAAAAAACTACGAAAAAACACGTTTGCAATATTCATTGAAGTACTGATGTGATATCGACCAGAACGATAAATAAGGCACGCCGGCGCAAACGGCAAGCAAAACGGAGGCCGGAATGGCCTTGTACAAGGAATCAAAAATCACACCGTTAAGTACTCTATGGGTACAAAAAAAAGTACGAAAAAAGACGTTTGTAATTGTCTTTGAAGTACTGATGTGATATCGACGAGAACGATAAATAAAGCACGCCGGCGCAAACGGCAAGCAAAACAGAGGCCAGAATGGCCTTGTACAAGGAATCAAAAATCACACCGTTAAGTACTCTATGGGTGCAAAAAAAAGTACGAAAAAAAACGTTTGTAATTCACTTTGAAGTACTGATGTGATATCGACCAGAACGATAAATAAGGAACGCTGGCGCAAATGGCAAGCGAAACGGAGGCCAGAATGGCATTGTACTAGGAATCAAAAATCACACCGTTAAGTATTCTATGGGTACAAAAAAAACTACGAAAAAGCACGTTTGTAATATTCTTTGAAGTACTGATGTGATATCGACCAGAACGATAAATAAGGCACGCCGGCGCAAACGGCAAGCAAAACGGAGGCCAGAATGGCCTTGTACAAGGAATCAAAAATCACACCGTTAAGTACTCTATGGGTACAAAAAAAAGTACGAAAAAAGACGTTTGTAATTCTCTTTCATGTACTAATGTGATATCGACCAGAACGATAAATAAGGCTCGCCTGAGCAAACGGCAAACAAAATGGAGGCCAGAATGGCCTTGTACAAGGAATCAAAAATCACACCTTTAAGTACTCTATGGGTACAAAAAATAGTACGAAAAAAATGCTTTTAATTCTCTTTGAAGTTCTAATGTGATATCGACAAAAACGATAAATAAGGCACGCCGGCGCAAGCGGCAAGCAAAACGGAGGCCAGAATGGCCTTGGACAAGGAATCAAAAATCACACCGTTAAGTACTCTATGGGTACAAAAAAAAGTACGAAAAAAAAAGTTTGTAATTCTATATGAAGTACAAATGTAATATCGACCAGAAAGATAAATAAGGCACGCCGGCGCAAACGGCAAGCAAAACGGAGGCCAGAATGGCCTTGTACAAAGAATCAAAAATCACTCCGTTAAGTACTTTACGGGTACAAAAAAAAGTATGAAAAAACGTTTGTAATTCTCTTTGAAATACTGATGTGATATCGACCAGAACGATAAATAAGGCACGCCGGCGCAAACGGCAAGCAAAACGGAGGCCAGAATGGCCTTGTACAAGGAATCAAAAATAAGACTGTTAAGTACTCTATGGGTACAAAAAAAGTACAAAAGTTAAACGTTTGTAATTCTCTTTGAAGTACGATGTGATATCGACCGAACGATAAATAAGGCACGCCGGCGCAAACGGCAAGCAAAACGGAGGCCGAATGGCCTTGTACAAGGAATCAAAAATCACACCATTAAGTACTCTATGGGTACAAAAAAAAGTATGAAAAAAAAATGTTTGTAATTCTCTTTGAAATACGATGTGATATCGACCGAACGATAAATAAGGCACGCCGGCGCAAACGGCAAGCAAAACGGAGGCCAGAATGGCCTTGTACAAGGAATCAAAAATAAGACTGTTAAGTACTCTATGGGTACAAAAAAGTACAAAAAAAAACGTTTGTAATTCTCTTTGAAGTACGATGTGATATCGACCGAACGATAAATAAAGGCTCGCCGGCGCAAACGGCAAACAAAACGGAGGCCAGAATGGCCTTGTACAAGGAATCAAAAATCACACCGTTAAGTACTCTATGGGTACAAAAAAAAGTATGAAAAAAAACGTTTGTAATTCTCTTTGAAGTACTGATGTGATATCGACGAGAACGATAAATAAAGCACGCCGGCGCAAACGGCAAGCAAAACGGAGGCCAGAATGGCCTTGTACAAGGAATCAAAAATCACACCGTTAAGTACTCTATGGGTACAAAAAAAAAGTACGATAAAAAACGTTTGTAATTCTCTTTGAAGTACTGATGTGATATCGAACAGAACGATAAATAAGGCACGCCGGCGCAAATGGCAAGCGAAACGGAGGCCAGAATGGCCTTGTACAAGGAATCAAATATCACACCGTTAAGTATTCTATGGGTACAAAAAAAACTATGAAAAAACACGTTTGTAATATTCATTGAAGTACTGATGTGATATCGACCAGAACGATAAATAAGGCACGCCGGCGCAAACGACAAGCAAAACGGAGGCCGGAATGGCCTTGTACAAGGAATCAAAAATCACACCGTTAAGTACTCTATGGGTACAAAAAAAAGTACGAAAAAAATGTTTGTAATTCTCTTTGAAGTACTGATGTGATATCGACCAGAATGATAAATAAGGCACGACGGCGCAAATGGCAAGCAAAACGGAGGCCAGAATGGCCTTGTACAAGGAATCAAAAATCACACCGTTAAGTACTCTATGGGTACAAAAAAGGTACGAAAAAAATGTTTGTAATTATCTTTGAAGTATTGATGTGATATCGACGAGAACGATAAATAAGGCATGCCGGCGCAAACGGAAAGCAAACCGGAGGCCAGAATGGCCTTGTACAAGGAATCAAAAATCACACCTTTAAGTACTCTATGGGTACAAAAAATAGTACGGAAAAAAATGTTTTTAATTCTCTTTGAAGTACCGATGTGATATCGACGAGAACGATAAATAAAGCACGGTGGCGCAAACGGCAAGCAAAACGGAGGCCGAATGGCCTTGTACAAAGAATCAAAAATCACACCGTTAAGTACCCTATGGGTACAAAAAAAGTACAAAAAAAATGTTTGTAATTCTCTTTGAAGTACGATGTGATATCGACCGAACGATAAATAAGGCACGCCGGCGGAAACGGCAAGCAAAACGGAGGCCGAAATGGTCTTGTACAAGGAATCAAAAATCACACCGTTAAGTACTCTTTGGGTAAAAAAAATGTATGAAGAAAAAAATGTTTGTAATTCTCTTTGAAGTACGATGTGATATCGACCAAAACGATAAATAAGGCACGCCGGCGCAAACGGCAAGCATAACGGAGCCGAATGGCCTTGTACAAGGAATCAAAAATCACACCGTTAAGTACTCTATGGGTACAAAAAAAGTACGAAAAAACGTTTGTAATTCTCTTTGAAGTACTAATGTGATATCGAACAGAACGATAAATAAGGCACGCCGGCGCAAACGGCAAGCAAAACGGAGGCCAGAATGGCCTTGTACAAGGAATCAAAAATCACACCGTTAAGTACTCTATGGGTACAAAAAAAAGTATGAAAAAAGTCGTTTGTAATTCTCTTTGAAGTACGATGTGATATCGACCGAACGATAAATAAGGCACGCCGGCGCAAACGGCAAGCAAAATGGAGGCCGAATGGCCTTGTACAAGGAATCAAAAATCACACCGTTAAGTACTCTATGGGTAGAAAAAAAAACTTCGAAAAAATTTTTTGTAATTCTCTTTGAAGTACGATGTGATATCGACCGAACGATAAATAAGGCACGCCGGCGCAAACGGCAAGCAAAATGGAGGCCAGAATGGCCTTGTACAAGGAATCATAAATCACACCGTTAAGTAATCTATGGGTACAAAAAAAGTACGAAAAAAAAGATTTGTAATTCTCTTTGAAGTACGGATGTAATATCGACCGAACGATAAATAAGGCACGCCGGCGCAAACGTCAATCAAAACGGAGGCCGAATGGCCTTGTACAAAGAATCAAAAATCACTCCGTTAAGTACTCTATGGGTACAAAAAAAAGTATGAAAAAACGTTTGTAATTCTCGAAGTACTGATGTGATATCGACCAGAACGATAAATAAGGCACGCCGGCGCAAACGGAAAGCAAAACGGAGGCCAGAATGGCCTTGTACAAGGAATCAAAAATCACACCTTTAAGTACTCTATGGGTACAAAAAATAGTACGAAAAAAATGCTTTTAATTCTCTTTGAAGTACTAATGTGATATCGACCAGAACGATAAATAAGGCACGACGGTGCAAACGGCAAGCAAAACGGAGGCCGAATGGCCTTGTACAAGGAATCAAAAATCACACCGCTAAGTACTCTATGGGTACAAAAAAAGTACGAAAAAAATGTTTGGAATTCTCTTTTGAAGTACTGATGTGATATCGACCAGAACGATAAATAAGTCATGCCGGCGCAAACGGAAAGCAAAACGGAGGCCAGAATGGCCTTGTACAAGGAATCAAAAATCACACCTTTAAGTACTCTATAGGTACAAAAAATAGTTTGAAAAAAATGTTTGTAATTCTCTTTGAAGTACCAATGTACTATCGACAAGAACGATAAATAAGGCACGTCGGCGCAAACGGAAAACAAAACGGAGGCCAGAATAGCCTGTACAAGGAATCAAAAATCACACCGTTAAGTACTTTATGGGTACAAAAAAAAGTTTGAAAAAAATGTTTGTAATTCTCTTTGAAGTACTGATGTGATATCGACCAGAACGATAAATAAGGCACGACGGCGCAAACGGCAAGCAAAACGGAGGCCAGAATTGCATTGTACAAGGAATCAAAAATCACACCGTTAAGTACTCTATGGGTACAAAAAAAGTACGAAAAAAACGTTTATAATTCTCTTTGAAGTACTGATGTGATATCGACCAGAAAGATAAATAAGGCATGCCGGCGCAAACGGAAAGCAAAACGGAGGCCAGAATGGCCTTGTACAAGGTATCAAAAATCACACCTTTAAGTACTCTATGGGTACAAAAAATAGTATGAAAAAAATGCTTTTAATTCTCTTTGAAGTACTAATGTGATATCGACCAGAACGATAAATAAGGCACGACGGCGCAAACGGCAAGCAAAACGGAGGCCAGAATGGCCTTGTACAAGGAATCAAAAATCACACCGCTAAGTACTCTATGGGTACAAAAAAAGTACGAAAAAATTGTTTGGAATTCTCTTTTGAAGTACTGATGTGATATCGACCAGAGCGATAAATAAGGCACGCCGGCGTAAACGGAAAGCAAAACGGAGGCCGAATGGCCTTGTACAAGGAATCAAAAATCACACCTTTAAGTACTCTATAGGTACAAAAAAAAGTAGTATGAATTTTTTTTAATTCTCTTTGAAGTACTGATGTGATATCGACCAGAGCGATAAATAAGGCACGCCGGCGCAAACGGTAAGCAAAACGGAGGCCAGAATGGCCTTGTACAAGGAATCAAAAATCACACCCTTAAGTACTCTATGGGTACAAAATAAACTATGAAGAAAACGTTTGTAATTCTTTTTGAAGTACTGTAGTGATATCGACCAGAACAATAAATAAGGCACGCCGGCGTGAACGGCAAGCAAAACGGAGGCCAGAAAGGCCTTGTATAAGGAATCAAAAATCACACCGTTAAGTACTCTATGGTACAAAAAAAAAGTATGAAAAAAATGTTTGTAATTCTCTTTGAAGTACTGATGGGATATCGACCAGAACGATGAATAAGGCACGCCGGCACAAACGGCAAGCAAAACAGAGGCCAGAATGGCCTTGTACACGGAATCAAAATCACACCGTTAAGTACTCTATGGGTACAAAAAAAGTACGAAAAAAAATTTGTAATTCTCTTTGAAGTACTGATGTGATATCGACCAGAATGAAAAATAAGCCATGCCGGCGCAAACGGCAAGCAAAACGGAAGCCATAATGGCCTTGTACAAGGTATCCAAAATCACACCGTTAAGTATTATATGGGTATAAAAAAAAGTACAAAGTAAACCATTTGTAATTCTCTTTGATGTACTGATGTGATATCGACCAGAATGATAAATAAGGCACGCCGGTGCAAACGGCAAGCAAAACGGAGGCCAGAATGGCCTTGTACAAGGAATCAAAATTCACACCATTAAGTACTCTATGTGTACAAAAAAAAGTATGAAAAAACATTTGTAATTCTCTTTGAAGTACTGATGTGATATCGACCAGAACGATAAATAAGGCATGTCGGCGCAAACGGCAAGCAAAACGGAGGCCAGAATGACATTGTTCAAGGAATAAAAAAACACACCGTTAAGTACTCTATGGGTACAAAAAAAAAGTACATAAAAAAATGTTTGTAATTCTCTTTGAAGTACTGATGTGATATCGACCAGAACGATAAATAAGGCATAACGGCGCAAACGGAAAGCATAACGGAGGCCAGAATGGTCTTGTAGAAGGAATCAAAAATCACACCCTTAAGTACTCTATGGGTACAAAAAAAGTACGAAAAAAAAAAAAGATGGTAATTTTCTTTGAAGTACCGATGTGATATCGACCAGAATGATAAATAAGGCATGCCGGTGCAAACGGCAAGCAAAACGGAGGCCAGAATGGCCTTGTACAAGGAATCAAAAATCACACCGTTAAGTACTCTAGGGGTACAAAAAAAAGTACGAAAAAATATTTTTAATCCTCTTTGAAGTACTGAGGTGATATCGACCAGAACGATAAATATGGCACGCCGGCGCAAACGGCAAGCAAAACGGAGGCACGAAACGTTTGTAATTGTCTTTGAAGTACTGATGTGATATCGACGAGAACGATAAATAAAGCACGCCGGCGCAAACGGCAAGCAAAACGGAGGCCATAATGGCCTTGTACAAGGAATCAAAAATCACACCGTTAAGTACTCTATGGGTACAAAAAAAAAGTACGATAGAAAACGTTTATAATTCTCTTTGAAGTACTGATGTGATATCGAACAGAACGATAAATAAGGCACGCTGGCGCAAATGGCAAGCGAAACGGAGGCCAGAATGGCCTTGTACAAGGAATCAAATATCACACCGTTAAGTATTGTATGGGTACAAAAAAACTACGAAAAAACACGTTTGCAATATTCATTGAAGTACTGATGTGATATCGACCAGAACGATAAATAAGGCACGCCGGCGCAAACGACAAGCAAAACGGAGGCCGGAATGGCCTTGTACAAGGAATCAAAAATCACACCGTTAAGTACTCTATGGGTACAAAAAAAAGTACGAAAAAAGACGTTTGTAATTCTCTTTGAAGTACTGATGTGATATCGACCAGAACGATAAATAAGGCACGACTGCGCAAATGGCAAGCAAAACGGAGGCCAGAATGGCCTTGTACAAGGAATCAAAAATCACACCGTTAAGTACTCTATGAGTACAAAAAAGGTACGAAAAAAATGTTTGTAATTATCTTTGAAGTATTGATGTGATATCAACCAGAACGATAAATATGGCATGCCGGCGCAAACGGAAAGCAAACCGGAGGCCAGAATGGCCTTGTACAAGGAATCAACAATCACACAGTTAAGTACTCTATGGGTACAAAAAAAGTATGAAAAAAAAAACGTTTGTAATTCTCTTTGAAGTACTGATGTGATATCGACGAGAACCATAAATAAAGCACGGTGGCGAAAACGGCAAGCAAAATGGAGGCCAGAATGGCCTTGTACAAAGAATCAAAAATCACACCGTTAAGTACCCTATAGGTACAAAAAAAGTACAAAAATAAATGTTTGTAATTCTCTTTGAAGTACTGATGTGATATCGACCAGAACGATAAATAAGGCACGCCGGCGGAAACGGCAAGCAAAACGGAGGCCAGAATGGTCTTGTACAAGGAATCAAAAATCACACCGTTAAGTACTCTTTGGGTAAAAAAAATGTATGAAGAAAAAAGTTTGTAATTCTCTTTGAAGTACTGATGTGATATCGACCAAAACGATAAATAAGGCACGCCGGCGCAAACGGCAAGCATAACGGAGCCAGAATGGCCCTGTACAAGGAATCAAAAATCACACCGTTAAGTACTCTATAGGTACAAAAAAAGTACGAAGTAAAACGTTTGTAATTCTCTTTGAAGTACTAATGTGATATCGAACAGAACGATAAATAAGGCACGCCGGCGCAAACGGCAAGCAAAACGGAGGCCAGAATGGCCTTGTACAAGGAATCAAAAATCACACCGTTAAGTACTCTATGGGTACAAAAAAAAGTATGAAAAAAGTCGTTTGTAATTCTCTTTGAAGTACTGATGTGATATCGACCAGAACGATAAATAAGGCACGCCGGCGCAAACGGCAAGCAAAATGGAGGCCAGAATGGCCTTGTACAAGGAAGAAAAAATCACACCGTTAAGTACTCTATGGGTAGAAAAAAAACTTCGAAATTTTTTTTTGTAATTCTCTTTCAAGTACTGATGTGATATCGACCAGAACGATAAATAAGGCACGCCGGCGCAAACGGCAAGCAAAATGGAGGCCAGAATGGCCTTGTACAAGGAATAAAAAATCACACCGTTAAGTACTCTATGGGTACAAAAAAAGTACGAAAAAAAAGTCTGTAATTCTCTTTGAAGTACAGATGTAATATCGACCAGAACGATAAATAAGGCACGCCGGCGGAAACGTCAATCAAAACGGAGGCCAGAATGGCCTTGTACAAAGAATCAAAAATCACTCCGTTCAGTACTCTATGGGTACAAAAAAAAAGTATGAAAAAAACGTTTGTAATTCTCGAAGTACTGATGTGATATTGACCAGAACGATAAATAAGGCACGCCAGCGCAAACGGAAAGCAAAACGGAGGCCAGAATGGCCTTGTACAAGGAATCAAAAATCACACCTTTAAGTACTCTATGGGTACAAAAAATAGTACGAAAAAAATGCTTTTAATTCTCTTTGAAGTACTAATGTGATATCGACCAGAACAATAAATAAGGCACGACGGCGCAAACGGCAAGCAAAACGGAGGCCAGAATGGCCTTGTACAAGGAATCAAAAATCACACCGCTAAGTACTCTATGGGTTCAAAAAAAGTACGAAAAAAATGTTTGGAATTCTCTTTTGAAGTACTGATGTGATATCGACCAGAACGATAAATAAGTCATGCCGGCGCAAACGGAAAGCAAAACGGAGGCCAGAATGGCCTTGTACAAGGAATCAAAAATCACACCTTTAAGTACTCTATAGGTACAAAAAATAGTTTGAAAAAAATGTTTGTAATTCTCTTTGAAGTACCAATGTACTATCAACAAGAACGATAAATAAGGCACGTCGGCGCAAACGGAAAGCAAAACGGAGGCCAGAATGGCCTTGTACAAGGAATCAAAAATCACACCGTTAAGTACTTTATGGGTACAAAAAAAAGTTTGAAAAAAATGTTTTTAATTCTCTTTGAAGTACTGATGTGATATCGACCAGAACGATAAATAAGGCACGACGGCGCAAACGGCAAGCAAAACGGAGGCCAGAATTGCATTGTACAAGGAATCAAAAATCACACCGTTAAGTACTCTATGGGTACAAAAAAAGTAAAAAAAAACGTTTATAATTCGCTTTGAAGTACTGATGTGATATCGACCAGAATGATAAATAAGGCATTACGGCGCAAACGGAAAGCAAAACGGAGGCAGAATGGCTTTGTACAAGGTATCAAAAATCACACCTTTAAGTACTCTATGGGTACAAAAAATAGTATGAAAAAAATGCTTTTAATTCTCTTTGAAGTACTGATGTGATATCGACCAGAACGATAAATAAGGCACGACGGCGCAAACGGCAAGCAAAACGGAGGCCAGAATGGCCTTGTACAAGGAATCAAAAATCACACCGCTAAGTACTCTATGGGTACAAAAAAAGTACGAAAAAAATGTTTGGAATTCTCTTTTGAAATACTGATGTGATATCGACCAGAACGATAAATAAGTCATGCCGGTGTAAACGGAAAGCAAAACGGAGGCCAGAATGGCCTTGTACAAGGAATCAAAAATCACACCTTTAAGTACTCTATAGGTACAAAAAATAGTATGAATTTTTTTTTTAATTCTCTTTGAAGTACTGATGTGATATCGACCAGAGCGATAAATAAGGCACGCCGGCGCAAACGGTAAGCAAAACGGAGGCCAGAATGGCCTTGTACAAGGATTCAAAAATCACACCGTTAAGTACTCTATGGGTACAAAATAAACTATGAAAAAAACGTTTGTAATTCTTTTTTAAGTACTGTAGTGATATCGACCAGAACAATAAATAAGGCACGCCGGCGTGAACGGCAAGCAAAACGGAGGCCAGAAAGGCCTTGTATAAGGAATCAAAAATCACACCGTTAAGTACTCTATGAGTACAAAAAAAAAGTATGAAAAAAATGTTTGTAATTCTCTTTGAAGTACTGATGGGATATCGACCAGAACGATGAATAAGGCACGCCGGCACAAACGGCAAGCAAAACAGAGGCCAGAATGGCCTTGTACACGGAATCAAAATCACACCGTTAAGTACTCTATGGGTACAAAAAAAAGTACGAAAAAAAAATTGTAATTCTCTTTTAAGTACAGATGTGATATCGACCAGAATGAAAAATAAGCCATGCCGGCGCAAACGGCAAGCAAAACGGAGGCCAGAATGGCCTTGTACAAGGTATCCAAAATCACACCGTTAAGTTTTATATGGGTATAAAAAAAAGTACGAAGTAAACCATTTGTAATTCTCTTTGATGTACTGATGTGATATCGACCAGAATGATAAATAAGGCACGCCTGTGCAAACGGCAAGCAAAACGGAGGCCGTAATGGCCTTGTACAAGGAATCAAAATTCACACCATTAAGTACTCTATGTGTACAAAAAAAAGTATGAAAAAACATTTGTAATTCTCTTTGAAGTACTGATGTGATATCGACCAGAACGATAAATAAGGCATGTCGGCGCAAACGGCAAGCAAAACGGAGGCCAGAATGACATTGTTCAAGGAATAAAAAAACACACCGTTAAGTACTCTATGGGTACAAAAAAAAAGTACATAAAAAAATGTTTGTAATTCTCTTTGAAGTACTGATGTGATATCGACCAGAACGATAAATAAGGCATAACGGCGCAAACGGAAAGCATAACGGAGGCCAGAATGGTCTTGTAGAAGGAATCAAAAATCACACCCTTAAGTACTCTGTGGGTACAAAAAAAGTACGAAAAAAAAGATGGTAATTTTCTTTGAAGTACTGATGTGATATCGACCAGAATGATAAATAAGGCATGCCGGTGCAAACGGCAAGCAAAACGGAGGCCAGAATGGCCTTGTACAAGGAATCAAAAATCACACCGTTAAGTACTCTAGGGGTACAAAAAAAAGTACGAAAAAATATTTTTAATCCTCTTTGAAGTACTGAGGTGATATCGACCAGAACGATAAATATGGCACGCCGGCGCAAACGGCAAGCAAAACGGAGGCACGAATGGCCTTGCACATGGAATCAAAAATCACACCGTTAAATACTCTTTGGGTACAAAAAAAAAGTATCAAGAAAAACGTTTGTAATTCTCTTGGAAGTACTAATGTGATATCTACGAGAACGGTAAATAAAGCACGCCGGCGCAAACGGCAAGCAAAACGGAGGCCAGAAAGGCCTTGTACAAGGAATCAAAAATCACACCGTTAAGTACTCTATGGGTACAAAGAAAGTACGAAAAAAAACTTTTGTAATTCACTTTGAAGTACTGATGTGATATTGACCAGAACGATAAATAAGGCACGTCGGCGCAAACGGCAAACAAAACGGAGGCCAGAATGGACTTGTACAAGGAATCAAAAATCACACCGTTAAGTACCTTATCGGTACAAAAAAAAGTACGAAAATAAACGTTTGTATTTCTCTTTGAAGTACTGATGTGATATCGACCAGAACGATAAATAAGGCACGCCGGCGCCAACGGCAAGCAAAACGGAGGCCAGAATACCCTTGTACAAGGAATCAAAAATCACACCGTTAAGTACTATTTGGGTACAAAAAAAAGGTATGAAGAAAAACGTTTGTAATTCTCTTTGAAGTATTGATGTGATATCGACTAGAATGAAAAATAAGGAACGCCGGCGCAAACGGCATGCAAAACGGAGGCCAAAAAGGCCTTGTACAAGGAATCTAAAATAACACCGTTAAGTACTCTTTGGGTACTAAAAAAAGTATGAAAAAAAACGTTTGTAATTCTCTTTGAACTACTGATGTGATATCGACCAAAATGATAAATAAGGCACGCCGGCGCCAAAGGCAAGGAAAGCGGTGGCCAGAATGGCCTTGTACAAGGAATCAAAAATCACACCGTTAAGTACTCTATGGGTACAAAAAAAACTTCGAAAAAAACGTTTGTAATTCTCTTTAAAGTATTGATGTGATATCGCCCAGAACGATAAATAAGGCACGCCGGCGCAAACGGCAAGCAAAACGGAGGCCAGAATGGCCTTGTACAAGGAATAAAAAATCACACCGTTAAGTACTCTATGGGTACACAAAAGTACAAAAGTAAAACGTTTGTAATTCTCTTTGAAGTACTGATGTGATATCGACCAGAACAACAAATAAGGCAAGCCGGCGCAAACAGCAAGCAAAACGGAGGCCAGAATGGCCTTGTACAAGGTATCCAAAATCACACCGTTAAGTACTCTATGGGTACAAAAAAAAGTACAAAGTAAAACATTTGTAATTCTCTTTGATGTACTGATGTTATATCGACCAGAATGATAAATAAGGCACGCCGGCGCAAACGGCAAGCAAAACGGAGGCCAGAATGACCTTGTTCAAGGAATCAAAAATCACACCGTTAAGTACTCTATGGGTACAAAAAAAAGTACGAAAAAAAATGTTTGTAATTCTCTTTGAAGTACTGATGTGATATCGGCCAGAATGATAAATAAGGCACGACGGCGGAAACGGCAAGCATAACGGCGGCCAGAATGACCTTATTCAAGGAATCAAAAATCACACCGTTAAGTACTCTATGGGAACAAAAAAAAGTACGAAAAAAAATGTTTGTAATTCTCTTTGAAGTGCTGATGTGATATCGACCAGAACGATAAATAAGGCATAACGGCGCAAACGGCAAGCATAACAGAGGCCAGAATGGCCTTGTAGAAGGAATCAAAAATCACACCCTTAAGTACTCTATGGGTACAAAAAAAGTACGAAATAAAGATGGTAATTCTCTTTGAAGCACTGATGTGATATCGACCAGAATGATAAATAAGGCATGCCGGTGCAAACGGCAAGCAAAACGGAGGCCAGAATTGCCTTGTACAAGGAATCAAAAATCACACCGTTAAGTACTCTATGGGTACAAAAAAAGTACGGAAAAAATATTTTTAATTCTCTTTGAAATACTGAGGTGATATCGACCAGAACGATAAATATGGCACGCCGGCGCAAACGGCAAGCAAAACGGAGGCCAGAATGGCCTTGCACTTGGAATCAAAAATCACACCGTTAAATGCTCTTTGGGTACAAATAAAAGTATCAAAAAATACGTTTGTAATTCTCTTGGAAGTACTAATGTGATATCTACGAGAACGGTAAATAAAGCACGCCGGCGCAAACGGCAACCAAAACGGAGGCCAGAATGGCCTTGTACAAGGAATCAAAAATCACACCGTTAAGTACTCTATGGGTACAAAAAAAGTACCAAAAAAACATTTGTAATTCACTTTGTAGTACTGATGTGATATCGACCAGAACGATAAATAAGGCACGCCGGCGCAAACGGCAAGCAAAACGGAGGCCAGAATGGCCTTGTACAAGGAATCAAAAATCACACCGTTAAGTACCCTATAGGTACAAAAAAAAAGTATGAAAATAAATGTTTGTAATTCACTTTGAAATACTGATGTAATATCGACCAGAACGATATATAAGTCATGCCGGCGTAAACGGCAAGCAAAACTGAGGCCAGAATGGTCTTGTACAAGGAATCAAAAATCATACCGTTAAGTACTCTTTGGGTACAAAAAAAATGTATGAAGAAAAACGTTTGTAATTCTCTTTGAAGTACTGATGTGATATCGACCAGAACGATAAATAAGGCACGCCGGCGCAAACGGCAAGCATAACGGAGGCCAGAATGGCCCTGTACAAGGAATCAAAAATCACACCGTTAAGTACTCTATAGGTACAAAAAAAGTATGAAGTAAAACGTTTGTAATTCTTTTGGAAGTACTGATGTGATATCAACCAGAATGAAAAATAAGGAACTCCGGCCCAAACGGCAAGAAAAACGGAGGCCAGAATGGCCTTGTACAAGGAATCAAAAATCACACCGTTAAGTACTCTTTGGGTACTAAAAAAGTATGAAAAAAACGTTTGTAATTCTCTTTGAAGTACTGATGTGATATCGACCAGAATGATAAATAAGGCACGCCGGCGCCAAAGGCACGGAAAGCGGTGGCCAGAATGGCCTTGTACAAGGAATCAAAAATCACACCGTTAAGTACTCTCTGAGTTCAAAAAAGAGTATGAAAAAAATCGTTTGTAATTCTCTTTGAAGTAATGATATGATATCGACCAGAACGATAAATAAGGCACGCCGGCGCAAACGGCAAGCAAAATGGAGGCCAGAATGGCCTTGCACAAGGAATCAAAAATCTCACCGTTAAGTACTCTATGTGTACAAAAAAAAGTAAGAAAAAAATGTTTTTAATTCTCTTTGAAGCACGGATGTGATATCGACCAGAACGATAAATAAGCCTCGCCGGTGCAAAAGTCAAACAAAACGGAGGCCAGAGTGGCCTTGTACAAGGAATCAAAAATCACACCGTTAAGTACTCTATAGGTACAAAAAAAAGTACGAAAAAAATGTTTGTAATTCACTTTGAAGTGCTAATGTGATATCGACCAGAACGATAAATAAGGCACGACGGCGCAAACGGCAAGCAAAACGGAGGCCGGAATGGCCTTGTACAAGGTATCAAAAATCACACCGTTAAGCACTCTATGGGTACAAGAAAAGTACGAAAAAAACGTTTGTAATTCTCTTTGAAGTACTTATGTGATATCGACCAGAACGATAAATAAGGCATGCCGGCACAAACGGAAAGCAAAACGGATGCCAGAATGGCCTTGTACAAGGAATCAAAAATCACACCTTTAAGTACTCTATGGGTACAAAAAACTATACGCAAAAAATGTTTTTAATTCTCTTTGAAGTATTGATGTGATATCGACCAGAACGATAAATAAGGCACGCCGGCGCAAACGGCAAGCAAAACGGAGCCCAGAATGGCCTTATACAACTAAATTCACACCATTAAGTACTCTATAGGTACAAAAAAAAGTATGAAGAAAAATGTTTGTAATTCTCTTTGAAGTACTAATGTGATATCGACGAGAACGATAAATAAAGCATGCCGGCGTAAACGGCATGCAAAACGGAGTCCAGAATGACCTTGTACAAGAAATCAAAAATCACACCATTAAGTCCTCTATGGGTACAAAAAAATTACCAAAAAAAACGTTTGTAATTCACTTTGAAGTACTGATGTGATATCGACCAGAACGATAAATAAGGCACGCCGGCGCAAACGGCAAGCAAAACGGAGGCCAGAATGGCCTTGTACAAGGAATCAAAAATCACACCGTTAAGTACTCTATTGGTACCAAAAAAAACTACGAAAAAATCGTTTGTAATTCTCTTTGAAGTACTGATGTGATATCGACCAGAACGATAAATAAGGCACGCCAGCGCAAACGGCAAGCAAAACGGAGGCCAGAATGGCCTTGTACAAGGAATCAAAAATCACACAGTTAAGTACTCAATTGGTACAAGAAAAAGTATGAAAAAAACGTTTGTAATTCTCTTTGAAGTACTGATGTGATATCGACCAGAACGATAAATAAGTCATCCCGGCGCAAACGGCAAGCAAAACGGAGGCCAGAATGGCCTTGCACATGGAATCAAAAATCACACCGTTAAATGCTCTTTGGGTACAAAAAAAAAGTATCAAAAAATACGTTTGTAATTCTCTTGGAAGTACTAATGTGATATCTACGAGAACGGTAAATAAAGCACGCCGGCGCAAATGGCAACCAAAACGGAGGCCAGAATGGCCTTGTACAAGGAATCAAAAATCACACCGTTAAGTACTCTATGGGTACAAAAAAAGTACCAAAAAAACGTTTGTAATTCACTTTGAAGTACTGATGTGATATCGACCCGAACGATAAATAAGGCACGCCGGCTCAAACGGCAAGCATAACGGAGGCCAGAATGGCCCTGTACAAGGAATCAAAAATCACACTGTTAAGTACTCTATAGGTACAAAAAAAGTATGAAGTAAAACGTTTGTAATTCTTTTGCAAGTACTGATGTGATATCGACCAGAACGATAAATAAGGCACGCCGGCGCAAACGGCAAGCAAAATGGAGGCCAGAATGGCCTTGCACAAGGAATCAAAAATCTCACCGTTAAGTACTTTATGTGTACAAAAAAAGTAAGAAAAAAATGTTTGTAATTCTTTTTGAAGCACGGATGTGATATCAACCAGAACGATAAATAAGCCTCGCCGGTGCAAAAGTCAAACAAAACGGAGGCCAGAGTGGCCTTGTATAAGGAATAAAAAATCGCACCGTTAAGTACTCTATAGGTACAAAAAAAAGTACGAAAAAAAATGTTTGTAATTCACTTTGAAGTACTATTGTGATATCGACCAGAACGATAAAGAAGGCACGACGGCGCAAACGGCAAGCAAAACGGAGGCCGGAATGGCTTTGTACAAGGTATCAAAAATCACACCGTTAAGCACTCTATGGGTACAAGAAAAGTACGAAAAAAACGTTTGTAATTCTCTTTGAAATACTTATGTGATATCGACCAGAACGATAAATAAGGCATGCCGGCACAAACGGCAAGCATAACGGAGTCCAGAATGGCCTTGTAGAAGGAATCAAAAATCACACCGTTAAGTACTCTAGGGTACAAAAAAAGTATGAAAAAAACGTTGGTAATTCACTTTGAATTACTGATGTGATATCGACCAGAATGATAAATAAGGCATGCCGGTGCAAACGGCAAGCAAAACGGAGGTCAGAATGGCCTTGTACAACGAATCAAAAATCACACCGTTAAGTACTCTATGGGTACAAAAAAAAGTATGAAAAAAAATGTTTGTAATTCTCTTTGAAGTACTGATGTGATATCGACGAGAACGGTAAATAAAGCACGCCTGCGCAAACGGCAATCAAAACGGAGGCCAGAATGGCCTGATACAAGGAATCAAAAATCACACCGTTAAGTACTCTATGGGTACAAAAAAAGTATGAAAAAAATGTTTGTAATTCACTTTGTAGTACTGATGTGATATCGACCAAAATGATAAATAAGGCACGCCGGCGCAAACGGCAAGCAAAACGGAGGCCAGAATGGCCTTGTACAAGGAATCAAAAATCACACCGTTAAGTACCCTATAGGTACAAAAAAAAAGTACGAAAATAAATGTTTGTAATTCACTTTGAAATACTGATGTAATATCGACCAGAACGATATATAAGTCATGCCGGCGTAAACGGCAAGCAAAACTGAGGCCAGAATGGTCTTGTACAAGGAATCAAAAATCATACCGTTAAGTACTCTTTGGGTACAAAAAAAATGTATGAAGAAAAACGTTTGTAATTCTCTTTGAAGTAATGATGTGATATCGACCAGAACGATAAATATGGCACGCCGGCGCAAACGGCAAGCAAAATGGAGGCCAGAATGGCCCTGTACAAGGAATCAAAAATCACACCGTTAAGTACTCTATAGGTACAAAAAAAGTATGAAGTAAAACGTTTGTAATTCTTTTGGAAGTACTGATGTGATATCAACCAGAATGAAAAATAAGGAACTCCGGCCCAAACGGCAAGCAAAACGGAGGCCAGAATGGCCTTGTACAAGGAATCAAAAATCACACCGTTAAGTACTCTTTGGGTACTAAAAAAGTATGAAAAAAAACGTTTGTAATTCTCTTTGAAGTACTGATGTGATATCGACCAGAATGATAAATAAGGCACGCCGGCGCCAAAGGCACGCCAGAATGGCCTTGTACAAGGAATCAAAAATCACACCGTTAAGTACTCTCTGAGTTCAAAAAAGAGTATGAAAAAAATCGTTTGTAATTCTCTTTGAAGTAATGATATGATATCGACCAGAACGATAAATAAGGCACGCCGGCGCAAACGGCAAGCAAAATGGAGGCCAGAATGGCCTTGCACAAGGAATCAAAAATCTCACCGTTAAGTACTCTATGTGTACAAAAAAAAGTAAGAAAAAAATGTTTGTAATTCTCTTTGAAGCACGGTTGTGATATCGACCAGAACGATAAATAAGCCTCGCCGGTGCAAAAGTCAAACAAAACGGAGGCCAGAGTGGCCTTGTACAAGGAATCAAAAATCACACCGTTAAGTACTCTATAGGTACAAAAAAAGTACGAAAAAAAATGTTTGTAATTCACTTTGAAGTACTAATGTGATATCGACCAGAACGATAAATAAGGCACGACGGCGCAAACGGCAAGCAAAACGGAGGCCGGAATGGCCTTGTACAAGGTATCAAAAATCACACCGTTAAGCACTCTATGGGTACAAGAAAAGTACGAAAAAAACATTTGTAATTCTCCTTGAAGTACTTATGTGATATCGACCAGAACGATAAATAAGGCATGCCGGCACAAACGGAAAGCAAAACGGAGGCCAGAATGGCCTTGTACAAGGAATCAAAAATCACACCTTTAAGTACTCTATGGGTACAAAAAACTGTACGAAAAAAATGTTTTTAATTCTCTTTGAAGTATTGATGTGATATCGACCAGAACGATAAATAAGGCACGCCGGCGCAAACGGCAAGCAAAACGGAGGCCAGAATGGCCTTATACAACTAAATTCACACCATTAAGTACTCTATAGGTACAAAAAAAGTATGAAGAAAAACGTTTGTAATTCTCTTTGAAGTACTAATGTGATATCGACGAGAACGATAAATAAAGCATGCCGGCGTAAACGGCATGCAAAACGGAGTCCAGAATGACCTTGTACAAGAAATCAAAAATCACACCGTTAAGTCCTCTATGGGTACAAAAAAATTACCAAAAAAAACGTTTGTAATTCACTTTGAAGTACTGATGTGATATCGACCAGAACGATAAATAAGGCACGCCGGCGCAAACGGCAAGCAAAACGGAGGCCAGAATGGCCTTGTACAAGGAATCAAAAATCACACCGTTAAGTACTCTATTGGTACCAAAAAAAACTACGAAAAAATCGTTTGTAATTCTCTTTGAAGTACTGATGTGATATCGACCAGAACGATAAATAAGGCACGCCAGCGCAAACGGCAAGCAAAACGGAGGCCAGAATGGCCTTGTACAAGGAATCAAAAATCACACAGTTAAGTACTCAATTGGTACCAAAAAAAGTATGAAAAAAACGTTTGTAATTCTCTTTGAAGTACTGATGTGATATCGACCATAACGATAAATAAGTCACCCCGGCGCAAACGGCAAGCAAAACGGAGGCCAGAATGGCCTTGCACACGGAATCAAAATCACACCGTTATGTACTCTATGGGTACAAAAAAAATTACAAAAGTAAAACGTTTGTAATTCTCTTTGAAGTACTGTTGTGATATCGACCAGAACGATAAATGAGGCATGCCAATGCAAACGGCAAGCAAAACGGAGGCCAGAATGGCCTTGTACAAGGAATCAAAAATCACACCATTAAGTACTCTATGTGTACAAAAAGAGTACGAAAAAAACATTTGTAATTCTCTTTGAAGTACTGATGTGATATCGACCAGAACGACAAATAAGGCACGTCGGCGCAAACGGCAAGCAAAACGGAGGCCAGAATGACCTTGTTTAAGGAATCAAAAATCACACCGTTAAGTACTCTATGGGTACAAAAAAAGTACGAAAAAAACGTTGGTAATTCTCTTTGAAGTACTGATGTGATATCGACCAGAATGATAAATAAGGCATGCCGGTGCAAACGGCAAGCAAAACGGAGGCCAGAATGGCCTTGTAGAAGGAATCAAAAATCACACCGTTAAGTACTCTATGGGTACAAAAAAAATTACGAAAAAAAATGTTTGTAATTCTCTTTGAAGTACTGATGTGATATCGACGAGAACGGTAAAAAAAGCATGCCGGCGCAAACGGCAAGCAAAACGGAGGCCAGAATGGCCTTGTACAAGGAATCAAAAATCACACCGTTAAGTACTCTATGGGTACAAAAAAAGAACGAATAAAAACTTTTGTAATTCACTTTGAAGTACTGATGTGATATCGACCAGAACGATAAATAAGGCACACCGGCGCAAACGTCAAGCAAAACGGAAGCCATAATGGCCATGTACAAGGAATCAAAAATCACACCGTTAAGTACCCTATGGGTACAAAGAAAAGTACGAAAATAAACGTTTGTAATTCTCTTTGAAGTACTGATGTGATATCGACCAGAACGATAAATAAGGCATGCCGGCGCAAACGGCAAGCAAAACGGAGGCCAGAATGGCCTTGTACAAGGAATCAAAAATCACACCGTTAAGTACTCTTTGGGTACAAAAAAAAGTACGAAGTAAAATGTTTGTAATTCTCTTTGAAATACTGATGTGATATCGACCAGAATGAAAAATAAGGAACGCCGGCGCAAACGGCAAGCAAAACGGAGGCCAGAATGGCCTTGTACAAGGAATAAAAAATAACACCGTTAAGTACTCTTTGGGTACTAAAAAAGTATGAAAAAAACATTTGTAATTCTCTTTGAAGTACTGATGTGATATCGACCAGAATGATAAATCAGGCACGCCGGCACCAAATGCAAGGAAAGCGGTGGCCAGAATGGCCTTGTACAAGGAATCAAAAATCACACCGTTAAGTACTCTCTGAGTTCAAAAAAGAGTATGAAAAAAATCGTTTGTAATTCTCTTTGAAGTAATGATGTGATATCGACCAAAATGATAAATAAGGCACGCCGGCACAAACGGCAAGCAAAATGGAGGCCAGAATGGCCTTGCACAAGGAATCAAAAATCTCACCGTTAAGTACTCTACGTGTACAAAATAAAGTACGAAAAAAACGTTTGTAATTCTCTTTGAAGCACGGATGTGATATCGACCAGAACTATTAATAAGGCACGCCGTATCAAAAGGTAAGCAAAACGGAGGCCAGAGTGGCCTTGTACAAGGAATCAAAAATCATGCTGTTAAGTACTCTATATGTACAAAAAAAAGTACGAAAAAAACGTTTGTAATTCACTTTGAAGTACTAATGTGATATCGACCAGAACGATAAATAAGGCACGACGGCGCAAACGGCAAGCAAAACGGAGGCCGGAATGGCCTTGTACAAGGAATCAAAAATCACACCGTTAAGTACTCTATGGGTACAAGAAAAGTATGAAAAAAATGTTTGTAATTCTCTTTGAAGTACTGATGTGATATCGACCATAACGATAAATAAGGCATGCCGGCGCAAATGGAAAGCAAAACGGAGGCCAGAATGGCCTTGTATAAGGAATCAAAAATCACACCTTTAAGTACTCTATGGGTACAAAAAATAGTACGAAAAAAATGTTTCTAATTCTTTTTGAAGTATTGATGTGATATCGACCAGATCGATAAATAAGGCACGCCGGCGCAAACGGCAAGCAAAACGGAGGCCAGAATGGACTTGTACAAGGAATCTAAAATCACACCGTTAAGTACTCTATGGGTACAAAAAAAAAGTATGAAGTAAAACATTTGTAATTCTCTTTGATGTACTGATGTGATATCGATCAGAATGATAAATAAGGCACGCCGGTGCAAACGGCAACCAAAACAGAGGCCAGAATGGCCTTGTACAAGGAATCAAAAATCACACCATTAAGTACTCTATGTGTACAAAAAGAGTACGAAAAAAACATTTGTAATTCTCTTTGAAGAACTGATGTGATATCGACTAGAACGACAAATAAGGCACGTCTGCGCAAACGGCAAGCAAAACGGAGGCCAGAATGACCTGGTTCAAGGAATCAAAAATCACACCGTTAAGTACTCTATGGGTACAAAAAAAAGTACGAAAAAAACGTTGGTAATTCTCTTTGAAGTACTGATGTGATATCGACCAGAATGATAAACAAGGCATGCCGGTGCAAACGGCAAGCAAAACGGAGGCCAGAATGGCCTTGTAGAAAGAATCAAAAATCACACCGTTAAGTACTCTATGGGTACAAAAAAAATTACGAAAAAAAATGTTTGTAATTCTCTTTGAAGTCCTGATGTGATATCGACGAGAACGATAAATAAGGCACGCCGGCGCAAACGGCAAGCAAAACGGAGGCCAGAATGGCCTTGTACAAGGAATCAAAAATCACACCGTTAAGTACTCTATGGGTACAAAAAAAAGTATGAATAAAATTGTTTGTAATTCTCTTTGAAGTACTGATGTGATATCGACCAGAACGATAAATAAGGCACGCCGGCGCAAACGTCAAGCAAAACGGAGGCCATAATGGCCTTGTACAAGGAATCAAAAATCACACCGTTAAGTACCCTATTGGTACAAAAAAAAGTACGAAAATAAACGTTTGTAATTCTCTTTGAAGTACTGATGTGATATCGACCTGAACGATAAATAAGGCATGCCGGCGCAAACGGCAAGCAAAACGGAGGCCAGAATGGCCTTGTACAAGGAATCAAAAATCACACCGTTAAGTACTCTTTGGGTACAAAAAAAAGTACGAAGTAAAACGTTTGTAATTCTCTTTGAAGTACTGATGTGATCTCGACCAGAATGAAAAATAAGGAACGCCGGCGCAAACGGCAAGCAAAACGGAGGCCAAATGGCCTTGTACAAGGAATCAAAATTAACACCGTTAAGTACTCTTTGGGTACTAAAAAAGTATGAAAAAAAACGTTTGTAATTCTCTTTGAAGTACTGATGTGATATCGACCAAAATGATAAATAAGGCACGCCGGCGCCAAATGCAAGGAAAGCGGTGGCCAGAATGGCCTTCTACAAGGAATCAAAAATCACACCGTTAAGTACTCTCTGAGTTCAAAAAAGAGTATGAATAAAATCGTTTGTAAATCTCTTTGAAGTAATAATGTGATATTGACCAAAACGATAAATAAGGCACGCCGGCGCAAACGGCAAGCAAAACGGAGGCTAGAATGGACTTGTACAAGGAATCTAAAATCACACCGTTAAGTACTCTATGGGTACAAAAAAAAGTATGAAAAAAATGTTTGTAATTCTCTTTGAAGTACTGATGTGATATCGACGAGAATGATAAATAAAGCATGCCGGCGCAAACGGCAAGCAAAACGGAGGCCAGAATGGCCTTGTACAAGGAATCAAAAATCACACCGTTAAGTACTCTATGGGTACAAAAAAAAAGTATGAAAAAAAACCTTTGTAATTCACTTTGAAGTACTGATGTGATATCGAGCAGAACGATAAATAAGGCACGCCGGCACAAACGGCAAGCAAAATGGAGGCCAGAATGGCCTTGTTCAAGGAATCAAAAATCAAACCGTTAAGTACTCTATGGTAGCAAAAAAAAGTATGAAAAAAACGTTTGTAATTCTCTTTGAAGTACTGATGTGATATCGACCAGAACGATAAATAAGGCACGCCGGCGCAAACGGCAAGCATAACGGAGGCCATAATGGCCTTGTACAAGGAATCAAAAATCACACCGTTAAGTACTCTATGGGTACAAAAAAAAGTACGAAAAAAACGTTTGTAATTCTCTTTGAAGTAATGATGTGATATCGACCAGAATGAAAAATAAGGAACGCCGGCGCAAACGCAAGCAAAACGGAGGCCGAATGGCCTTGTACAAGGAATCAAAAATCACACCGTAAGTACTCTTTGGGTACTAAAAAAGTATGAAAAAAAATGTTTGTAATTCTCTTTGAAGTACTGATATGATATCGACCGAAATGATAAATAAGGCACGCCGGTGCAAAGGCAAGCAAAACGGTGGCGAATGGCCTTGTACAAGGAATCAAAAATCACACCGTTAAGTACTCTATGGTTCAAAAAAGAGTATGAAAAAAATAGTTTGTAATTGTCTTTGAAGTAATGATGTGATATCGACCAGAACGATAAATAAGGCACGCCGGCGCAAAAGGTAAGCAAAATGGATGCCAGAATGGCCTTGCACAACGAATCAAAAATCTCACCGTTAAGTACTCTATGTGTACAAAAAAAAGTACGAAAAAACGTTTGTAATTCTCTTTGAAGCACGGATGTGATATCGACCAGAACTATAAATAAGGCACGCCGGGGCAAAAGGCAAGCAAAACGGAGGCCAGAGTGGCCTTGTACAAGGAATCAAATATCACACCGTTAAGTACTCTATGGGTACAAAAAAAGTATGAAAAAAAACGTTTGTAATTCTCTTTGAAGTACTAATGTGATATCGACCAGAACGATAAATAAGGCACGCCGGCGCAAACGGCAAGCAAAACGGAGGCCGGAATGGCCTTGTACAAGGAATCAAAAATCACACCGTTAAGTACTCTATGGGTACAAAAAAAGTACGAAAAAAATGTTTGTAATTCTCTTTGAAGTACTGATGTGATATCGACCAGAACGATAAATAAGACATGCCGGCGCAAACGGAAAGCAAAACGGAGGCCGGAATGGCCTTGTACAAGGAATCAAAAATCACACCTTTAAGTACTCTATGGGTACAAAAAATAGCGAAAAAAATGTTTTTAATTCTCTTTGAAGTATTGATGTGATATCGACCAGAACGATAAATAAGGCACGCCAGCGCAAACGGCAACAAAACGGAGGCCAGAATGGCCTTGTACAAGGAATCAAAAATCACACCGTTAAGTACTCTATGTGTACAAAAAAAAGTACGAAAAAAACGTTTGTAATTCACTTTGAAGTACAGGTGTGATATCGACTAGAACGATAAATAAGGCACGCCGGCGCAAACGGAAAGCAAAACGGAGGTCAGAATGGCCTTGTACAAGGAATCAAAAATCAAACCTTTAAGTACTCTATGGGTACAAAAAATAGCACGAAAAAAATGTTTTTAATTCTCTTTGAAGCACTGATGTGATATCGACCAGAGCGATAAATAAGGCACGCTGGCGAAAATGTCAAGCAAAACGGAGGCCAGAATGGCCTTGTACAAGGAATCAAAAATCACACCGTTAAGTACTCTATGGGTACAAAAAAAGTACGAAAAAAACGTTTGTAATTCACTTTGAAGTACTGATGTGATATCGACCAGAACGATAAATAAGGCACGCCGGCGCAAACGGCAAGCAAAACGGAGGCCAGAATGGCCTTGTACAAGGAATCAAAAATCACACCGTTAAGTACTCTATGGGTACAAAAAAAAGTATGAAAAAAACGTTTGAAATTCTCTTTGAAGTACTGATGCGATATCGACCAAAATGATAAATAAGGCACGCCGGCGGAAACGGCAAGCAAAACGGAGGCCAGAATGGCCTTGTACACGGAATCAAAATCACACCGTTATGTACTCTATGGGTACAAAAAAAAGTACAAAAGTAAAATGTTTGTAATTCTCTTTGAAGTACGGATGTGATATCGACCAGAACGATAAATAAGGCATGCCAGCGCAAACGGCAAGCAAAACGGAGGCCAGAATGGCCTTGTAGAAGGTATCCAAAATCACACCGTTAAGTAATCTATGGGTACAAAAAAAATACGAAAAAATCGTTTGTAATTCTCTTTGAACTACTGATGTGATATCGACGAGTACGGTAAATAAAGCACGCCGGCGCAAACGGCAAGTAAAACGGAGGACAGAATGGCCTTGTACAAGGAATCAAAAATCACACCGTTAAGTACTCTATGGGTACAAAAAAAGTACGAAAAAAACGTTTGTAATTCTCTTTGAAGTACTGATGTGATATCGACCAGAACGATAAATAAGGCACGCCGGTGCAAACGGCAAGCAAAACGGAGGCCATAATGGCCTTGTACAAGGAATCAAAAATCACACCGTTAAGTACTCTATGGGTACAAAAAAAAAAGTATGAAAAAAACGTTTGTAATTCTCTTTGAAGTACTGATGTGATATCGACCAGAACGATAAATAAGGCATGCCGGCGCAAACGGCAAGCAAAACGGAGGCCAGAATGGCCTTGTACAAGGAATCAAAAATCACACCGTTAAGTATGCTTGGGTACAAAAAAATGTATGAAGAAAAACGTTTGTAATTCCTTTTGAAGTACTGATGTGATATCGACCAGAACGATAAATAAGGCACGCCGGCGTAAACGGCAAGCAAAATGGAGGCCAGAATGGCCTTGTACAAGGAATCAAAAATCACACCGTTAAGTACTCTATGAGTACAAAAAAAGTATGAAAAAAAACGTTTGTAATTCTCTTTGAAGTACTGATGTGATATCGACTAGAACGATAAATAAGGCACGCCGGCGCAAACGGCAAGCAAAACGGAGGCCAGAATGGCCTTGTACAAGGAATCAAAAATCTCACAAATTAAGTACTCTATGTGGTACAAAAAAAGTACGAAAAAAACATTTGTAATTCTCTTTGAAGCACGGATGTGACATCGACCAGAATGATAAATAAGGCACGCCGGCGCAAACGGCAAGCAAAACGGAGGCCAGAGTGGCCTTGTACAAGGAATCAAAAATCACACCGTTAAGTACTCTATGGGTACAAAAAAAAGTACGAAAAAAACGTTTGTAATTCTCTTTGAAGTACTAATGTGATATCGACCAGAACGATAAATAAGGCACGCCGGCGCAAACGGCAAGCAAAACGAAGGCCAGAATGGCCTTGTACAAGGAATCTAAAATCACACCGTTAAGTACTCTATGGTTACAAAAAAAAGTATGAAAAAAAATGCTTGTAATTATCTATGAAGTACTGATGTGATATCGACGAGAACGATAAATAAAGAATGCCGGCGTAAACGGCAAGCAAAACGGAGGCCAGAATGGCCTTGTACAAGGAATCAAAAATCACACCGTTAAGTACTCTATGGGTACAAAAAAAAGTACAAAAAAATGTTTGTAATTCACTTTGAAGTACCGATGTGACATCGACCAGAACGATAAATAAGGCACGCCGGCGCAAACGGCAAGCAAAACGGAGGTCAGAATGGCCTTGTACAAGGAATCAAAAATCACACCGTTAAGTACTCGATGGGTACAAAAAAAAGTATGAAAAAAAACGTTTGTAATTCTCTTTCAAGTACTGATGCGATATCGACCAGAATGATGAATAAGGCACGCCGGCGGAAACGGCAAGCAAAACGGAGGCCAGAATGGCCTTGTACAAGGAATCAAAATCACACCGTTAAGTACTCTATGGGTACAAAAAAAAGTACAAAAAAAACGTTTGTAATTCTCTTTGAAGTACGATGTGATATCGACCGAACGATAAATAAGGCACGCCGGCGCAAACGGCAAGCAAAACGGAGGCCGAATGGCCTTGTACAAGGAATCAAAAATCACACCGTTAAGTACTCTATGGGTACAAAAAAAAGTACGAAAAAAACGTTTGTAATTCTCTTTGAAGTTCGATGTGATATCGACCGAACGATAAATAAGGCATGCCGGCACAAATGGCAAGCAAAACGGAGGCCAGAATGGCCTTGTACAAGGAATCAAAAATCACACCGTTAAGTACTCTTTGGGTACAAAAAAAAGTACGAAAAAAAACGTTTGTAATTCTCTTTGAAGTACTGATGTGATATCGACCAGAATGATAAATAAGGCACGCCGGCGCCAAATGCAAGGAAAGCGGAGGCCGAATGGCCTTGTACAAGGAATCAAAAATCACACTGTTGAGTACTCTCTGGTACAAAAAAAGTATGAAAAAAATCTTTGTAATTCTCTTTGAAGTAATGATGTGATATCGACCAAAACGATAAATAAGGCACGCCGGCGCAAACGGCAAGCAAAACGGAGGCCATAATGGCCTTGTACAAGGAATCAAAAATCACACCATTAAGTACTCTATAGGTACAAAAAAAAGTACGAAAAAAACGTTTGTAATTCTCTTTGAAGTACTGATGTGATATCGACCAGAACGATAAATAAGGCATGCCGGTGCAAACGGCAAGCAAAACGGAGTCCAGAATGGCCTTGTACAAGGAATCAAAAATCACACCGTTTAGTACTCTTTGGGTACAAAAAAAGTACGAAGTAAAACGTTTGTAATTCTCTTTGAAGTACGATGTGATATCGACCAGAATGAAAAATAAGGCACGCCGGCGCAAACGGCAAGCAAAACGGAGGCCGGAATGGCCATGTACAAGGAATCAAAAATAACACCGTTAAGTACTCTTTGGGTACTAAAAAAGTATGAAAAAAATGTTTGTAATTCTCTTTGAAGTACTGATGTGATATCGACCAGAACGATAAATAAGGCATGCCGGCGCAAACGGAAAGCAAAACGGAGGCCAGAATGGCCTTGTACAAGGAATCAAAAATCACACCTTTAAGTACTCTATGGGTACAAAAAATAGTACAAAAAAATGTTTTTAATTCTTTTTGAAGTATTGATGTGATATCGACCAGAACGATAAATAAGGCACGCCGGCGCAAACGGCATGCAAAACGGAGGCCAGAATGGACTTGTACAAGGAATCTAGAATCACACCGTTAAGTACTCTATGGGTACAAAAAAAAAGTATGAAAAAAAATGTTTGTAATTCTCTTTGAAGTACTGATGTGATATCGACGAGAATGATAAATAAAGAATGCCGGCGTAAACGGCAAACAAAACGGAGGCCAGAATGGCCTTGTACAAGGAATCAAAAATCACACCATTAAGTACTCTATGGGTACAAAAAAAAAGTACGGAAAAAAAACCTTTGTAATTCACTTTGAAGTACTGATGTGATATCGAGCAGAACGATAAATAAGGCACGCCGGCGCAAACGGCAAGGAAAATGGAGGCCAGAATGGCCTTGTACAAGGAATCAAAAATCACACCGTTAAGTACTCTATGGGTCCAAAAAAAAGTATGAAAAAAACGTTTGTAATTCTCTTTGAAGTATTGATGTGATATCGACCGAACGATAAATAAGGCACGTCGGAGCAAACGGCAATCAAAACGGAGGCCGAATGGCCTTGTACAAAGTATCAAAATCACACCGTTAAGTACTCTATGGGTACAAAAAAAAAGTATGAAAAAAACATTTTTAATTCTCTTTGATGTACGATGTGATATCGACCGAATGATAAATAAGGCATGCCGGTGCAAACGGCAAGCAAAACGGAGGCCAGAATGGCCTTGTAGAAGGAATCAAAAATCACACCGTTAAGTACTCTATGGGTACAAAAAAAAGTACGAAAAAAACATTTGTAATTAACTTTGAAGTACTGATGTGATATCGACCAGAACGATAAATAAGGCATGCCGGCACAAACGGCAAGCAAAACGGAAGCCAGAATGGCCTTGTACAAGGAATCAAAAATCACACCGTTAAGTACTCTTTGGGTACAAAAAAAGTACGAAAAAAAACGTTTGTAATTCTCTTTGAAGTACGATGTGATATCGACCGAATGAAAATAAGGCACGCCGGCGCAAACGGCAAGCAAAACGGAGGCCGAATGGCCTTGTACAAGGAATCAAAAATCACACCGTTAAGTACTCTTTGGGTACTAAAAAGTATGAAAAAAAACGTTTGTAATTCTCTTTGAAGTACGATGTGATATCGACCGAATGATAAATAAGGCACGCCGGCGCAAACGGCAAGCAAAACGCGGCCGAATGGCCTTGTACAAGGAATCAAAAATCACACCGTTAAGTACTCTATGGGTACAAAAAAAGTATGAAAAAAATCTTTTGTAATTCTCTTTGAAGTCCCGATGTGATATCGACCGAACGATAAATAAGGCACGCCGGCGCAAACGGCAAGCCAAACGGAGGCCGAATGGCCTTGTACAAAGTATCAAAAATCACACCGTTAAGTACTCTATGGGTATAAAAAAAGTATGAAAAAAACATTTGTAATTCTCTTTGAAGTACGATGTGATATCGACCAGAACGATAAATAAGGCATGCCGGTGCAAACGGCAAGCAAAACGGAGGCCAGAATGGCCTTGTAAAAGGAATCAAAAATCACACCGTTAAGTACTCTATGGGTACAAAAAAAAGTACGAAAAAAAACGTTTGTAATTCACTTTGAAGTACTGATGTGATATCGACCAGAACGATAAATAAGGCACGCCGGCGCAAACGGCAAACAAAACGGAGGCCATAATGGCCTTGTACAAGGAATCAAAAATCACACCGTTAAGTACTCTATAGGTACAAAAAAAAGTATGAAAAAAACGTTTGTAATTCTCTTTGAAGTACTGATGTGATATCGACCAGAACGATAAATAAGGCACGCCGGCGCAAACGTCAAGCAAAACGGAGGCCATAATGGCCTTGTACAAGGAATCAAAAATCACACCGTTAAGTACTCTATGGGTACAAAAAAAGTACGAAAAAAACGTTTGTAATTCACTTTGAAGTACTGATGTGATATCGACCAGAACGATAAATAAGGCACGCCGGCGCAAACGGCAAGCAAAACGGAGGCCATAATGGCCTTGTACAAGGAATCAAAAATCACACCGTTAAGTACCCTATGTGCACAAAAAAAAAAGTACGAAAAAAACGTTTGTAATTCTCTTTGAAGTACTGATGTGATATCGACCAGAACGATAAATAAGGCATGCCGGTGCAAACGGCAAGCAAAACGGAGTCCAGAATGGCCTTGTACAAGGAATCAAAAATCACACCGTTTAGTACTCTTTGGGTACAAAAAAAGTACGAAGTAAAACGTTTGTAATTCTCTTTGAAGTACCGATGTGATATCGACCGAATGATAAATAAGGCACGCCGGCGCAAACGGCAAGCAAAACGGAGGCCGAATGGCCATGTACAAGGAATCAAAAATCACACCGTTAAGTACTCTTTGGGTACTAAAAAAGTATGAAAAAAAAAAAACGTTTGTAATTCTCTTTGAAGTACGATGTGATATCGACCGAATGATAAATAAGGCACGCCGGCGCAAATGGCAAGGAAAACGGTGGCCGAATGGCCTTGTACAAGGAATCAAAAATCACACCGTTAAGTACTCTATGGTTCAAAAAAGAGTATGAAAAAAAACGTTTGTAATTCTCTTTGAAGTAATGATGTGATATCGACCAAAACGATAAATAAGGCACGCCGGCGCAAACGGCAAGCAAAATGGAGGCCAGAATGGCCTTGTACAAGGAATCAAAAATCTCACCGTTAAGTACTCTATGTGTACAAAATAAAGTACGAAAAAAACGTTTGTAATTCTCTTTGAAGCATGGATGTGATATCGACCAGAACTATAAATAAGGCACGCCGGCGCAAAAGGCAAGCAAAACGGAGGCCAGAGTGGCCTTGTACAAGGAATCAAAAATCACACTGTTAAGTACTCTATGTGTACAAAAAAAAAGTACGAAAAAAAACGTTTGTAATTCACTTTGAAGTACTAATGTGATATCGACCAGAACGATAAATAAGGCACGACGGCGCAAACGGCAAGCAAAACGGAGGCCGGAATGGCCTTGTACAAGGAATCAAAAATCACACCGTTAAGTACTCTATGGGTACAAGAAAAGTATGAAAAAAATGTTTGTAATTCTCTTTGAAGTACAGATGTGATATCGACCAAACCGATAAATAAGGCATGCCGGCACAAACGGAAAGCAAAACGGAGGCCAGAATGACCTTGTACAAGGAATCAAAAATCACAACTTTAAGTACTCTATGGGTACAAAAAATAGTACGAAAAAAATGTTTTTAATTCTTTTTGAAGTATTGATGTGATATCGACCAGAACGATAAATAAGGCACGCCGGCGCAAACGGCAATCAAAACGGAGGCCAGAATGGACTTGTACAAGGAATCTAAAATCACACCGTTAAGTACTCTATGGGTACAAAAAAAGTATGAAAAAAATGTTTGTAATTCTCTTTGAAGTACTGATGTGATATCGACGAGAATGATAAATAAAGAATGCCGGCGTAAACGGAAAACAAAACGGAGGCCAGAATGGCCTTGTACAAGGAATCAAAAATCACACCGTTAAGTACTCTATGGGTACAAAAAAAAGTACGAAAAAAAAACGTTTGTAATTCACTTTGAAGTACTGATGTGATATCGACCAGAACGATAAATAAGGCACGCCGGCGCAAACGGCAAGCAAAATGGAGGCCAGAATGGCCTTGTGCAAGGAAACAAAAATCACACCGTTAAGTACTCTATGGGTACAAAAAAAAGTATGAAAAAAAACGTTTGTAATTTTCTTTAAAGTATTGATGTGATATCGCCCAGAACGATAAATAAGGCACGCCGGCGCAAACGGCAATTAAAACGGAGGCCAGAATGGCCTAGTACAAGGTATCCAGAATCACACCGTTAAGTACTCTATGGGTATAAAAAAAAGTATGAAGTAAAACATTTGTAATTCTCTTTGATGTACTGATGTGATATCGACCAGAATGATAAATAAGGCACGCCGGTGCAAACGGCAAGCATAACGGAGGCCAGATGGCCTTGTACAAGGAATCAAAAATCACACCATTAAGTACTCTATGTGTACAAAAAGAGTACGAAAAAAACATTTGTAATTCTCTTTGAAGTACGATGTGATATCGACCAGAACGATAAATAAGGCACGTCGGCGCAAACGGCAAGCAAAACGGAGGCCAGAATGACCTTGTTCAAGGAATCAAAAATCACACCGTTAAGTACTCTATGGGTACAAAAAAAGTACGAAAAAAACGTTGGTAATTCTCTTTGAAGTACTGAGGTGATATCGACCAGAATGATAAATAAGGCATGCCGGTGCAAACGGCAAGCAAAACGGAGGCAAGAATGGCCTTGTACAAGGAATCAAAAATCACACCGTTAAGTACTCTATGGGTACAAAAAAATTTACGAAAAAAAATGTTTGTAATTCTCTTTGAAGTACTGATGTGATATCGACGAGAACGATAAAAAAGGCACGCCGGCGCAAACGGCAAGCAAAACGGAGGCCAGAATGGCCTTGTAAAAGGAATCAAAAATCACACCGTTAAGTACTCTATGGGTACAAAAAAAGTACGAAAAAAACGTTTGTAATTCACTTTGAAGTACGATGTGATATCGACCAGAACGATAAATAAGGCACGTCGGCGCAAACGGCAAGCAAAACGGAGGCCAGAATGACCTTGTTCAAGGAATCAAAAATCACACTGTTAAGTACTCTATGGGTACAAAAAAATTACGAAAAAAACGTTGGTAATTCTCTTTGAAGTACTGATGTGATATCGACCAGAATGATAAATAAGGCATGCCGGTGCAAACGGCAAGCAAAACGGAGGCCAGAATGGCCTTGTAGAAGGAATCTAAAATCACACCGTTAAGTATTCTATGGGTACAAAAAAAAAGTACGGAAAAAAAACCTTTGTAATTCACTTTGAAGTACTGATGTGATATCGAGCAGAACGATAAATAAGGCACGCCGGCGCAAACGGCAAGGAAAATGGAGGCCAGAATGGCCTTGTGCAAGGAATCAAAAATCACACCGTTAAGTACACTATGGGTCCAAAAAAAAGTATGAAAAAAACGTTTGTAATTCTCTTTAAAGTATTGATGTGATATCGCCCAGAACGATAAATAAGGCACGTCGGAGCAAACGGCAATCAAAACGGAGGCCAGAATGGCCTTGTACAAAGTATCAAGAATCACACCGTTAAGTACTCTATGGGTATAAAAAAAAAGTATGAAGTAAAACATTTTTAATTCTCTTTGATGTACTGATGTGATATCGACCAGAATGATAAATAAGGCATGCCGGTGCAAACGGCAAGCAAAACGGAGGCCAGAATGGCCTTGTAGAAGGAATCAAAAATCACACCGTTAAGTACTCTATGGGTACAAAAAAAGGTACGAAAAAAACATTTGTAATTAACTTTGAAGTACTGATGTGATATCGACCAGAACGATAAATAAGGCATGCCGGCACAAACGGCAAGCAAAACGGAGGCCGAATGGCCTTGTACAAGGAATCAAAAATCACACCGTTAAGTACTCTTTGGGTACAAAAAAAGTACGAAAAAACGTTTGTAATTCTCTTTGAAGTACGATGTGATATCGACCAGAATGAAAAATAAGGAACGCCGGCGCAAACGGCAAGCAAAACGGAGGCCAGAATGGCCTTGTACAAGGAATCAAAAATAACACCGTTAAGTACTCTTTGGGTACTAAAAAGTATGAAAAGAAACGTTTGTAATTCTCTTTGAAGTACTGATGTGATATCGACCAGAATGATAAACAAGGCACTCCGGCGCCAAATGCAAGGAAAGCGGTGGCCAGAATGGCCTTGTACAAGGAATCAAAAATCACACCGTTAAGTACTCTCTGAGTTCAAAAAAGAGTATGAAAAAAATCTTTTGTAATTCTCTTTGAAGTCCTGATGTGATATCGACCAGAACGATAAATAAGGCACGCCGGAGCAAACTGCAATCAAAACGGAGGCCAGAATGGCCTTGTACAAAGTATCAAGAATCACACCGTTAAGTACTCTATGGGTATAAAAAAATTATGAAGTAAAACATTTTTAATTCTCTTTGATGTACTGATGTGATATCGACCAGAATGATAAATAAGGCATGCCGGTGCAAACGGCAAGCAAAACGGAGGCCAGAATGGCCTTGTAGAAGGAATCAAAAATCACACCGTTAAGTACTCTATGGGTACAAAAAAAAGTACGAAAAAAACGTTTGTAATTCACTTTGAAGTACTGATGTGATATCGACCAGAACGATAAATAAGGCACACCGGCGCAAACGTCAAGCAAAACGGAGGCCATAATGGCCTTGTACAAGGAATCAAAAATCACACCGTTAAGTACCCTATAGGTACAAAAAAAAGTATGAAAATAAACGTTTGTAATTCTCTTTGAAGTACTGATGTGATATCGACCAGAACGATAAATAAGGCACACCGTCGCAAACGTCAAGCAAAACGGAGGCCATAATGGCCTTGTAGAAGGAATCAAAAATCACACCATTAAGTACTCTATGGGTACAAAAAAAGTACGAATAAAAACGTTTGTAATTCACTTTGAAGTACTGATGTGATATCGACCAGAACGATAAATAAGGCACACCGGCGCAAACGTCAAGCAAAACGGAGGCCATAATGGCCTTGTACAAGGAATCAAAAATCACACCGTTAAGTACCCTATATGTACAAAAAAAAAGTACGAAAATAAACGTTTGTAATTCTCTTTGAAGTACTGATGTGATATCGACCAGAACGATATATAAGGCATGCCGGTGCAAACGGCAAGCAAAACGGAGTCCAGAATGGCCTTGTACAAGGAATCAAAATTCACACCGTTTAGTACTCTTTGGGTACAAAAAAAGTACGAAGTAAAACGTTTGTAATTCTCTTTGAAGTACTGATGTGATATCGACCAGAATGAAAAATAAGGAACGCCGGCGCAAACGGCAAGCAAAACGGAGGCCGGAATGGCCATGTACAAGGAATCAAAAATAACACCGTTAAGTACTCTTTGGGTACTAAAAAAGTATGAAAAAAAGTTTGTAATTCTCTTTGAAGTACTGATGTAATATCGACCAGAATGATAAATAAGGCACGCCGGCGCCAAATGCAAGGAAAGCGGTGGCCAGAATGGCCTTGTACAAGGAATCAAAAATCACACCGTTAAGTACTCTATGGGTTCAAAAAAGAGTATGAAAAAAATAGTTTGTAATTCTCTTTGAAGTAATGATGTGATATCGACCAAAACGATAAATAAGGCACGCCGGCGCAAACGGCAAGCAAAATGGAGGACAGAATGGCCTTGCACAAGGAATCAAAAATCTCACCGTTAAGTACTCTATGTGTACAAAATAAAGTACGAAAAAAAGTTTGTAATTCTCTTTGAAGCATGGATGTGATATCGACCAGAACTATAAATAAGGCACGCCGGCGCAAAAGGCAAGCAAAACGGAGGCCAGAGTGGCCTTGTACAAGGAATCAAAAATCACACTGTTAAGTACTCTATGTGTACAAAAAAAAAGTACGAAAAAAAACGTTTGTAATTCACTTTGAAGTACTAATGTGATATCGACCAGAACGATAAATAAGGCACGACGGCGCAAACGGCAAGCAAAACGGAGGCCGGAATGGCCTTGTACAAGGAATCAAAAATCACACCGTTAAGTACTCTATGGGTACAAAAAAAGTATGAAAAAAATGTTTGTAATTCTCTTTGAAGTACTGATGTGATATCGACCAGAACGATAAATAAGGCATGCCGGCACAAACGGAAAGCAAAACGGAGGCCAGAATGACCTTGTACAAGGAATCAAAAATCACAACTTTAAGTACTCTATGGGTACAAAAAATAGTACGAAAAAAATGTTTTTAATTCTTTTTGAAGTATTGATGTGATATCGACCAGAACGATAAATAAGGCACGCCGGCGCAAACGGCAATCAAAACGGAGGCCAGAATGGACTTGTACAAGGAATCTAAAATCACACCGTTAAGTACTCTATGGGTACAAAAAAAAGTATGAAAAAAATGTTTGTAATTCTCTTTGAAGTACTGATGTGATATCGACGAGAATGATAAATAAAGAATGCCGGCGTAAACGGAAAACAAAACGGAGGCCAGAATGGCCTTGTACAAGGAATCAAAAATCACACCGTTAAGTACTCTATGGGTACAAAAAAAAAGTACGAAAAAAAAACGTTTGTAATTCACTTTGAAGTACTGATGTGATATCGACCAGAACGATAAATAAGGCACGCCGGCGCAAACGGCAAGCAAAATGGAGGCCAGAATGGCCTTGTGCAAGGAAACAAAAATCACACCGTTAAGTACTCTATGGGTACAAAAAAAAGTATGAAAAAAAACGTTTGTAATTTTCTTTAAAGTATTGATGTGATATCGCCCAGAACGATAAATAAGGCACGCCGGCGCAAACGGCAATCAAAACGGAGGCCAGAATGGCCTAGTACAAGGTATCCAGAATCACACCGTTAAGTACTCTATGGGTATAAAAAAAAGTATGAAGTAAAACATTTGTAATTCTCTTTGATGTACTGATGTGATATCGACCAGAATGATAAATAAGGCACGCCGGTGCAAACGGCAAGCAAAACGGAGGCCAGATGGCCTTGTACTAGGAATCAAAAATCACACCATTAAGTACTCTATGTGTACAAAAAGAGTACGAAAAAAACATTTGTAATTCTCTTTGAGTACTGATGTGATATCGACCAGAACGACAAATAAGGCACGTCGGCGCAAACGGCAAGCAAAACGGAGGCCAGAATGACCTTGTTCAAGGAATCAAAAATCACACCGTTAAGTACTCTATGGGTACAAAAAAAGTACGAAAAAAACGTTGGTAATTCTCTTTGAAGTACTGAGGTGATATCGACCAGAATGATAAATAAGGCATGCCGGTGCAAACGGCAAGCAAAACGGAGGCCAGAATGGCCTTGTACAAGGAATCAAAAATCACACCGTTAAGTACTCTATGGGTACAAAAAAATTACGAAAAAAAATGTTTGTAATTCTCTTTGAAGTACTGATGTGATATCGACGAGAACGATAAAAAAAGCACGCCGGCGCAAACGGCAAGCAAAACGGAGGCCAGAATGGCCTTGTAAAAAGAATCAAAAATCACACCGTTAAGTACTCTATGGGTACAAAAAAAGTACGAATAAAAACGTTTGTAATTCACTTTGAAGTACTGATGTGATATCGACCAGAACGATAAATAAGGCACGTCGGCGAAAACGGCAAGCAAAACGGAGGCCAGAATGACCTTGTTCAAGGAATCAAAAATCACACTGTTAAGTACTCTATGGGTACAAAAAAATTACGAAAAAAACGTTGGTAATTCTCTTTGAAGTACTGATGTGATATCGATCAGAATGATAAATAAGGCATGCCGGTGCAAACGGCAAGCAAAACGGAGGCCAGAATGGCCTTGTAGAAGGAATCTAAAATCACACCGTTAAGTATTCTATGGGTACAAAAAAAATTACGAAAAAAAATGTTTGTAATTCTCTTTGAAGTACTGATGTGATATCGACAAGAACGGTAAAAAAAGCACGCCGGCGCAAACGGCAAGCAAAACGGAGGCCAGAATGGCCTTGTACAAGGAATCAAAAATCACACCGTTATGTACTCTATGGGTACAAAAAAGTACGAATAAAATTGTTTGTAATTCACTTTGAAGTACTGATGTGATATCGACCAGAACGATAAATAAGGCACACCGGCGCAAACGTCAAGCAAAACGGAGGCCATAATGGCCTTGTACAAGGAATCAAAAATCACACCGTTAAGTACCCTATAGGTACAAAAAAAAGTATGAAAATAAACGTTTGTAATTCTCTTTGAAGTACTGATGTGATATCAACCAGAACGATAAATAAGGCATGCCGGCACAAACGGCAAGCAAAACGGAGGACAGAATGGCCTTGTACAAGGAATCAAAAATCACTCCGTTAAGTACTCTTTGGGTACAAAAAAAGTACGAAGTAAAACGTTTGTAATTCTCTTTGAAGTACTGATGTGATATCGACCATAATGAAAAATAAGGAACGCCGGCGCAAACGGCAAGCAAAACGGAGGCCAGAATGGCCTTGTAGAAGGAATCAAAAATAACACCGTTAAGTACTCTTTGGGTACTAAAAAAGTATGAAAAAAAACGTTTGTAATTCTCTTTGAAGTACTGATGTGATATCGACCAGAATGATAAATAAGGCACGCCGACGCCAAATGCAAGGAAAGCGGTGGCCAGAATGGCCTTGTACAAGGAATCAAAAATCACACCGTTAAGTACTCTCTGAGTTCAAAAAAGAGTATGAAAAAAATCGTTTGTAATTCTCTTTGAAGTAATGATGTGATATCAACCAAAACGATAAATAAGGCACGCCGGCGCAAACGGCAAGCAAAACGGAGGAATGGACATGTACAAGGAATCTAAAATCACACCGTTAAGTACTCTATGGGTACAAAAAAAAAGTATGAAAAAAAATGTTTGTAATTCTCTTTGAAGTACTGATGTGATATCGACGAGAATGATAAATAAAGAAAGCCGGCGTAAACGGCAAACAAAACAGAGGCCAGAATGGCCTTGTACAAGGAATCAAAAATCACACCGTTAAGTACTCTATGGGTACAAAAAAAAGTATGAAAAAAAAAAACGTTTGTAATTCACTTTGAAGTACTGATGTGATATCGAGCAGAACGATAAATAAGGCACGCCGGCGCAAACGACAAGTAAAATGGAGGCCAGAATGGCCTTGTGCAGGGAATCAAAAATCACACCGTTAAGTACTCTATGGGTACAAAAAAAAGAATGAAAAAAACGTTTGTAATTCTCTTTGAAGTACTGATGTGATATCGACCAGAATGATAAATAAGGCACGCCGGCGGAAACGGCAAGCAAAACGGAGGCCAGAATAGCCTTGTACATGGAATAAAAATCACACCGTTATGTACTCTATGGGTACAAAAAAAGTACAAAAGTAAAACATTTGTAATTCTCTTTGAAGTACTGATGTGATATCGACCAGAACGATAAATAAGGCAGGCCAGCGCAAATGGCAAGCAAAACGGAGGCCAGAATGGCCTTGTACAAGGTATCCAGAATCACACCGTTAAGTACTCTATGGGTACAAAAAAAATTACGAAAAAAAAACTTTTGTAATTCTCTTTGAAGTACTGATGTGATATCGACGAGAACGGTAAATAAAGCACGCCGGCGCAAATGGCAAGCAAAACGGAGGCCAGAATGGCCTTCTACAAGGAATCAAAAATCACACCGTTAAGTACTCTATGGGTACAAAAAAAGTACGAATAAAAATGTTTGTAATTCACTTTGAAGTACTGATGTGATATGGAGCAGAACGATAAATAAGGCACGCCGGCGCAAACGTCAAGCAAAACGGAGGCCATAATGGCCTTGTACAAGGAATCAAAAATCACATAGTTAAGTACCCTATAGGTACAAAAAAAAGTACGAAAATAAACGTTTGTAATTCTCTTTGAAGTACTGATGTGATATAGACCAGAACGATAAATAAGGCATGCCGGCGCAAACGGCAAGCAAAACGGAGGCCAGAATGGCCTTGTTCAAGGAATCAAAATTCACACCGTTAAGTACTCTTTGGGTACAAAAAAATGTATGAAGAAAAACGTTTGTAATTCTCTTTGAAGTACTGATGTGATATCGACCAGAACGAGAAATAAGGCATGCCGGCGCAAACGGCAAGCATAACGGAGGCCAGAATGGCCCTGTACAAGGAATCAAAAATCACACCGTTAAGTACTCTATAGGTACAAAAAAAGTACGAAGGAAAACGTTTGTAATTCTCTTTGAAGTACTGATGTGATATCGACCAGAATGAAAAATAAGGAACGCCGGCGCAAACAGCAAACAAAACGGAGGCCAGAATGTCCTTGTACAAGGAATCAAAAATCACACCGTTAAGTACTCTTTGGGTACTAAAAAAGTATGAAAAAAAATGTTTGTAATTCTCTTTGAAGTACTGATGTGATATCGACCAGAATGATAAATAAGGCACGCCGGCGCCAAAGGGAAGGAAAGCGGTGGCCAGAATGGCCTTGTACAAGGAATCAAAAATCACACAGTTAAGTACTCTCTGAGTTCAAAAAAGAGTATGAAAAAAATAGTTTGTAATTCTCTTTGAAGTAATGATGTGATATCGACCAGAACGATAAATAAGGCACGCCGGCGCAAACGGTAAGCAAAATGGATGCCAGAATGGCCTTCACAACGAATCAAAAATCTCACCGTTAACGTACTCTATGTGTACAAAAAAAAGTACGAAAAAAACGTTTGTAATTCTCTTTGAAGCACGGATGTGATATCGACCCGAACTATTAATAAGGCACGCCGGCGCAAAAGGCAAGCGAAACGGAGGTCAGAGTGGCCTTGTAGAAGGAATCAAATATCACACAGTTAAGTATTCAATGGGTACAAAAAAAGTACGAAAAAAACGTTTGTAATTCACTTTGAAGTACTAATGTGATATAAACCAGAACGATAAATAAGGCACGACGGCCCAAACGGCAAGCAAAACGGAGGCCGGAATGGCCTTGTACAAGGAATCAAAAATCACACCGTTAAGTACTCTATGGGTACAAGTAAAGTACGAAAAAAATGTTTGTAATTCTCTTTGAACTACTGATGTGATATCGACCAGAACGATAAATAAGGCATGCCGGCGCAAACGGAAAGCGAAACGGAGGCCAGAATGGCCTTGTACAAGGAATCAAAAATCACACCTTTAAGTACTCTATGGGTACCAAAAATAGTACGAAAAAAATGTTTTCAATTCTCTTTGAAGTATTGATGTGATATCGACCAGAACGATAAATAAGGCACGCCGGCGCAAACGGCAAGAAAAACGGAGGCCAGAATGGCCTTGTACAAGGAATCAAAAATCACACCGTTAAGTACTCTATGGGTGCAAAAAAAAAGTACGAAAAACACGTTTGTAATTCCCTTTGCAGTACTGATGTGATATCGACCAGAACGATAAATAAGGCACACCGGCGCAAACGGCAAGAAAAATGGAGGTCAGAATGGCCATGTACAAGGAATCAAAAATCACACCGTTAAGTACTCTATGGGTACAAAAAAAAGAATGAAAAAAAACGTTTGTAATTCTCTTTGAAGTACTAATGTGATATCGACCAGAATGATAAATAAGGCACGCCGGCGGAAGCGGCAAGCAAAACGGAGGCCAGAATGGCCTTGTACATGGAATCAAAATCACACCGTTATGTACTCTATGGGTACAAAAAAAAAATACGATAAAAAACGTTTGTAATTCTCTTTGAACTACTGATGTGATATCGACGAGAACGGTAAATAAAGCACGCCGGCGCAAACGGCAAGCAAAACGGAGCCCAGAATGGCCCTGTACAAGGAATTAAAAATCACACCGTTAAGTACTCTATGGGTACAAAAAAAAGTACGAAAAAAACGTTTGTAATTCACTTTGAAGTACTGATGTGATATCGACCAGAACGATAAATAAGGCACGCCGGCGCAAACGGCAAGCAAAACGGAGGCCATAATGGCCTTGTACAAGGAATCAAAAATCACACCGTTAAGTACCCTATAGGTACAAAAAAAAGTATGAAAATAAACGTTTGTAATTCTCTTTGAAGTACTGATGTGATATCGACCAGAACGATAAATAAGGCATGCCGGCGCAAACGGCAAGCAAAACGGAGGCCAGAATGGCCTTGTACAAGGAATCTAAAATCACACCGTTAAGTACTCTATGGGTACAAAAAAAAGGTATGAAAATAAACGTTTGTAATTCTCTTTGAAGTAATGATGTGATATCAACTAGAACGATAAATAAGGCACGCCGGCGCAAACGGCAAGCAAAATGGAGGCCATAATGGCCTTGCACAAGGAATCAAAAATCTCACCGTTAAGTACTCTATGTGTACAAAATAAAGTACGAAAAAAACGTTTGTAATTCTCTTTGAAGCACGGATGTGATATCGAACAGAACTATAAATAAGGCACGCTTGCGCAAAAGGCAAGAAAAACGGAGGCCAGAGTGGCCTTGTACAAGGAATCAAAAATCTCACCGTTAAGTACTCTATGGGTACAAAAAAAAGTACGAAAAAAAACGTTTGTAATTCACTTTGAAGTACAAATATGATATCGACCAGAATGATAAATAAGGCACGCCGGCGCAAACGGCAAGCAAAACGGAGCCCAGAATGGCCTTGTACAAGGAATCTAAAATCACACCGTTAAGTACTCTATGGGTACAAAAAAAGTATGAAAAAAAATGTTTGTAATTCTCTTTGAAGTACTGATGTGATATCGACGAGAACGATAAATAAAGAATGCCGGCGTAATCGGCAAGCAAAACGGAGGCCAGAATGGCCTTGTACAAGGAATCAAAAATCACACCGTTAAGTACTCTATGGGTACAAAAAAAAGTATGAAAAAAACGTTTGTAATTCACTTTGAAGTACAGATGTGATATCGACCAGAACAATAAATAAGGCACGCCGGCGCAAACGGCAAGCAAAACGGAGGTCAGAATGGCCTTGTACAAGGAATCAAAAATCACACGTTTAAGTACTCTATGGGTACAAAAAATAGTACCAAAAAAATGTTTTTAATTCTCTTTGAATCACTGATGTGATATCGACCAGAGTGATAAATAAGGCACGCCGGCGAAAATGTCAAGCAAAACGGAGGCCAGAATGGCCTTGTACAAGGAATAAAAAATCACACCGTTAAGTACTCTATGGGTACAAAAAAAAGTACGAAAAAAACGTTTGTAATTAACTTTGAAGTACTGATGTGATATCGACCAGAACGATAAATAAAGCACGCCGGCGCAAACGGCAAGCAAAACGGAGGTCAGAATGGCCTTGTATAAGGAATCAAAAATCACACCGTTAAGTACTCTATGGGTACAAAAAAAAGTATGAAAAAAACGTTTGTAATTCTCTTTGAAGTACTGATGTGATATCGACCAGAACGATAAATAAGGCACGCCGGCGCAAACGGCAAGCAAAACGGAGGCCAGAATGGCCTTGTACAAGGAATCAAAATCACACCGTTAAGTACTCTATGGGTACAAAAAAAAAGTACAAAAAAAACGTTTGTAATTCTCTTTGAAGTACTGATGTGATATCGACCAGAACGATAAATAAGGCACACCGGCGCAAACGGCAAGCAAAACGGAGGCCAGAATGGCCTTGTACAAGGAATCAAAAATCACACCGTTAAGTACTCTATGGGTACAAAAAAAAGTACGAAAAAAAACGTTTGTAATTCTCTTTGAACTACTGATGTGATATCGACTAGAACGGTAAATAAGGCACGCCGGCGCAAACGGCAAGCAAAACGGAGGCCAGAATGGCCTTGTACAAGGAATCAAAATCACACCGTTAAGTACTCTATGGGTACAAAAAAAAGTACAAAAAATACGTTTGTAATTCTCTTTGAAGTACTGATGTGATATCGACCAGAACGATAAATAAGGCACGCCGGCGCAAACGGCAAGCAAAACGGAGGCCGAATGGCCTTGTACAAGGTATCAAAATCACACCGTTAAGTACTCTATGGGTACAAAAAAAAGTACGAAAAAACATTTGTAATTCTCTTTGAAGTACCGATGTGATATCGACCAACGATAAATAAGGCACGCCGGCGCAAACGGCAAGCAAAACGGAGGCCGAATGGCCTTGTACAAGGAATCAAAAATCACACGCTTAAGTACTCTATGGGTACAAAAAAAGTACGAAAAAAACGTTTGTAATTCTCTTTGAAGTACGATGTGATATCGACCGAACGATAAATAAGGCACGCCGGCGCAAACGGCAAGCAAAACGGAGGCCGAATGGCATTGTACAAGGAATCAAAAATCACACCTTAAGTACTCTATGGGTACAAAAAAAGTACGAAAAAAACGTTTGTAATTCTCTTTGAAGTACGATGTGATATCGACCGAACGATAAATAAGGCACGCCGGCGCAAACGGCAAGCAAAACGGAGGCCGAATGGCCTTGTACATGGAATCAAAATCACACCGTTAAGTACTCTATGGGTACAAAAAAAGTACTAAAAAAACGTTTGTAATTCTCTTTGAAGTACCGATGTGATATCGACCGAACGATAAATAAGGCACGCCGGCGCAAACGGCAAGCAAAACGGATGCCGAATGGCCTTGTACAAGGAATCAAAAATCACACCTTAAGTACTCTATGGGTACAAAAAATAGTACGAAAAACATGTTTTTAATTCTCTTTGAAGTATTGATGTGATATCGAGCAGAACGATAAATAAGGCACGCCGGCGCAAACGGCAAGCAAAACGGAGGCCAGAATGGCCTTGTACAAGGAATCAAAAATCACACCGTTAAGTACTCTATGGGTACAAAAAAAAGTACGAAAAAAATGTTTGTAATTCTTTTTGAAGTACTGATGTGATATCGACGAGAACGATAAATAAGGAACGCCGGCGCAAACGGCAAGCAAAACGGAGGCCAGAATGGCATTGTACAAGGAATCAAAATTCACACCGTTAAGTACTCTATGGGTACAAAAAAAGTACGAAAAAAAAACGTTTGTAATTCTCTTTGAAGTACTGATGTGATATCGACCAGAACGATAAATAAGGCACGCCGGCGCAAACGGCAAGCAAAACGGAGGCCGAATGGCCTTGTACAAGGAATCAAAAATCACACCGTTAAGTACTCTATGGGTACAAAAAAAGTATGAAAAAAAACGTTTGTAATTCTCTTTGAAGTACGATGTGATATCGACCGAACGATAAATAAGGCACGCCGGCGCAAACGGCAAGCAAAACGGAGGCCGAATGGCCTTGTACAAGGAATCAAAATCACACCATTAAGTACTCTATGGGTACGAAAAAAAGTACGAAAAAAACGTTTGTAATTCTCTTTGAAGTACGATGTGATATCGACCAGAACGATAAATAAGGCACGCCGGCGCAAACGGCAAGCAAAACGGAGGCCAGAATGGCCTTGTACAAGGAATCAAAAATCACACCGTTAAGTACTCTATGGGTACGAAAAAAAGTACGAAAAAAAACGTTTGTAATTCTCTTTGAAGTACTGATGTGATATCGACCAAAACGATAAATAAGGCACGCCGGCGCAAACGGCAAGCAAAACGGAGGCCGGAATGGCCTTGTACAAGGAATCAAAAATCACACAGTTAAGTACTCTATGGGTACGAAAAAAAGTACGAAAAAAAAAAAAGTTTGTAATTTTCTTTGAAGTACGATGTGATATCGACCGAACGATAAATAAGGCACGCCGGCGCAAACGGCAAGCAAAACGGAGGCCGAATGGCCTTGTACAAGGAATCAAAAATCACACCGTTAAGTACTCTATGGGTACAAAAAAAGTACGAAAAAAAACGTTTGTAATTCTTTGAAATACCGATGTGATATCGACCAGAACGATAAATAAGGCACGCCGGCGCAAACGGCAAGCAAAACGGAGGCCCGAATGGCCTTGTACAAGGAATCAAAAATCACACCGTTAAGTACTCTATGGGTACGAAAAAGTACGAAAAAAACGTTTGTAATTCTCTTTGAAGTACTGATGTGATATCGACCAGAACGATAAATAAGGCACGCCGGCGCAAACGGCAAGCAAAACGGAGGCCGAATGGCCTTGTACAAGGAATCAAAAATCACACCGTTAAGTACTCTATGGGTACAAAAAAAGTACGAAAAAAACGTTTGTAATTCTCTTTGAAGTATTGATGTGATATCGACCGAACGATAAATAAGGCACGCCGGCGCAAACGGCAAGCAAAACGGAGGCCGAATGGCCTTGTACAAGGAATCAAAAATCACACTATTAAGTACTCTATGGGTACGAAAAAATTACGAAAAAAACGTTTGTAATTCTCTTTGAAGTACGATGTGATATCGACCGAACGATAAATAAGGCACGCCGGCGCAAACGGCAAGCAAAACGGAGGCCGAATGGCCTTGTACAAGGAATCAAAAATCACACCATTAAGTACTCTATTCGTACGGAAAAAAGTACGAAAAAAAACGTTTGTAATTCTCTTTGAAGTACCGATGTGATATCGACCGAACGATAAATAAGGCACGCCGGCGCAAACGGCAAGCAAAACGGAGGCCGAATGGCCTTGTACAAGGAATCAAAAATCACACGTTAAGTACTCTATGGGTACGAAAAAAAGTACGAAAAAAAACGTTTGTAATTCTCTTTGAAGTACCGATGTGATATCGACCAGAACGATAAATAAGGCACGCCGGCAAAAACGGCAAGCAAAACGGAGGCCAGAATGGCCTTGTACAAGGAATCAAAAATCACACCGTTAAGTACTCATTGGGTACAAAAAAAGTACGAAAAAAAAGTTTGTAATTCTCTTTGAAGTTGATACGAATCATAATGGTCAAAACATAGATATTGATGTTTTGAAAGCTGATCCACTTGTGCTTCGAGATGGTCCAATCACGAGGTCACAAAAGAGGAAGTTCGAGGAAGCGTTGAAGAATCTCGTTTTGGCAACTTTCAAAGAACACGTTGGGCTTCTCAAGAATGAAGACTTGGCCATTTTATCCTATTTATCTTGTAATTGGGGTTAATGGGCCATGTGGGGAACTATTTTCCTTTTTTGGCATTATTTCCATTTTTAGCTGATATAAGCCCAACCCAACCTAAACTATTTTTCTTTTGGGTTTTGATTTAATCCAAAGCCCAAAATCTTTTGTCCAACACCTTTGGGGAAGGTCCATAAGCACAAATCATTTCCATCAACTTTAAACCCAGCCCAAAATCCAAAACCTTTTTCATCTTATTTTTGAGGAAAAAACCAATAACCCAAAACATCCTATTTTCGAGTTGGACCACCCAAAGCCCATTTTCTCTTATTAAAATTCGTGTGGAGTATGTTGTGTAATCCCACATTGAGTTTTCAGCCATGTTTAAATAATTTTCATGCCTATATAAGGCATATGATTGTACTTGAAAACTTAGACAATATTTGAGTGAAAAACTTATCATTTTTCTTAAATTCGTGTATGAGTTTAAGTGAGTTAGGAAGGTTCCTTGCCGATTGGGTATTCTTGCTAACTTGGAGAATTTATCAAAGGGTTGAGCATCCCTTTGTGTGGCATTCTCAACTTGGAGGACTTAAGGTGCTGATTCCTTAAGAAATCTAAGTCTTTTTAGCTCTCCTTTGCCATTGATACTTCAGTCTAGATCCAATTTTCATATCATTTGGTATCAGAGACTTAGGGATTGAGGTATCAAATATCCTTCTTTTTTTTTTTTTTTGTTTTCCTGTTCCATTTTCGTTTTTTTTGTTCTTCATATAAAAAATAAAAAAAATAAAAAAAAACGTGCCCTGAATTTTTTTCAGACTATTTTTGTTGTATTTTGCTTCCTTAAGTGCTGAATCTTTTGATGTATCATTGTGTTCTTTTTCGATTTTCGAATATTAAGCCTACGTGTTGAAAAACTTTCATCTTCTTTGCATGATCTTCAAGTTGTTCATACCATCTTCAAATCTTCATCTCATGTTCATATAATCTTCATCAATAATTCCATCATTTTTTTTTTCCTTCCCATTTTTCTCGTCCATAAATTCTGCCGTGAGTTGTTTGTGTAACTCCCAACCTTTCAGCTCTTCTTATTAAGTGTTTTAAGTGTATTATTATTGCTATCTTGCATTCCTTATTACTACCTCATTAAATAAGTGTAGTAAGTGTTGGATAATAGTTACTTTATTGATATTTCAAAAAAAAAAAAAAAACAAAAAAAAAGAGATATTCAGGTCGCAAGTTTCCAAAAAAAAAAAAAAAAAAAAAAAACAAAAAACAAAAAAACAAAAAAAGAAAAAGAAACGAGTGGCAGTTGTGTTTGTTACGGTGGTGCAAGTACTTTTAGTCTCATCTTGTATTCCAAACCAATCCTTTTTTCTTTCCAACCTATTCCGTGTTTAGTTTGTTGAGGGATTTGACATCTTGAGTCCTTTTTGTTTGCTGAATTGACCACGCTTTTTATTGCTCAACTTTTGATTCATTTAACGGTTTGCAATTACCTAACGCGGGAGTGAGGGTGAGTGCTAAACACGAGAGAATTTGTGAGCAATAATGGCTGGACAGGAGGAAACAAATTGGGAGGGTAGGTTCCGTCTTCATCAAGAGGCTGTTAATGGTCAAATGACAACTCGTTTTGAAGAACTTCAACAAACCATTGCGGATCAAATAACTGAAATGTTCCAACAACATGGTATTGGAAACGGTGGAGGTCGTGGACGTGGTAGAGGAAATAGGGGCCGTGGTAATATGGCTGGTCGTGATGATGTTGGGGGACGTGGTGGTTTTGGTGGTCGAGGTCATGTGGAGGATGATGACTACAGTGACATAGCTGATGATAATGAGCACGCTGACTTTGAAGATGTTCATGGTGATAGTTTGCGTGGGTTGAAATATAAGATTCCTTCTTTTGATGGAAAGGCTGATCCGGGGAAGTATTTGGCATGGGAAATGAAAATGAACCAAATTTTCTCGGTTCATAATTATAGTGATGCGAAAAAGGCAAAAATTGCAACCTTGGAGTTTACGGATTATGCAATGAGTTGGTGGCATAGTTTTCAAGAAAACCGTAGACGAAGGGGTGAACCTCCTATTAATAGTTGGACTCTTTTGACGGAGCATATGAGGTCAAGTGGGTTCCCAATCACTATTTTCGGGACCAAGGTTTTAAATTACAACAATTATCACAAGCGGGGAAGTCGGTTGAGGAATTTCACGAGGAGATGCAATTGACTATGCTTCGGGCAAACATCATTGAACCCGAAGATGTAACTATGCAGCGTTTTTTATGTGGTTTACGGGATGATATTGCGGGACAAGTGGAACTACAAAACTATCAATCTTTAACTGATATGGTGAATGGTGCTCTTATGGTTGAAAGGAGGCTGAAAGCAAGACGAGAGGAACGTGCTAAGGCAAATAAATCATTTGGGTATCGCAGCTCTTTTACACCATCTTTCCAACAAGGTGGATCGTCTCATGCTGATTATACGAAGAAGGTTGATAGTGGGGTGAAACCCAATGTTCACAAAAGCAAGCTGAATGAGATATTAAGTCCTAATAAAGGTAAAGCGGCTGAAGTGGGGCGTTCTCGGGATATTGAATGCTTCAAATGCAAGGGCAAAGGACATTATGCAGCAAATTGTCCAAATAAACGTACCATGACGATTTTGGGGCAGCCTTTACCTCGTGATGATTATGAATCTCATTCGGAGGATGATGAGAATGATGATGATGATGCAGTCCAAGATGACACTTTAGATGCACATGCTACACATGATTATGGTGCTTGTTATGTGATTCGGAAGACTTTGGCCATTCATACAAAGTTGGACGAGTCAATTCAGCGGGAAAACATTTTTCACTCAACATGTGGCATTGCGGGGCGCACTTGCAACTATATCATCGATTCGGGGAGTTGTGCGAATTTGGTAAGCCAAACACTTGTTAAAGACTTTAATATTGCTGTTTTACCGCATCCCCACCCGTATAGTTTGCAATGGATGAATGATGTGGCGGATGTACGTGTGGCTACCCAAGCACTTGTTAAATTTCGAGTCGGTAAATTGGTGGATGAAGTTTTATGTGACGTAGTACCTTTGTTTGTTACGCATTTATTATTGGGGAGACCTTGGCAATATGATAGGGCTGCATTGTATAATGGTCGTTTGAATACTTGGAGTTTGCATTTACATGGTCATACGATTACTTTACATCCGATGACACCGGCTCAAGTTCATTCCGAACAGCTGCGTATGACTAATTCTCGAAAAGCTGCTGCGTTTAGTGAGCAAAAAAATGATAAAGAGGGAGAAAAAGTCGAAAATAAGCAAGTTGTTCCGGAGAGAAAAAAAAATGAGGGCGCTTTATCACACTTTGAGGGCAAAAGAAAAGTCGAAAATATAAGTGTGAGGGAGGGTGTTTCCGTTCCAAATGAGGGAGTTAAAAGGATGGTGCAGCTGCGTGAGGGAGTGGGAGCCTCAAAACACGAGGGTAAAATAAAAGTTGAAAAGAATAATGGTAAGGGTGTGAAGCACAATTTTCTTGCCAAGTCTAGTTTAATCACTACGACTATCAATGGTGGGAACTTCGTTTTTCTCATTTATTTTAAGGAAGTCGTCCCCTCTCCCATTTGTTTGATTACCATTGCTGATCTAACATCTTCTCTTCCAAGTGTTGTATGTTCGGTTTTGCAGGAATATGCTGATGTGTTTCCGGAGGAAGAACCAAGTGGTTTGCCACCACTACGTGGTGTGGAGCATCAAATCGACTTAATTCCGGGTGCTACTCTTCCAAACCGACCAGCCTATAGGGCCAATCCTACGGAAACAAAAGAAATTCAAAGACAAGTGGCGGAGCTGTTAGAAAAAGGCAAGATACGTGAATCTTTAAGTCCTTGTGCCGTACCCGTCATTGTGGTTCCTAAGAAGAATGGTGAATGGCGGATGTGCACCGACCGTCGTGCAATCAATAATATCACGGTAAAGTATCGCTATCCTATTCCTAGGTTAGACGATATGCTGGATGAGTTGCATGGTAGTAAATTCTTTAGCAAGATAGATTTGAAAAGTGGTTATCACCAAGTCCGTATTCGTGAGGGTGATGAGTGGAAAACAGCCTTTAAAACTAAGTTTGGTCTTTATGAGTGGTTGGTTATGCCATTCGGGCTTACAAATGCACCTTCCACGTTTATGCGTTTAATGCATGAAGTGCGCGTGAATTTATTGGTCATTTTGTGGTAGTTTATTTCGATGACATATTAATTTATAGCACCACACTTGATGATCATGTTGCACATTTACAAGCTGTTCTTGATACACTTAGGCATGCTAAGTTGTATGCTAACCTTAAGAAGTGTGAGTTTTGCTTGGATCGCATTGTTTTTCTTGGTTTTGTGGTTAGTGACAAAGGCGTTGAAGTTGATCAAGAAAAGATTCGGGCAATCAAGGAGTGGCCTGACCTCAAAAACGTGGCTGATGTTAGGAGTTTCATTGGCTTGGCTGGCTTCTACAGACGGTTTGTGAAAGATTTTAGCACCATTGCTGCTCCTTTGACCGAGTTGGTGAAGAAAAATGCAGCCTTCAATTGGGAAGATCGTCACAGGGAGTCTTTTGAAACTTTAAAGCTTAAGCTTATTTCAGCCCCTATACTTGCCTTACCCGATTTTGATAAAATGTTTGAATTAGAATGTGATGCATCGGGTGTTGGTGTGGGTGGTGTTTTAATGCAAGAAAAACGACCTGTGGCATATTTTAGTGAGAAGTTAAAAGGTGCTCATTTGAATTATTCTACGTATGATAAGGAGCTTTATGCCTTGATTCGTTGTTTGCAAACTTGGCAACATTACCTTAGGCCTCGTGAGTTTATTATTCATACGGACCATGAGTCTTTAAAATATCTTAAGGGTCAAGGTAAGTTGAGTAAACGACATATCCGCTATATTGAATTCATCGAGTCATTCCCTTATGTCATTAAGTTTAAGAAGGGAAAAGAAAACATAGTTGCGGATGCTTTGTCTAGGCGTTATTCCTTGATTACATCTTTACAAACTAAGTTACTTGGTTTTGAGCATATTAAGGATTTATATGCTGATGATGTCGACTTTGGTGATATTTTTACTAAGTGTCCTTCATCTACTTTGCCTGATTATTCTGTGCATGAGGGTTTTCTTTACAAAGGTGATAAGCTGTGTATTCCTAGATCTTCCATGCGTGAATTATTCTTGAGGGAGTCTCATGGGGGTGGTTTAATGGGACACTTTGGGGTAGATAAGACTTTGGATATGTTGCGCACACATTTCTATTGGCCACGTATGAAAGCTGATGTGATTAAATTTTGTGCTTCTTGTCTTGTGTGTAAGCATGCTAAGTCACGTTTGCAGCCCCATGGATTGTACACTCCCCTACCTATTCCTACATCTCCTTGGACCGACATTTCTATGGACTTTGTGTTAGGTTTGCCTCGGTCTAGGAATGGTAAGGATTCTGTGTTTGTGGTGGTGGATCGTTTTTCTAAAATGGCTCATTTTATTCCATGTAATAAGACCAATGATGCTTCATATATCGCTGATTTGTTCTTTAAAGAAATTGTTCGTTTGCATGGAATTCCTCGTACTATTGTGAGTGATCGTGACACTAAATTTGTGAGTCATTTTTGGAGGGTGCTATGGATGCGTTTGGGTACTTATCTATTATTTTCTACGTCTTTTCACCCACAAACTGATGGGCAAACGGAAGTTGTTAATCGAGTGTTGGGACAACTTCTAAGAATTGTTGTGAAAAGTAATTTAAAGAATTGGGAATCTTGTTTGCCTTATGTGGAATTTGCTTATAATCGTGCTAAACATTCAAACCTACTCAATATGCACCATTTGAGCTTGTTTATGGGTTTTTACCGGCTGCTCCCTTTGACTTTGTTCCTATTCCTACTGGTGCGCAGGTTAGCTTGGATGGAGAGGCAAAGGCTGATCTTGTGAAAGCATTGCATGAAAAGGCACGGCTGAATGTTGAGAGAGCAACCGCGAGTTACATGAAGAAAGCAAATAAAGGACGCAAGGAGCTGATTTTCGAGCCTGGTGATTTGGTGTGGCTACACCTTCGCAAAGAGAGATTTCCACATTTCCGCAAGTCAAAGCTGAATGCACGTGGTGATGGCCCTTTTCAAGTGCTCGAGAGGATTAACAACAATGCCTACAAGCTGGACATACCTCCGGATTGGAATATTTCGCCTACTTTCAACGTTTCTGATTTGTCTCCTTATGACGCTTCTTTTGATCTGAGGACAGATCCTTTCCAGCCGGGAGGGAATGATACGAATCATAATGGTCAAAACATAGATATTGATGTTTTGAAAGCTGATCCACTTGTGCTTCGAGATGGTCCAATCACGAGGTCACAAAAGAGGAAGTTCGAGGAAGCGTTGAAGAATCTCGTTTTGGCAACTTTCAAAGAACACGTTGGGCTTCTCAAGAATGAAGACTTGGCCATTTTATCCTATTTATCTTGTAATTGGGGTTAATGGGCCATGTGGGGAACTATTTTCCTTTTTTGGCATTATTTCCATTTTTAGCCGATATAAGCCCAAATTTCAACCTAAACTATTTTTCTTTTGGGTTTTGATTTAATCCAAAGCCCAAAATCTTTTGTCCAACACCTTTGGGGAAGGTCCATAAGCACAAATCATTTCCATCAACTTTAAACCCAGCCCAAAATCCAAAACCTTTTTCATCTTATTTTTGAGGAAAAAAACCCAATAACCCAAAACATCCTATTTTCGAGTTGGACCACCCAAAGCCCATTTTCTCTTATTAAAATTCGTGTGGAGTATGTTGTGTAATCCCACATTGAGTTTTCAGCCATGTTTAAATAATTTTCATGCCTATATAAGGCATATGATTGTACTTGAAAACTTAGACAATATTTGAGTGAAAAACTTATCATTTTTCTTAAATTCGTGTATGAGTTTAAGTGAGTTAGGAAGGTTCCTTGCCGATTGGGTATTCTTGCTAACTTGGAGAATTTATCAAAGGGTTGAGCATCCCTTTGTGTGGCATTCTCAACTTGGAGGACTTAAGGTGCTGATTCCTTAAGAAATCTAAGTCTTTTTAGCTCTCCTTTGCCATTGATACTTCAGTCTAGATCCAATTTTCATATCAAATTCTCGTTGAAGTACTGATGTGATATCGACCAGAACAATAAATAAGGCACGCCGGCGCAAACGGTAAGCGAAACGGAGGCCGAATGGCCTTGTACAAGGAATCAAAAATCACACCATTAAGTACTCTATGGGTACGAAAAAAAGTACGAAAAAAAACGTTTGTAATTCTCTTTGAAGTACGATGTGATATCGACCGAACGATAAATAAGGCACGCCGGCGCAAACGGCAAGCAAAACGGAGGCCGAATGGCCTTGTACAAGGAATCAAAAATCACACGCTTAAGTACTCTATGGGTACAAAAAAAGTACGAAAAAAAACGTTTGTAATTCTCTTTGAAGTACGATGTGATATCGACAAGAACGATAAATAAGGCACGCCGGCGCAAACGGCAAGCAAAACGGAGGCCAGAATGGCCTTGTACAAGGAATCAAAAATCACACCGTTAAGTACTTTATGGGTACAAAAAAAAGTACGAAAAAAAAAGTTTGTAATTCTCTTTGAAGTACGATGTGATATCGACCGAACGATAAATAAGGCACGCCGGCGCAAACGGCAAGCAAAACGGAGGCGAATGGCCTTGTACAAGGAATCAAAAATCACACCGTTAAGTACTCTATGGGTACAAAAAAGTATGAAAAAAGCGTTTGTAATTCTCTTTGAAGTACTGATGTGATAACGACCGAACATTAAATAAGGCATGCCGTGCAAACGGCAAGCAAAACGGAGGCCATAATGGCCTTGTACAAGGAATCAAAAATCACACCGTTAAGTACTCTATGGGTACGAAAAAAAGTACGAAAAAAAATGTTTGTAATTCTCTTTGAAGTACTGATGTGATATCGACCAGAACGATAAATAAGGCACGCCGGCGCAAACGGCAAGCAAAACGGAGGCCAGAATGGCCTTGTACAAGGAATCAAAAATCACACCGTTAAGTACTCTATGGGTACAAAAAAAGTACGAAAAAAAAAGTTTGTAATTCTCTTTGAAGTACTGATGTGATATCGACCAAAACGATAAATAAGGCACGCCGGCGAAAACGGCAAGCAAAACGGAGGCCAGAATGGCCTTGTACAAGGAATAAAAAATCACACCGTTAAGTACTCTATGGGTACGAAAAAAAGTACGAAAAATAACGTTTGTAATTCTCTTTGAAGTACGATGTGATATCGACCGAACGATAAATAAGGCACGCCGGCGCAAACGGCAAGCAAAACGGAGGCCGAATGGCCTTGTACAAGGAATCAAAAATCACACCGTTAAGTACTCTATGGGTACAAAAAAAAGTACGAAAAAAAACGTTTGTAATTCTCTTTGAAGTATTGATGTGATATCGACCAGAACGATAAATAAGGCACGTCCGGCGCAAACGGCAAGCAAAACGGAGGCAATGGCCTTGTACAAGGAATCAAAAATCACACCGTTAAGTACTCAAATGGGTACGAAAAAAAGTACGAAAAAAAACGTTTGTAATTCTCTTTGAAGTACTAATGTGATATCGACCAACGATAAATAAGGCACGCCGGCGCAAACGGCAAGCAAAACGGAGGCCGAATGGCCTTGTACAAGGAATCAAAATCACACCGTTAAGTACTCTATGGGTACAAAAAAAGTACGAAAAAAAATGTTTGTAATTCTCTTTGAAGTACGATGTGATATCGACCGAACGATAAATAAGGCACGCCGGCGCAAACGGCAAGCAAAACGGAGGCCGAATGGCCTTGTACAAGGAATCAAAAATCACACCGTTAAGTACTCTATGGGTACAAAAAAAGTACGAAAAAAACGTTTGTAATTCTCTTTGAAGTACGATGTGATATCGACCGAACGATAAATAAGGCACGCCGGCGCAAACGGCAAGCAAAACGGAGGCCGAATGGCCTTGTACAAGGAATCAAAAATCACACCGTTAAGTACTCTTTGGGTACAAAAAAAACACGAAAAAAAAAGTTTGTAATTCTCTTTGAAGTAATGATGTGATATCGACCAGAACGATAAATAAGGCACGCCGGCGCAAACGGCAAGCAAAACGGAGGCAAGAATGGCCTTGTACAAGGAATCAAAAATCACACCATTAAGTACTCTATGGGTACAAAAAAAAGTACGAAAAAAAAACGTTTGTAATTCTCTTTGAAGTACTGATGTGATATCGACCAGAACGATAAATAAGGCACGCCGGCGCAAACGGCAAGCAAAACGGAGGCTAGAATGGCCTTGTACAAGGAATCAAAAATCACACCGTTAAGTACTCTATGGTACAAAAAAAAAGTACGAAAAAAAACGTGTGTAATTCTCTTTGAAGTACTGATGTGATATCGACCGAACGATAAATAAGGCACGCCGGCGCAAACGGCAAGCAAAACGGAGGCCGAATGGCCTTGTACAAGAATCAAAAATCACACCGTTAAGTACTCAATGGGTACAAAAAAGTACGAAAAAAACGTTTGTAATTCTCTTTGATGTACGATGTGATATCGACCGAACGATAAATAAGGCACGCCGGCACAAACGGCAAGCAAAACGGAGCCATAATGGCCTTGTACAAGGAATCAAAAATCACACCGTCAAGTTAAGTACTCTATGGGTACTAAAAAAGTATGAAAAAAAAAAAAAACGTTTGTAATTCTCTTTGAAGTACCGATGTGATATCGACCAGAACGATAAATAAGGCACGCCGGCGCAAACGGCAAGCAAAACGGAGGCCAGAATGGCCTTGTACAAGGAATCAAAAATCACACCGTTAAGTACTCTATGGGTACAAAAAAAAGTATGAAAAAAAATGTTTGTAATTCTCTTTGAAGTACTGATGTGATATCGACCAGAACGATAAATAAGGCACGCCGGCGCAAATGGCAAGCAAAACGGAGGCCAGAATGGCCTTGTACAAGGAATAAAAAATCACACCGTTAAGTACTCTATGGGTACAAAAAAAAGTACGAAAAAAAACTTTTGTAATTTTCTTTGAAGTACGATGTGATATCGACCGAACGATAAATAAGGCACGCCGGCGCAAACGGCAAGCAAAACGGAGGCCGAATGGCCTTGTACAAGGAATCAAAATCACACTATTAAGTACTCTATGGGTACAAAAAAAGTACGAAAAAACGTTTGTAATTTTCTTTGAAGTACCGATGTGATATCGACCGAACGAAAATAAGGCACGCCGGCGCAAACGTCAAGCAAAACGGAGGCCGAATGGCCTTGTACAAGGAATCAAAAATCACACCGTTAAGTACTCTATGGGTACAAAAAAAGTACGAAAAAAACCATTTGTAATTCTCTTTGAAGTACTGATGTGATATCGGCCAGAACGATAAATAAGGCATGCCGGCGCAAACGGCAAGCAAAACGGAGGCCATAATGGCCTTGTACAAGGAATCAAAATCACACCGTTAAGTACTCTATGGGTACAAAAAAAAGTACGAAAAAAATCATTTGTAATCTCTTTGAAGTACTGATGTGAGATCGAACAGAACGATAAATAAGGCATGCCGGCGCAAACGGCAAGCAAAACGGAGGCCGAATGGCCTTGTACAAGGAATCAAAATCACACCGTTAAGTACTACTCATGGGTACAAAAAAAGTATGAAAAAAAACGTTTGTAATTCTCTTTGAAGTACCGATGTGATATCGACCGAACGATAAATAAGGCACGCCGGCGCAAACGGCAAGCAAAACGGAGGCCGAATGGCCTTGTACAAGGAATCAAAAATCACACCATTAAGTACTCTATGGGTACAAAAAAAAGTACGAAAAAAACGTTTGTAATTCTCTTTGAAAGTACGTTGTGATATCGACCGAACGATAAATAAGGCATGCCGGCGCAAACGGCAAGCAAAACGGAGGCCGAATGGCCTTGTACAAGGAATCAAAAATCACACCGTTAAGTACTCTATGGGTACAAAAAAAGTAAGAAAAAAAAAGTTTGTAATTCTCTTTGAAGTACGATGTGATATCGACAAGAACGATAAATAAGGCACGCCGGCGCAAACGGCAGCAAAACGGAGGCCGAATGGCCTTGTCCAAGGAATCAAAAATCACACGTTAAGTACTTTATGGGTACAAAAAAAAGTACGAAAAAAATGTTTGCAATTCTCTTTGAAGTACGATGTGAGATATCGACCGAACGATAAATAAGGCACACCGTCGCAAACGGAAAGCAAAACGGAGGCCGAATGGCTTGTACAAGGAATCAAAAATCACACCGTTATGTACTCTATGGGTACAAAAAAAAAGTACGAAAAAAACGTTTGTAATTCTCTTTGAAGTATTGATGTGATATCGACCGAACGATAAATAAGGCACGCCGGCGCAAACGGCAAGCAAAACGGAGGCTTGTATAAGGAATCAAAATCACACCGTTAAGTACTCTTTGGGTGCAAAAAAAGTACGAAAAAAACGTTTGTAATTCTCTTTGAAGTAATAATGTGATATCGACCAGAACGTTAAATAAGGCACGCCGGCACAAACGGCAAGCAAAATGGAGGCCAAAATGGCCTTGTACAAGGAATCTAAAATCACACGTTAAGTACTCTATGGGTACAAAAAAAGTACGAAAAAAACGTTTGTAATTCTCTTTGAAAGTACGATGTGATATCGACCAGAACAATAAATAAGGCATGCCGGTGCAAACGGCAAGCAAAACGAAGGCCATAATAGCCTTGTACAAGGAATCAAAAATCACACCGTCAAGTACTCTATAGGTACAAAAAGAAGTACAAAAAAAAATGTTTGTAATTCTCTTTGAAGTACTGATGTGATATCGACCAGAACGATAAATTGGGCACGCCGGCACAAACGGCAAGCAAAACGGAGGCCACAATGGCCTTGTACAAGGAATCAAAAATCACACCGTTAAGTACTCTATGGGTACAAAAAAAAGTAAAAAAAAAAACGTTTGTAATTATCTTAGAAGTACGGACGTGATATCGACTAGAAAGATAAATAAGGCACGCCGGAGCAAATGGCTAGCAAAACGGAGTCCAGAATGGCCTTGTACAAGGAATCAAAAATCACACCGTTACTACTCTATGGGTACAAAAAAAAGTATGAAAAAAACGTTTGCAATTCTGTACTGATGTACAGATGTGATATCGACCAGAACGATAAATAAGGCACACCGGCGCAAACGGAAAGCAAAACGGAGGCCAGAATGGTGTTGTACAAGGAATCAAAAATCACCCCGTTAAGTACTCTATGGGTACAAAAAAAAGTACGAAAAAAAACATTTGTAATTCTCTTTGAAGTATTGATGTGATATCGACCAGAACGATAAATAAGGCACGTCGGCGCAAACGGCAAGCAAAACTCTTGTACAAGGAATCAAAAATCACACCGTTAAGTACTCAATGGGTATAAAAAAAAGTACGAAAAAAAACGTTTGTAATTCTCTTTGAAGTATTAATGTGATACCGACCAAAACGATAAATAAGGCACGCTGGCTCAAACGGCAAGCAAAACGGAGGCCAGAATGGCCTTGTACAAGGAATCTAAAATCACACCGTTAAGTACTCTATGGGTACAAAAAAAGAACGAAAAAAAATGTTTGTAATTCTCTTTGAAGTACTGATGTGATATCGACCAGAACGATAAATAAGGCATGCCGGGGCAAACGGCAAGCATAACGAAGGCCAGAATGGCCTTGTACAAGGAATCAAAAATCACACCGTTAAGTACTCTATGGGTACAAAAAGAAGTATGAAAAAAAACGTTTGTAATTCTCTTTGAAGTACTGATGTGATATCGACCAGAACGATAAATTGGGCACGCAGGCGCAAACGGAAAGCAAAACGGAGTCCAGAATGGCCTTTGCATGGAATCAAAAATAACACCGTTAAGTAATCTATGGGTACAAAAAAAAAACACGAATAAGAAAGTTTGTAATTCTCTTTGAAGTAATGGTGTGACATCGACCAGTATGATGAATAAGTCACGCAGGCGCAAACGCCAAGCAAAACGGAGGCAAGAATTCCCTTGTACAAGGAATCAAAAATCACACCGTTACTACTCTATGGGTACAAAAGAAAGTACGAAAAAAAAACGTTTGTAATTCTCTTTGAAGTACCGATGTGATATCGACCAGAACGTTAAATAAGGCACGCTGGCGCAAACTGCAAGCAAAACGAGGCTAGAATAGCCTTGTACATGGAATCAAAAATCACACCGTTAAGTACCCTATAGGTACAAAAAAAAAGTACGAAAAAAAACTAATGTAATTCACTTTGAAGTACTGATGTGATATCGACCAGATCGATAAATAAGGCACGCCGGTGCGAACGGCAAGCAACACGGAGGCCAGAATGGCCTTGTACAAAGAATCAAAAATCACACCGTTAAGTACCCTATAGGTACAAAAAAAGTATGAAAATAAACGTTTGTAATTCTCTTTGATGTACTGATGTGATATCGACCAGAACGATAAATAAGGCACGCCGGCACAAACGGCAAGCAAAACGGATGCCAGAATGGCCTTGTACAAGGAATCAAAAATCACACCGTCAAGTACTCTATGGGTACTAAAAAAAAGTATGAAAAAAAAATGTTTGTAATTCTCCTTGAAGTACTGATGTGATATCGACCAGAATGATAAATTGGGCACGCCGGCGCAAATGGTAACCAAAACGGAGGCCAGAATGGCCTTGTACAAGGAATCAAAAATCACACCGTTAAGTACTCTATGGGTACAAAAAAAAGTATGAAAAAAAATGTTTGTAATTCTCTTAGAAGTACTGATGTGATATCGACCAGAATGATAAATAAGGCATGCCGGCGCAAATGGCTTGGAAAATAGAGGCAAGAATGGCCTTGTACAAGGAATCAAAAATCACACCGTTACTACTCTATGGGTTCAAAAAAAAGTACGAAAAAAACGTTTGTAATTCTCTTTGAAGTACTGAGGTGATATCGACTAGAATGATAAATAAGGCACACCGGTGCAAACGGCAAGCAAAACGGAGGCCAGAATGGCCTTGTACAAGGAATCAAAAATCACACTATTAAGTACTCTATGGGTACAAAAAAAATTACAAAAAAAACGTTTGTAATTCTCTTTGAAGTACTGATGTGATATCGACCAGAACGAAAAACAAGGCACGCGGTGCAAACGACAAGCAAAACGGAGGCCAGAATGGCCTTGTACAAGGAATCAAAAATCACACCGTTACTATTCTATGCGTACAAAAAAAAGTAAGAAAAATAACGTTTGTAATTCTTTTTGAAGTATTGATGTGATATCGACCAGACCAATAAATAAGGCACGCCGGCGCAAACGGCAAGCTAAACGGAGTCCATAATGGCCTTGTACTCGGAATCAAAATCACACCGTTACTACTCTATAGGTACAAAAAAAGAACAAAAAAAACATTTGTAATTCTCTTTGAAGTACTGATGTGATATCGACCAGAACGATAATAAGGCATGCCGGCGAAAACGGCAAGCAAAATGTAGGCCAGAATGGCCTTGTACAAGGAATCCAAAATCACACCGTTACTACTCATTGGGTACAAAAAAAGAATGAAAAAAAACGTTTGTAATTCTCGTTGAAGTACTGATGTGATATCGACCAGAACGATAAATAAGGCACGCCGACGCAAACGGTAAGCAAAACGGAGTCCAGAATGGCCTTTTACAAGGAATCAAAAATCACACCATAACTACTCTACGGGTACAAAAAAAATGTACGAAAAAAACGTTTGTAATTCTCTTTAAAGTACTGATGTGATATCGACCAGAACGATAAATAGGGCACGCCGGTGCAAACGTCAAGCAAAACGGAGGCCAGAATGGCCTTGTACAAGGAATCAAAAATCACACCGTTAAGTACTCTATGGGTACAAAAAAAGTAAGAAAAAAAACGTTTGTAATTCTCTTTGAAGTACTGATGTGATATCGACAAGAACGATAAATAAGGCACGCCGGAGCAAATGGCTAGCAATACGGAGGCCAGAATGGCCTTGTCCAAGGAATCAAAAATCACACCGTTACTACTTTATGGGTACAAAAAAAAGTACGAAAAAAATGTTTGCAATTCTCTTTGAAGTACTGATATGAGATCGACCAGAACGATAAATAAGGCACACCGTCGCAAACGGAAAGCAAAACGGAGGCCAGAATGGTCTTGTACAAGGAATCAAAAATCACAACGTTATGTACTCTATGGGTACAAAAAAAAGTACGAAAAAAAACGTTTGTAATTCTCTTTGAAGTATTGATGTGATATCGACCAGAACGATAAATAAGGCACGCCGGCGCAAATGGCAAGCAAAACTCTTGTATAAGGAATCACAAATCACACCGTTAAGTACTCTATGGGTGCAAAAATAAGTACGAAAAAAACGTTTGTAATTCTCTTTGAAGTATTAATGTGATATCGACCAGAACGTTAAATAAGGCACGCCGGCACAAACGGCAAGCAAAATGGAGGCCGAATGGCCTTGTACAAGGAATCTAAAATCACATCGTTAAGTACTCTATGGGTACAAAAAAAGTACGAAAAAAAGCGTTTGTAATTCTCTTTAAAGTACTGATGTGATATCGACCAGAACAATAAATAAGGCATGCCGGTGCAAACGGCAAGCAAAACGAAGGCCATAATGGCCTTGTACAAGGAATCAAAAATCACACCGTCAAGTACTCTATAGGTACAAAAAGAAGTACAAAAAAAACGTTTGTAATTCTCTTTGAAGTACTGATGTGATATCGACCAGAATGATAAATTGGGCACGCCGGTGCAAACGGCAAGCAAAACGGAGGCCACAATGGCCTTGTACAAGGAATCAAAAATCACACCGTTAAGTACTCCATGGGTACAAAAAAAAGTAAAAAAAAAACGTTTCTAATTATCTTAGAAGTACTGACGTGATATCGACTAGAAAGATAAATAAGGCACGCCGGAGCAAATGGCTAGCAAAACGGAGGCCAGAATGGCCTTGTACAAGGAATCAAAAATCACACCGTTACTACTCTATGGGTACAAAAAAAAGTATGAAAAAACGTTTGCAATTCTGTATTGATGTACTGATGTGATATCGACCAGAACGATAAATAAGGCACACCGGCGCAAACGGAAAGCAAAACGGAGGCCAGAATGGTGTTGTACAAGGAATCAAAAATCACCCCGTTAAGTACTCTATGGGTACAAAAAAAGTACGAAAAAAAACATTTGTAATTCTCTTTGAAGTATTGATGTGATATCGACCAGAACGATAAATAAGGCACGTCGGCGCAAACGGCAAGCAAAACTCTTGTACAAGGAATCAAAAATCACACCGTTAAGTACTAAATGGGTATAAAAAAAGTACGAAAAAAAACGTTTGTAATTCTCTTTGAAGTACTAATGTGATACCGACCAAAACGATAAATAAGGCACGCTGGCTCAAACGGCAAGCAAAACGGAGGCCAGAATGGCCTTGTACAAGGAATCTAAAATCACACCGTTAAGTACTCTATGGGTACAAAAAAAGAACGAAAAAAAATGTTTGTAATTCTCTTTGAAGTACTGATGTGATATCGACCAGAACGATAAATAAGGCATGCCGGCGCAAACGGCAAGCAAAACGAAGGCAAGAATGGCCTTGTACAAGGAATCAAAAATCACACCGTTAAGTACTCTATGGGTACAAAATGAAGTATGAAAAAAAACGTTTGTAATTCTCTTTGAAGTACTGATGTGATATCGACCAGAACGATAAATTGGGCACGCAGGCGCAATCGGAAAGCAAAATGGAGTCCAGAATGGCCTTTGCATGGAATCAAAAATAACACCGTTAAGTAATCTATGGGTACAAAAAAAAACACGAATAAAAAAGTTTGTAATTCTCTTTGAAGTAATGATGTGATATCGACCAGTATGATAAATAAGACACGCAGGCGCAAACGCCAAGCAAAACGGAGGCAAGAATTCCCTTGTACAAGGAATCAAAAATCACACCATTACTACTCTATGGGTACAAAAGAAAGTACGAAAAAAAAACGTTTGTAATTCTCTTTGAAGTACCGATGTGATATCGACCAGAACGTAAAATAAGGCACGCTGGCGCAAACGGCAAGCAAAACGGAGGCTAGAATGACCTTGTACATGGAATCAAAAATCACACCGTTAAGTACCCTATAGATACAAAAAAAAGTACGAAAAAAAACTATTGTAATTCACTTTGAACTACTGATGTGATATCGACCAGATCGATAAATAAGGCACGCTGGCGCGAACGGCAAGCAACACGGAGGCCAGAATGGCCTTGTACAAAGAATCAAAAATCACACCGTTAAGTACCCGATAGGTACAAAAAATGTACGAAAATAAACGTTTGTAATTCTCTTTGATGTATTGATGTGATATCGACCAGAACGATAAATAAGGCACGCCGGCACAAACGGCAAGCAAAACGGATGCCGGAATGGCCTTGTACAAGGAATCAAAAATCACACCGTCAAGTACTCTATGGGTACTAAAAGAAGTATGAAAAAAAAACGTTTGTAATTCTCCTTGAAGTACTGATGTGATATCGACCAGAACGATAAATTGGGCACGCCGGCGCAAATGGTAAGCAAAACGGAGGTCAGAATGGCCTTGTACAAGGAATCAAAAATCACACCGTTAAGTACTCTATGGGAACAAAAAAAAGTATGAAAAAAAATTGTTTGTAATTCTCTTAGAAGTAATGATGTGATATCGACCAGAATGATAAACAAGGCACGCCGGCGCAAATGGCTTGGAAAAAAGAGGCCAGAATGGCCTTGTACAAGGAATCAAAAATCACACCGTTACTACTCTATGGGTTCAAAAAAAAGTACGAAAAAAACGTTTGTAATTCTCTTTGAAGTACTGAGGTGATATCGACCAGAATGATAAATAAGGCACACAGGTGCGAACGGCAAGAAAAACAGAGGCCAGAATGGTCTTGTACAAGGAATAAAAAATTATACTATTAAGTACTCTATGGGTACAAAAAAAATTACCAAAAAAACGTTTGTAATTCTCTTTGAAGTACTGATGTGATATCGACCAGAACGAAAAACAAGGCACGCCGGCGCAAACGACAAGCAAAACGGAGGCCAGAATGGCCTTGTACAAGGAATCAAAAATCACACCGTTACTATTCTATGCGTACAAAAAAAGTAAGAAAAATAACGTTTGTAATTCTTTTTGAAGTACTGATGTGATATCGACCAGACCAATAAATAAGGCACGCCGGCGCAAACGGCAAGCTAAACGGAGTCCATAATGGCCTTGTACTCGGAATCAAAATCACACCGTTACTACTCTATGGGTACAAAAAAAGAACGAAAAAAACATTTGTAAATTTCTTTGAAGTACTGATGTGATATCGACCAGAACGAAAAATAAGGCATGCCGGCGAAAACGGCAAGCAAAATGGAGGCCAGAATGGCCTTGTACAAGGAATCCAAAATCACACCGTTACTACTCATTGGGTACATAAAAAGTATGAAAAAAACTTTTGTAATTCTTTTTGAAGTACTGATGTGATGTCGACCAGAACGATAAATAAGGCACGCCAGCACAAACGGCAAGCAAAATGGAGTCCAGAATGGCCTTTTACAAGGAATCAAAAATCAAACCATTACTACTCTATGGGTACAAAAAAAATGTACGAAAAAAATATTTGTAATTCTCTTTGATGTACTGATGTGATATCGACCAGAACGATAAATAGGGCACGCCGGTGCAAACGGCAAGCAAAACGGAGGCCAGAATGGCCTTGTACAAGGAATCAAAAATCACACCGTTAAGTACTCTATGGGTACAAAAAAAAGTAAGAAAAAAATGTGTGTAATTCTCTTCGAAGTACTGATGTGATATCGACCAGAACGATAAATAAGGCACGCCGGAGCAAATGGCTAGCAATACGGAGGCCAGAATGGCCTTGTCCAAGGAATCAAAAATCACACCGTTACTACTTTATGGGTACAAAAAAAAAGTACGAAAAAAACGTTTGCAATTCTCTTTGAAGTACTGATATGATATCGACCAGAACGATAAATAAGGCACACCGGCGCAAACGGAAAGCAAAACGGAGGCCAGAATGGTCTTGAACAAGGAATCAAAAATCACACCGTTATGTACTCTATGGGTACAAAAAAAAGTACGAAAAAAAACGTTTGTAATTCTCTTTGAAGTACTGATGTGATATCGACCAGAACGATAAATAAGGCACGCCGGCGCAAATGGCAAGCAAAACTCTTGTATAAGGAATCACAAATCACACCGTTAAGTACTCTATGGGTGCAAAAATAAGTACGAAAAAAACGTTTGTAATTCTCTTTGAAGTACTAATGTGATATCGACCAGAACGTTAAATAAGGCACGCCGGCGCAAACGGCAAGCAAAATTAAGGCCAGAATGGCCTTGTACAAGGAATCTAAAATCACACCGTTAAGTACTCTATGGGTACAAAAAAATTACGAAAAAAAACGTTTGTAATTCTCTTTGAAGTACTGATGTGATATCGACCAGAACGATAAATAAGGCATGCCGGCGCAAACGGCAAGCAAAATGAAGGCCAGAATGGCCATGTACAAGGAATCAAAAATCACACCGTCAAGTACTCTATAGGTACAAAAAGAAGTATGAAAAAAAAAACGTTTGTAATTCTCTTTGAAGTACTGATATTATATCGACTAGAACGATAAATTGGGCACGCCGGCGCAAACGGCAAGCAAAACGGAGGCCAGAATGGCCTTGTACAATGAATCAAAAATCACACCGTTAAGTACTCTATAGGTACAAAAGAAAGTAAGAAAAAAAACGTGTGTAATTCTCTTAGAAGTACTGATGTGATATCGACCAGAACGATAAATAAGGCACGCCGGAGCAAATGGCTAGCAAAACGGAGGCCAGAATGGCCTTGTACAAGGAATCATAAATCACACCGTTACTACTCTATGGGTACAAAAAAAAGTACGAAAAAAACGTTTGCAATTCTGTTTGAAGTACTGATATGATATCGACCAGAACGATAAATAAGGCACACCGGCGCAAACAGAAAGTTTAACGGAGGCCAGAATGGTCTTGTACAAGGAATCATAAATCACACCGTTAAGTACTCCATGGGTACAAAAAAAAGTACGAAAAAAAACGTTTGTAATTCTCTTGGAAGTATTGATGTGATATCGACCAGAACGATAAATAAGGCACGCCGGCGCAAACGGCAAGCAAAACTCTTGTACAAGGAATCAAAAATCTCACCGTTAACTACTTAATTGGTATAAAAAAAGTATGAAAAAAACGTTTGTAATTCTCTTTGAAGTACTAATGTGATATCGACCAAAACGATAAATAAGGCACGCCGGCGCAAACGGCAAGCAAAACGGAGGCCAAAATGGCCTTGTACAAGGAATCTAAAATCACACCGTTAAGTACTCTATGGGTACAAAAAAAGAACGAAAAAAATGTTTGTAATTCTCTTTGAAGTACTGATGTGATATCGACCAGAACGATAAATAAGGCATGCCGGCGCAAACGGCAAGCAAAACGAAGGCCATAATTGCCATGTACAAGGAATCAAAAATCACACCATCGTTTGTAATTCTCTTTGAAGTACTGATGTGATATCGACTAGAACGATAAATTGGGCACGCCGGCGCAAACGGAAAGAAAAACGGAGGCCAGAATGGCCTCGTGCAAGGAATCAAAAATCACACCGTTAAGTAATCTCTGGGTACAAAAAAAGCATGAATAAAAAAGCTTGTAATTCTCTTTGAAGTAATGATGTGATATGGACCAATATGATAAATAAGTCATGCCGGCACAAACGCCAAGCAAAATGGAGGCAAGAATGCCCTTGTACAAGGAATCAAAAATCACACCGTTACTACTCTATGGGTACAAAAGAAAGTACGAATTTTTTTTTGTAATTCTCTTTGAAGTACCGATGTTATATCGACCAGAACGTTAAATAAGGCACGCTGGCGCAAACGGCAAGCAAAACGGAGGCTGGAATGGCCTTGTACAAGGAATCAAAACTCACACCGTTACTACTCTATGGGTACAAAAGAAAGTACGAATAAAAAACGTTTGTATTTCTCTTTGAAGTACTGATGTGATAGACCAGAACGATAAATAATGCACGCCGGCGCAAACGGCAAGCAAAACGGAGGCCAGAATGGCCTTGTACAAAGAATCAAAAATCTCACCGTTAATTACTCTATGGGTATATAAAAAATTACGAAAAAAGACGTTTGTAATTCTCTTTGTAGTACTGATGTGATATCGACCAGAACGATAAATAAGGCACGCCGGTGCAAACGGCAAGCAAAATGGAGTCCAGAATGGCCTTGTTCAAGGAATCAAAAATCAAACCGTTAAGTACTCTATCGGTAGAAAAAAAAGTTGTAATTCTCTTTGAAGTACTGATTTAATATCGACCAAAACGATAAATAAGGCACGCCTGCGCAAATGGCATGCAAAACGGAGGCCAGAATGGCCTTGTACAAGGAATCAAAAATCACACCGTTAAGTACTATATGGGTACAAAAAAATAGTATAAAGAAAGACGTTTGTAATTATCTTTGAAGTACTGATGTGATATCGACCAGAACGATAAATAAGGCACGCCGGCGCAAACGCCAAACAAAATAGAGGACAGAATGGCCTTGTACAAGGAATCAAAAATCACACAGTTAAGTACTCTATGGGTACAAAAAAAAGTATGAAAAAAGATGTTTGTATTTCTCTTTGAATTACTGATGTGATATCGACCAGAACAATAAATAAGGCACGCCGGCGCAAACGGCAAGCAAAACGGAGGCCAGAATGGCCTTGTACAAGGAATCAAAAATCACACCGTTAAGTACCCTATAGGTACAAAAAAAGTACGAAAATAAACGTTTGTAATTCTCTTTGATGTACTGATGTGATATCGACCAGAACGATAAATAAGGCACGCCGGCACAAACGGCAAGCAAAACGGAGGCCAGAATGGCCTTGAACAATGAATCAAAAATCACACCGTTAAGTACTCATTGGATACAAAAAAATGTATGAAGAAAAACGTTTGTAATTCTCTTTGAAGTACTGATGTGATATCGACCAGATCGATAAATAAGGCACGCCGGCGCAAACGGCAAGCATAACGGAGGCCATAATGGCCTTGTAAAAGGAATCAAAAGTCAGACCGTTAAGTACTCTATGGGTAGAAAAAAGTTGTAATTCTCTTCGAAGTACTGATGTAATATCGACCAAAACGATAAATAAGGCACGCCTACGCAAATGGCATGCAAAACGGAGGCCAGAATGGCCTTGTACAAGGAATCAAAAATCACACCGTTAAGTACTATATGGGTACAAAAAAAAGTATGAAGAAAGACGTTTGTAATTCACTTTGAAGTACTGATGTGATATCGACCAGAACGATAAATAAGGCACGCCGGCGCAAACGCCAAACAAAACGGAGGCCAGAATGGCCATGTACAAGGAATCAAAAATCACACCCTTAAGTACTCTATGGGTACAAAAAAAAGTATGAAAAAAGACGTTTGTAATTCTCTTTGAAGTACTGATGTGATATCGACCAGAATAATAAATAAGGCACGCCAGCGCAAACGGCAAGCAAAACGGAGGCTAGAATGGCCTTGTACAAGGAATCAAAAATCACACCGTTAAGTACTCTATGGGTACAAAGAAAAGTACGAAAAAAAAAGTATGTAATTCTCTTTGTAGTACAGATGTAATATCGACCAGAACGATAAATAAGGCACGCCGGCGCAAACGGCAAGCAAAACGGAGGCCAGAATGGCCTTGTACAAAGAATCAAAAATCACTCCGTTAAGTACTCTATGGGTACAAAAAAAAGTTTGTAATTCTCTTTGAAGTACTAATGTTATATCGACCAGAACGATAAATAAAGCACGCCGGCGCAAACGGCAAGCAAAACGGAGGCCAGAATGGCCTTGTACAAGGAATTAAAAATAACACCGTTAAGTACTCTATGGGTACAAAAAAGTACCAAAGTTAAACGTTTGTAATTCTTTTTGAAGTACTGATGTGATATCGACCAGAACGATAAATAAGGCATGCCGGCGCTAACGGCAAGCAAAACGGAGGCCAGAATGGCCTTTTACAAGGAATCCAAAATCACACCGTTAAGTACTCTATGGATACAAAAAAAAGCACGAAGTAAAAGATTTGTAATTCTCTTTGACGTACTTATGTGATATCGACCAGAATGATAAATAAGGCACGCCGGCGCAAACGGCTAGCAAAACGGAGGGCAGAATGGCCTTTTACAAGGAATAAAAAATCACACCGTTAAGTACTCTATGTGTAACAAAAAAAATTATGAAAAAAAACTTTTGTAATTCTCTTTGAAGTACTGTGTGATATCGACCAGAACAATAAATAAGGCACGTCGGCGCAAACGGCAAGCAAAACGGAGGCCAGAATGGCCTCGTACAAGTAATCAAAAATCACACCGTTACGTACTCTATGGGTACAAAAAAAGTATGACAAAAAAGTTTGTGATTCTCTTTGAAGTACTGATGTGATATCGACCAGAACGATAAATAAGGCACGACGGTGAAAACGGAAAGCAAAACGGAGGCCAGAATGGCCTTGTACAAGAAATCAAAAATCACACCTTTAAGTACTCTATGGGTACAAAAAATAGTACGAAAAAAATATTTTTAATTCTCTTTGAAGCACTGATGTGATATCGACCAGAGCGATAAATAAGGCACGCCGGCGAAAATGTCAAGCAAAACGGAGGCCATAATGGCCTTGTACAAGGAATCAAAAATCACACCGTTAAGTACTCTATGGGTACAAAAAAAAGTACGAAAAAAATGTTTGTAATTCTCTTTAATGTACTAATGTGATATCGACCAGAACGATAAATAAGGCACGCCGGCGCAAACGGCAAGCAAAACGGAGGCCAGAATGGTATTGTACAAGGAATCAAAAATCACACCGTTAAGTACTCTATGGGTACAAAAAAAAGTATGAAAAAAACGTTTGTAATTCTCTTTCAAGTACTGATGTGATATCGACCAGAACGATAAATAAGGCACGCGGCGCAAACGGCAAGCAAAACGGAGACCATAATGGCCTTGTACATGGAATCAAAATCACACCGTTAAGTACTCTATGGGTACAAAAAAAGTACGAAAAAAAATGTTTGTAAATCTCTTTGATGTACTAATGTGATATCGACCAGAACGATAAATAAGGCTCGCCGGCGCAAACGGAAAGCAAAACGGAGGCCAGAATGGTATTCTACAAGGAATCAAAAATCACACCGTTAAGTACTCTATGGGTACAAAAAAAAGTATGAAAAAACGTTTGTAATTCTCTTTGAAGTACTGATGTGATATCGACCAGAACGATAAATAAGGCACGCCGGCGCAAACGCCAAACAAAACGGAGGCCAGAATGGCCTTGTACAAGGAATCAAAAATCACACCGTTAAGTACTCTATGGGTACAAAAAAAAGTAAGAAAAAAGATGTTTGTAATTCTCTTTGAAGTACTGAAGTGATATCGACACGAACGATAAATAAGGAAAGCCGGCGCAAACGGCAAGCAAAACGGAGCCCAGAATGGCTTTGTACAAGGAATCAAAAATCACACCGTTAAGTACTCTATGGGTACAAAGAAAAGTACGAAAAAAATTTTTTGTAATTCTCTTTGAAGTACAGATGTAATATCGACCGAACGATAAATAAGGCATGCCGGGGCAAACGGCAAGCAAAACGGAGGCCATAATGGGCTTGTACATGGAATCAAAAATCACTCCGTTAAGTACTCTATGGGTACAAAAAAAGTACGAAAAAAAATGTTTGTAATTCTCTTTGATGTACTAATGTGATATCGACCAGAACGATAAATAAGGCACACCGGCGCAAACGGAAAGCAAAACGGAGGCCAGAATGGTATTCTACAAGAAATCAAAAATCACACCGTTAAGTACTCTATGGGTACAAAAAAAAGTATGAAAAAAACGTTTGTAATTCTCTTCGAAGTACTGATGTGATATCAACCAGAACGATAAATAAGGCATGCCGGCGCAAACGGCAAGCAAAACGGAGGCCAGAATGGCCTTGTACAAGGAATCCAAAATAACACAGTTAAGTACTCTATGGGTACAAAAAAAAGCACGAAGTAAAACATTTGTAATTCTCTTTGATATACTGATGTGATATCGACCAGAATGATAAATAAGGCACGCCGGCGCAAACGGCTAGCAAAACGGAGGCCAGAATGGCCTTGTACAAGGAATCAAAAATCACACCGTTAAGTACTCTATGTGTACAAAGAAAATTACGAAAAAAAACTTTTGTAATTCTCTTTGAAGTACTGTGTGATATCGACCTGAACGATAAATAAGGCACGTCGGTGCAAACGGCAAGCAAAACGGAGGCCAGAATGGTATTGTACAAGGAATCAAAAATCACACCGTTAAGTACTCTATGGGTACAAAAAAAAGTATGAAAAAAACGTTTGTAATTCTCTTTCAAGTACTGATGTGATATCGACCAGAACGATAAATAAGGCACGCGGCGCAAACGGCAAGCAAAACGGAGACCATAATGGCCTTGTACATGGAATCAAAATCACACCGTTAAGTACTCTATGGGTACAAAAAAAGTACGAAAAAAAATGTTTGAAAATCTCTTTGATGTACTAATGTGATATCGACCAGAACGATAAATAAGGCACGCCGGCGCAAACGGAAAGCAAAACGGAGGCCAGAATGGTATTCTACAAGGATTCAAAAATCACACCGTTAAGTACTCTATGGGTACAAAAAAAAGTATGAAAAAACGTTTGTAATTCTCTTTGGAGTACTGATGTGATATCGACCAGAACGATAAATAAGGCACGCCGGCGCAAACGCCAAACAAAACGGAGGCCAGAATGGCCTTGTACAAGGAATCAAAAATCACACCGTTAAGTACTCTATGGGTACAAAAAAAGTAAGAAAAAAGGCGTTTGTAATTCTCTTTGAAGTACTGAAGTGATATCGACCCGAACGATAAATAAAGAAAGCCGGTGCAAACGGCAAGCAAAACGGAACCCAGAATGGCCTTGTACAAGGAATCAAAAATCACACCGTTAAGTACTCTATGGGTACAAAGAAAAGTACGAAATTTTTTTTTTTGTAATTCTCTTTGAAGTACAGATGTAATATCGACCAGAACGATAAATAAGGCATGCCGGGGTAAACGGCAAGCAAAACGGAGGCCAGAATGGCCTTGTACATGGAATCAAAAATCACTCCGTTAAGTACTCTATGGGTACAAAAAAAGTACGAAAAAAAACTTTTGTAATTCTCTTTGAAGTACTGTGTGATATCGACCTGAACGATAAATAAGGCACGTCGGTGCAAACGGCAAGCAAAACGGAGGCCTGAATGGCCTTGTACAAGTAATCAAAAATCACACCATTAAGTACTCTATGGGTACAAAAAAAAAGTATGAAAAAAAAAAGTTTGTAATTGTCTTTGAAGTACGGATGTGATATCTACCAGAACGATAAATAAGGCACGACGGCAAAAACGGAAAGCAAAACGGAAGCCAGAATGGCCTTGTAACAAGGAATCAAAAATCACACCTTTAAGTTCTCTATGGGTACAAAAAATAGTACGAAAAAAATGTTTTTAATTTTCTTTGAAGCACTGATGTGGTATCGACCAGGGCGATAAATAAGGCACGCCGGCGCAAATGGCAAGCAAAACGGAGGCCATAATGGCCTTGTACAATGAATAAAAAATCACACAGTTAAGTACTCTATGGGTACAAAAAAAAGTATGAAAAAAAATGTTTGTAATTCTCTTTGATGTACTAATGTGATATCGACCAGAACGATAAATAAGGCACGCCGGCGCAAACGGCAAGCAAAACGGAGGACAGAATGGTATTGTACAAGGAATCAAAAATCACACCGTTAAGTACTCTATGGGTACAAAAAAAAGTATGAAAAAAACGTTTGTAATTCTCTTTGAAGTACTGATGTGATATCGACCAGAACGATAAATAAGGCACGCCGATGCAAACGGCAAGCAAAACGGAGGCCAGAATGGCCTTGTACATGGAATCAAAATCACATCGTTAAGTACTCTATGTGTACAAAAAAAGTACAAAAGTAAAACGTTTGTAATTCTCTTTGAAGTACTGATGTGATATTGACCAGAACGATAAATAAGGCATGCCTGCGCAAACGGCAAGCAAAACGGAGGACAGAATGGCCTTGTACAAGGCATCCAAAATCACACTGTTAAGTACTCTATGGGTACAAAAAAAATTACGAAGTAAAACACTTGTAATTCTCTTTGATGTACTGATGTGATATCGACCAGAATGATAAATAAGGCACGCCGGTGCAAACGGCAAGCAAAACGGAGGCCAGAATGGCCTTGTACAAGGAATCAAAAATCACACCATTAAGTACTCTATGTGTACAAAAAAAAGTACGAAAAAAACATTTGTAATTCTCTTTGAAGTACTGATGTGATATCGACCAGAACGATAAATAAGTTACGTCGGTGCAAACGGCAAGCAAAACGGAGGCCCGAATGTCCTTGTTCAAGGAATCAAAAATCACACCGTTAAGTACTCTATGGGCACAAAAAAAAGTACGAAAAAAATATTTTTAATTCTCTTTGAAGTACTGATGTGATATCGACCAGAACGATAAATAAGGCACGATGGCGCAAACGGCAAACATAACGGAGGCCGGAATGGCCTTGTAGAAGGAATCAAAAATCACACCGTTAAGTACTCTATGGGTACAAAAAAGTACGAAAAAACGTTGGTCATTCTCTTTGAAGTGCTGATGTGATATCGACCAGAACGATAAATAAGGCATGCCGGTGCAAACGGCAAGCAAAACGGAGGCCAGAATGGCCTTGTACAAGGAATCAAAAATCACACCATTAAGTACTCTATGGGTACAAAAAAAGTACGAAAAAAATGTTTGTAATTCTCTTTGATGTACTGATGTGATATCGACCAGAACGATAAATAAGGCACGCCGGCGCAAACGGCAAGCAAAACGGAGGCCGAATGGCCTTGTACAAGGAATCAAAAATCACACCGTTAAGTACTCTTTGGGTACAAAAAAATAAGTACGTCGGCGCAAACGGCAAGAAAAACGTTTGTAATTCTCTTTGAAGTACGATGTGATATCGACCGAACGATAAATAAGGCACGTCGGCGCAAACGGCAAGCAAAACGGAGGCCGAATGGCCTTGTACAAGTAATCAAAAATCACACCGTTAAGTACTATGGGTACAAAAAAGTACGAAAAAAATGTTCGTAATTCTCTTTGAAGTACTACTATGATATCGACCAGAACGATAAATATGGCATGCCGGTGCAAACGGCAAGCAAAACGGAGGCCAGAATGGCCTTGTACAAGGAATCTAAAATCATATCGTTAAGTACTCTATGGGTACAAAAAAAAGTATGAAAAAAACATTTGTAATTCTCTTTGAAGTACTGATGTGATATCGACGAGAACGATAAATAAAGCACGCCGGCGCAAACGGCAAGCAAAACGGAGGCCATAATGGCCTTGTACAATGATCAAAAATCACACCGTTAAGTACTCTATGGGTACAAAAAAAAGTACAAAAAAAATGTTTGTAATTCTCTTTGAAGTACTGATGTGATATCGACCAGAACGATAAATAATGCATGCCGGCGCAAACGGCAAGCAAAATGGAGGCCAGAATGGCTCTGTACAAGGAATCCAAAATCACACCGTTACTACTCTATGGGTACAAAAAAAGTACGAAAAAAACGTTTGTAATTCTCTTTGAAGTACTGATGTGATATCAACTAGAATGATAAATAAGGCACGAAGGCGCAAACGGCAAGCATAACGGAGGTCAGAATGGCCTTGTAGAAGGAATCAAAAATCACACCGTTAAGTACTCTATGGGTACAAAAAAGTACGAAAAAAACGTTGGTCATTCTCTTTGAAGTACTGATGTGATATCGACCAGAACGATAAATAAGGCACGCCGGCGCAAACGGCAAGCAAAACGGAGGCTAGAATGGCCTTGTACAAGGAATCAAAAATCACACCTTTAAGTTCTCTATGGGTACAAAAAAAATGTATGAAGAAAAATGTTTGTAATTCTCTTTGAAGTACTGATGTGATATCGACCAGAACGATAAATAAGGCACGCCGGTGCAAATAGCAAGCAAAACGGAGGCCAGAATGGCCTTGTACCCGGAATTAAAAATCACACCGTTAAGTACTCTTTGGGTACTAAAAAAGTATGAAAAAAAACGTTTGTAATTCTCTTTGAAGTACAGATATGTGACATCGACCAGAATGATAAATAAGGCACGCCGGCGCCAAAGGCAAAGGAAAGCAGTTGCCAAGAATGGCCTTGTTCAAGGAATCAAAAATCACACCGTTAAGTACTCTCTGGTACAAAAAAGAGTATGAAAAAAACGTTTGTAATTCTCTTTGTAGTACTGATGTGATATCGACCAGAACGATAAATAAGGCATGCCGGTGCATACAGCAAGCAAAACGGAGGCCAGAATGGCCTTGTACAAGGAATCAATAATCACACCTTTAAGTACTCTATGGGTACAAAAAAAGTATTAAAAAAAACTTTTGTAATTCACTTTGAAGTACTGATGTGATATCGACCAAAGTGATAAATAAGGCACGCCGGCACAAACGGCAAGCAAAACGGAGGCCAGAATAGCCTTGTACAAGGAATCAAAAATCACACCGTTCAGTACCCTATAGGTACAAAAAAAAGTACGAAAATAAAAGTTTGTAATTCTCTTTGAAGTACTGATGTGATATCAACCAGAACGATAAATAAGACACGCCGGCGCAAACGGCAAGCATAACGGAGGCCAGAATGGCCTTGTACAAAGAATCAAAAATCACACCGTTAAGTACTCTTTGGGTACAAAAAAAATGTATGAAGAAAAACGTTTGTAATTCTCTTTGAAGTACTAATGTGATATCGACCAGAATGATAAATAAGGCACGCCGGCGCAAATGGCAAGCAAAACGGAGGCCAGATTGGCCTTGTACAAGGAATAAAAAATCACACCGTTAAGTACTCTTTGGGTACTAAAAAAATTATGAAAAAAAAACGTTTGTAATTCTCTTTGAAGTACTGATGTGATATCGACCAGAATGATAAATAAGGCACGCCGGCGCCAAAGGCAAGGAAAGCGGTTGCCAGAATGGCCTTGTTCAAGGAATCAAAAATCACACCGTTAAGTACTCTCTAGGTACAAAAAAGAGTATGAAAAAACGTTTGTAATTCTCTTTGAAGTAATGATGTGATATCGACCAGAACGATAAATAAGGCACGCCGGCACAAACGGCAAGCAAAACGGAGGCCAGAATGGCCTTGTACACGGAATCAAAATCACACTAATTAAGTACTCTATAGGTACAAAAAAAGTACAAAAAAAAACGTTTGTAATTCTCTTTGAAGCATGATGTGATATCGACCGAACGATAAATAAGGCACGCCGGCACAAACGGCAAGCAAAACGGAGGCCAGAATGGCCTTGTACAAGGTATCCAAAATCACACCGTTAAGTACTCTATGGGTACAAAAAAAGTATGAAATAAAATATTTTTAATTCTCTTTGAAGAACTGATGTGATATCGACCAGAACGATAAATAAGGCACGCCGGCGCAAATGTCAAGCAAAACGGAGGCCATAATGGCCTTGTACAAGGAATCAAAAATCACACCGTTAAGTACTCTATGGGTACAAAAAAAAGTACGAAAAAAATGTTTGTAATTCTCTTTGATGTATTAATGTGATATCGACCAGAACGATAAATAAGGCACGCCGGCGCAAACGGCAAGCAAAACGGAGGCCCGAATGGCCTTGTACAAAGAATCTAAAATCACACCGTTAAGTACTCTATGGTTACAAAAAAATAGTATGAAAAAAACGTTTGTAATTCTCTTTGAAGTACTGATGTGATATCGACCAGAACGATAAATAAGGCACGCCGGCGCAAACGGCAAGCAAAACGGAGGCCAGAATGGCCTTGTACACGGAATCAAAATCACACTAATAAGTACACTATAGGTACAAAAAAAGTACAAAAGTAAAGCGTTTGTAATTCTCTTTGAAGTACTGATGTGATATCGACCAGAACGATAAATAAGGCAAGCCGGCGCAAACGGCAAGCAAAACGGAGGCCAGAATGGCCTTGTACAAGATATCAAAAATCACACCGTTAAGTACTCTATGGGTACAAAAAAGTATGAAGTAAAACATTTGTAATTCTCTTTGATGTACTGATTTGATATCGACCAGAATGATAAATAAGGCACGCCGGCGCAAACGGCAAGCAAAACGGAGGCCAGAATGGCCTTGTACAAGGAATCAAAAATCACACCATTAAGTACTCTATGTGTACAAAAAAAGTACGAAAAAAACATTTGTAATTCTCTTTGAAGTACCGATGTGATATCGACCAGAACGATAAATAAGGCACGTCGGCGCAAACGGCAAGCAAAACGGAGGCCAGAATGACCTTGTTCAAGGAATCAAAAATCACACCGTTAAGTACTCTATGGTTACCAAAAAAGTATGAAAAAAACGTTGGTAATTCTCTTTGAAGTATTGATGTGATATCGACCAGAACGATAAATAAGGCATGCCAGTGCAAATGGCAAGCAAAACGGAGGCCAGAATGGCCTTGTATAAGGAATCAAAAAATTACGAAAAAAACATTGGTAATTCTCGTTGAAGTACTTATGTGATATCGACTAGAACGATAAATAAGGCATGCCAGTGCAAACGGCAAGCAATACGGAGGCCAGAATGGCCTTGTACAAGGAATCAAAAATCACATCGTTAAGTACTCTATGGGTACAAAAAAAATGTTTGTAATTCTCTTAGAAGTACTGATGTGATATCGACCAGAACGATAAATAAGGCACGCCGGCGCAAAAGGCAAGAAAAACGGAGGCCATAGTGGCCTTGTACAAGGAATATAAAATCACACCGTTAAGTACTCTATGGGTACAAAAAAAATACGAAAAAAAATGTTTAAAATTCTCTTTGAAGTACTGATGGGATATCGACCAGAACCATAAATAAGGCACGCCGGTGCAAACGGCAAGCAAAACGGAGGCCAGAATGGCCTTGTACAAGGAATCAATAATCACACCGTTAAATACTCTATGGGTACAAAAAAAAGTATGAAAAAAAACGTTTGTAATTCACTTTGAAGTATTGATGTGATATCGACCAGAACGATAAATAAGGCACGCCGGCGCAAACGGCAAGCAAAACGGCAAGCAAAATTAATATTGACTAGGTCAATAAGTGGTAATTTTCGCCCCAAGTTTTTTTATGGAAACAAGAAATTTTTTTGCTTGTGTATTAATAAGACATGTGCACAAAATATTTATGGTAAGAAATAAAGATAAATATTGTTCTAGATTTGTTCTAGAATATTATGGAATTATCTTTTATTTATTGGATTTATTAATTTGCATAATAAAATCCCTGGAGGACAAGGATTACTCTCCTATATAAAGAGAGTTCTCCCAAGCCTAATACACACATAAAATTCGACTATCATCTCTTAGAGAGAAGATAGAATATTTTCGGCCAAGGGGAGAAGGGGAAAATCTTGGAAGTTTTTTCCGGGTAGCATATCGGGAGGATTCGAGTCGAGAATTTCCTTCCACCGGGAGTTGCTTGGATCACACGTACGGGAGATCATGGTGCTCTTCACACCTTTGTTTATTCTTTCTATTGCGGTTCTTCAACTTGGATTTTGAGATCCCAGATGTATGTTCTACAACCCCCTTGTAGATGTAGATCTAGTTATTTTATAACGTGTAAATTATAGATCTAGATCCTTAAATCGCTTCGTTGCGGATGGTATTACTAACAGTGGTATCAGTCGCCATGGTGATCTATATTTATACGTATAAAATATTAGATCTAGGAGTGGTAAAACATGTAGATTTTTTGTCCCAATTGTTTTTTATTGGGGCCGATGCACATGTATGTATTTTTTTTTATGTTGCGATTGTTGTGGTTGAAGAGATGGATTGGGGTTGGTACTGTTTACCCCGTAGATCTATTTTGTAGCTCTTTTGATTAGTATCAATTGAGCATAGATGTGTAATTTAATTTTATGCAACTCGAAAATTGTAAAGATGGCTTCTTTGTAATTTATTTTGATCCGGGTTCGAGACGACGAAGATGATGTGTTGAAGATCATGGTATTGAAAATCATCAAGGAGGTAAAAACGGGAGGAGGCCGATTGTTTTATTTTATTTTTTTTTTTCCGGCAAACAAATTTGGTCTCGGCAAAATCTTTTGAGCGGCAGCATACCTTTTGGTGTAACCTAATTTTTTTTTTTTTACTTTTGGCCGCATGGCCTATTGAATTATAAAAAAAAAAAGTTTTTTTTATCAATTTGGCCAAGGGCCTGTGATAAAAAAAAAAAAAAATTATAAAACAAGTTTGTAATATAAATATATTTTAAATATATTGGTATATTACGCACTACTCTCCTAGTCGTTCGGGGTTCGTGTCAAGATCGAAGGTTTGAGATCCGGAAGATTCAAAATCAAGATCGAAGATCGAGATTTGAAGACTTAGATTAAATTTTTACTTTTCCTTAAAAAATAGGTTAGTCGGGGGTACCAACGATCCATCTCGGTCTTTAAATTTTCCGCAATTTATTTTTTATGTGTTTGATCATAAAATAGATATAAAATCGGAATTGCCATTACATGCATCATATCATAAATCCACTCCATGTGTACATGTAGAATTTTAATTTTGGTAATTAAAATAGGCATGTATACAAACTCGCGTAGTTAGTTGAAATTTAATTAATACGTGGTAATTAATTATTTAGTAACTAATTAAAGATCCGAGGACGGGTTATGAAATCGTTAAGCCTTTCGGTGTGTGTTCTCGGTGAACCGCCGTAAAATCCCAAACGAGATCACGTTTTCGATTCGTAGTGTCTACGAGATTGAATGATGGTAAAAGAACAATAAATCTTGGATAACAACGGTTCGCCTATAGGTAGGGTGGTCAACTGAGCTGGGCTCGACCGACTTAACCCTCCTAGTGTGATGTATGCACGGGGGTCCGGCAAGACTAAGCTACACCGGCGAGCGGAGGGGTGATTCCTTCTTAACTCAATGGGGCTCTCTTGACCCGACTTCGTCCGACTGTCACATATGTTCCAACGAATAGGACGGGTAGGCTTGCCTACGTTACCGACACCATTCGGAATCCTTGATTTGATGTGCTTTTATGTTAACATCAAAAATATGTGGTTAGTTAACCCACCACCACTTCCAAAATATTGAGTGGGAGCGGGGGAAGCGACAGCCAACCCCACGACCTCTACTATAGATACAAGTAAGTGAGAGAAGGGTGACGCCTCGCGGCGCTTTGATTTCGTCCCCCTAAGGATGGTGTTCACCCCTATCAACATTCATGGCTTGGTCTCCGAAAGGATAAGATTTCCGGGTACTCGTCGGGTCACTGACCTATCCTAAGACGGCACACTCGGGGCGTACCTAAGAGATCCGATATAGTAGGTCACACTCATAAAGGATATTTTTGATAATATCTAGGCTAAAAAAATGAATGTAGTCAATGAATAAAGGGATGTTCGATTCTCGTGGGATGTTCGATTCTCACAAGTTATTCATTGATGAGATTGTCTCGATTTAACCGTCATCTCTTTGACCTACCCTAAGGCGGCACTGAGATGCGAGGTTAAAACCTTGGAATGGTAGAGTAGACTTGATTTTAGTTTACAATTCCTAAAATAAACTTATATAGTAGTGTTAAACTTGAATTAATATATGTCATTTTATTTACAGCATTATATCCCTTACTAAATTGCTTAAAAATTAATAATTGACTAGTATTGACTTCGTTAAAAAGTGGAAAGTAACTAGGACGTTGAACTAGTTAATCGATAATGCAATTATTTTTCGAAAGAGATATTTTCCCTTGAGCCTTTTAAAAACCAAAGTGACATATAGGTATGTCACTAGTGTCATTCGTGTCAAACGGAAGACAAACTTAGTTTGATCAAAGGTGATTTCGGACTTTGAAATTCTTCTAGTGAATTTTGAGTGTGTAGTAATTACATGAGTAATTTTCTAATTGAAAGATTGGAAAATCATGAAGTGTTACTAGTTGGACGATATTTTGAATCGATGAACTAGTGGGAGCTTTATGATTTGTTGTTTTTCTAGAACATTAGAAAAGTGTAACTGACTACACACGTAACCATTCTAATTGAAATACAGGAAAGTCATGAAATGTTGCTAGTTGGATGATATTTGGAATCGATGAACTAGTGGGAGTTCTATGATTTGTTGTTTTTCTGGAAACATTTGAACTATGTACGAAAGATTTTCTAATCGAAAAAAATCGGAAAATCATAAAAGAATAAAGCATTGCTCGTTATACGGTATATGGAACCGATATACTAGTGGGAGATTTAATGTTATGATTTGTTTTTTTTTTCTGGTATATTAAAAATCCAAGAAGTCCAGACGAGTAACACTCGAAATAGACATCCCACGGTTCAAGAGTAGTGTCTACTCAAACGAACCGCTGGTTCAAAACTGTTTCCATTCACGGAAAGTCAAGAATGGGAGAATATGTCTAAAAGTGTTAGTCATCTAAACTGAGAAAACTTTAAGGCTGAACCAAAAATTATTTAACTGAAAATCATAGGATAAGGACAGTGATTTTGGATCACCAACCTATGAATCCTTGGCGATTTTCTCGAGCTAAGTTCTTTGGAAAAACAAGGTAGCAGTGCATTTAACGATTGAAGGAGTAAACAACGGGCAGTTAATTTTAGCTAGAATAGTGGGAGTGATATAAGGAAATGAATCTCGGATTCAATCCTTGGATATCGTGGAAAAAATATTTTTTGTTTAAGATTCGTTGGAATGAATGGATTTATCTTCTATTCGATAATTTGTTTGTCGTATAGAAAGTGAATATACCATTTGTAGTACGAATCCAAGACTCGGACTTTTGTTTGATAAAGTCAAAACCACTTAGAACTGCTGAAATATGTATATAAAACACATCTTAAGAACTATTAAAAGCAATTGTTTTCTATATTTAGATAAACGCTTCTTCATATTCCATAGTTAGTGCACAGTCCCTAAAAGACAAGACCTGAAGACTGGCTCAAGGTGATTCCTTTCTCCCAGTCTGGTTATATTGTCTCAAAGGTTCAATGACTAAGTTTCCATTCAATCATGAAAGGATAATGGTTATAAAAAAGTAACATAGCTTGTTCATGACGACCTTCAGGGTCTGATGAAAGATTCAAGCTAGTAGGAGCTTCCGAGTAGTGACTTCTTGTCTGATAACTATTCAAACACTCCGGTAAGTTTATCCACAATATTTTGAGGTTTCTCTGTTTTCAACAGAGACAAAGTATTCTATACTCGGAATAGGCCATTCATAGTCCTCGAGACTAATGCTCAGCCTGCCTCATTGTGACATGTTCTCACTAAGTAAGAAACCGTTAAATTGATTTACATAGTTGTAGATGTGCTACAATACACTGCTCAACTCAATAAAGATATTAGAAGCGAAATTTCGGTTTACATTGAAATGTAAGACCGAGAAGTCTACCTAGAATATGCTTTGGAATTTACGGATAAGGTGTGGATTCGGTTCACCCCACTTCCGTAAATATAAGAATTTAGCACACGGTGCTTGAAGGTAAGACTGGGAATTTCACGCATACGTTCGGTCAAAGACCATTCATGATATATCTTTTAACCAATTGTGTATAAAGGTTAGATATAGGATTCTTGAAATCGGGAAGAGACAATTATACTGTTGCATCATTTCTGATAGAGTCCATGAACATCAAAACCTTGAACCTTGAAGTACGTTTACTCAAGGTAGTTACTAACTAATTAAAATCAGACCACATCCAACATCGGTTGTTGGTGATAACACTAAATACTACTGAACTAGATCCGAATTTCGATCCACCCAGTAATTATTGGGAGTATGGTTTTATCCATTACCCATTACGGGTTCTGCGGACTTTGTAGTCTGAGGATCGATTGATGACCTATGGCTCTTTTGTGAGCAGTATAGGATTCTGATAATAGAGGTTGGTTTAATAGCCATAACCCTGTGAATGGAGTTCGGTACTCCAGCTCTGTTCATACTCTTGTAGAACCACCTGAGCGTCTCAGGCCTAGTGGGAGTAATTGGATCTACACGGAAAAGAGTAGAATGAATAGGAAAGTTTATCTTTCAGAGCAAAGCTTGAGTGGTCTAGGGGTAATTCCCTAAGAAGTAGAGAGTTAATCAGACCTTGGACTCTCTTACCACTTAGTATTGCATGATTTCGTTCGAAAGCAGAAAATAGGGGTGATTCCCTGAGACTTTCTTGCCACACAAACGGAGTCTGGATTCATTCGGAACAAAAAGGGTATTGCCTAATGAACTTATGACAGGATGACTGTCAAGGCTTATGTCCTTTATGAATAAAAAGCAAACCTCTCGGTCATTGGAAGTCATATATTTCTGCAATATGTGGATTTGACCAGAATATTGATAAGTCTTTTGTAGACTGGATATCAATTTTAGTATAGTAGTGAATATATACATATATTAGTGTTTGTGAAGGATAACACTGCACCAGTTGGAATCAACATGGGTGTGTTATGAGAAGTCAGAATCTGACAATGCCACAATTCTCTACAACAGAGATTTGGACAACATTCTGAAGAGTTTGACTCGGTCGAATTCATTAGAATCAGTCACTGGTTTCCCATCCATCTTATTGGTTAAGATGATGCATCTGTGTATGCAACATTCAACGAGGAAGTTCAACCCTATGCCTCAGGAATGACTCTCTAAATCTTCGGATCAAGAGAAATGGGATAGATCTCTCAAAAAAAAAAAATGGGATAGATTCTCTTTCTAGTAAGAGATGGTCAGGTTATTGAACGTCAACTTTGATCGAATCTTAGATTCGGCGGTTAACAAAGCAAGTTTAGTATGTCCTTTAGTATCTTGAAGAGAACGAGGAATAATATGCGGACATATTCATGTGTGAACTTGGATATGTGTGATACACTGATTTTGACTTTAAGTCAGATTGAGGATGATCGTTAAGTCGATCTCGGACTCAGTGTTTACTCTTGTGTTGAAGCTAATGCCTGGAGGAATCTAGCAACGCCAACTCGACTTTAACTAGTTGGGTTATTAGCGGCTTTCGTAGTAGCTAGAGAGGCGATATAGCTTAAGGATTTCCTTTTCATATCTAAGAGTGATTCTAGATATGGAAGCCGATACCACATCATTGTGCAAACGATGAAGGGGTAGCTTATAAGGATTTTTGAAATCACTAGAGGTCAAAAGCATATTGGGAAGGTACCACATGATTAGATGGACCGGTAACGTTTCGATTCTATGGATCGTCTCGAGCTGACAACCTGACTAATCATTAAGACCCATGATATTTAGATGTAAGTACTCCCCGAGTCACTGACCTATCCTACGACGGCACACTCAGAGTGTACTTTGTCATCTGCAATGGTTATGATATGCTTAATGGGTACTAGAATACGGGATGGGTCTCCATTGCTTTAGAGCAAGTGGGAGATGTAGTTTGTTGTATTTTAAATAATAGGGTGTGCTCTAAAACAATTAATCACATGATTTCGTGCAAGTGGGAGATTGTTAGGTGTGATGCCCGAAAGACAATTTTGTAATTGTTTTATTTAATAAATGAAATGATATTATTATTCATATTTATTATTATCATATTCACCGATGTGACAATAGTATTTACACAACAGAAAACCCTAAAGTATATCGTTTATGTAATCACTTAACTGAGCGTATGGGATATACACGGGAGGATTGAGTTAGTGAAGATGTACTTAAAATACAATTAGCCCGTAGTGAAGTTAATCGAGAGTATCAGGTCTCTCCTTTAACGTGCTATTAATGCACCCGAACACGATAGGTGTGATTGTCTTATCCGGACTTTCGGTTAAGAGAACCTAGTGGGGAATTTATATATGATAGATATATCATATAGGGCTGGACCGATTTGATTAGAGTTCACGATATAATTCCGTAATCGAAAAGTCTTATCGAATCAATCGATGATCATATTTATTGATATATCTTAATCCTGAGGTGATCACAGTCAACTGCTTGAATCAGTATGAGGTTTGACTTGACGGTTAAGGATTACACTGAGTCTGTGGTCTGAATTACCCCATCTTGGCATTGTACCGGATTGAGTGAGTAGTCCGTGTTATCACGATACGGAATCCATTCCTTCCATTTATGGAAGTAGATAGACGCTTCCCTTATTTGTTAATCCTAGAAACCGATCGATCGCGCGAGTTCATATTACACCGATTAGCTACCAAAATGTGAGTTGTATGAATTAATTGATCACTAGGGGTTAATGGTAAATAAGGATAAGAGGTTCTAAAAAGGGTTAACGGTAACTTCCCGATTTAGAATGAACAATGTATGGAGGATTAATCCATATGTAATGATTATATCAATGGACGCTTATTATTATTCTCGTGAGGAGATAAATATAATCTCATAATCGGAGGAGTGCGAAATCACGGGATTATGGTGGCATATTCCCGTGATTGATTTATCGAATATAATTATTCTCGTTCGTAAGATAATTATTTATTTGATTTATCGGAGCCGCCGATTATTAGTCCATGGTCCCCACGTGCCTCCAAATATAGCATAGCTATTCTCGGACGTCGAATCCTAATAATATTAATTTAGTTCTTGTTGGACTTTATTAAAACGATATGTGAATTAATTGTTTAGTGGACTATTAAATTAGCTGGGCTAGATAATTAAATATGTGAAAAAGACATTTTTCATAATATTGGCCCAATTATTGTGTAATAGCAAAAATTAATATTGACTAGGTCAATAAGTGGTAATTTTTGCCCCAAGTTTTTTTATGGAAACAAGAAATTGTTTTCTTGTGTATTAATAAGACATGTGCACAAAATATTTATTGGATAAATATTTATGGTAAGAAATAAAGATAAATATTATTCTAGATTTGTTCTAGAATATTATGGAATTATCTTTTATTTATTGGATTTATTAATTTGCATAATAAAATCCTTGGAGGACAAGGATTACTCTCCTATATAAAGAGAGTTCTCCCAAGCCTAATACACACATAAACTTCGAATATTATCTCTTAGAGAGAAGATATAATATTTTCGGCCAAGGGGAGAAGGGGAAAATCTTGGAAGTTTTTTCCGGGTAGCATATCGGGAGGATTCGAGTCGAGAATTTCCTTCCACCGGGAGTTGCTTGGATCACACGTACGGGAGATCATGGTGCTCTTCACACCTTTGTTTATTCTTTCTATTGCGGTTCTTCAACTTGGATTTTGAGATCCAAGAGGTATGTTCTACAACCCCCTTGTAGATGTAGATCTAGTTATTTTATTACGTGTAAATTATAGATCTAGATCCTTAAATCGCTTCCGTTGCGGATGGTATTACTAACAGTGGTATCAGTCGCCATGGTGATATATATTTATACGTATAAAATATTAGATCTAGGAGTGGTAAAACATGTAGATTTTTTGTCCCAATTTTTTTTTATATGGGCCGATGCACATGTACGTATTTTTTTTATGTTGCGATTGTTGTGGTTGAAGAGATGGATTGGGGTTGGTACTGTTTACCCCGTAGATCTATTTTGTAGCTCTTTTGATTACTATCAATTGAGCATAGGATGTGTAATTTAATTTTATGCAACTCGAAAATTGTAAAGATGGCTTCATTGTAATTTATTTTGATCCGGGTTCGAGACGACGAAGATGATGTGTTGAAGATCATGGTAGATCATCAAGAAGGTAAAAACGGGAGGAGGCCGATTGTTTTTTTTTTTTTTTTTTCCGGCAAACAAATTTGGTCTCGGCAAAATCTTTTGTGCGGCAGCATACCTTTTGGTGTAACCTAATTTTTTTTTTTTTTACTTTTGGCCGCATGGCCTATTGAATTAAATTTTTTTTTTTTTTTTTTTATAAATTTGGCCAAGGGCCTGTGATAAAAAAATTATAAAACAAGTTTGTAATATAAATATATTTTAAATATATTGGTATATTACGCACTCCTCTCCTAGTCGTTCGGGGTTCGTGTCAAGATCGAAGGTTTGAGATCCGGAAGTTTCAAAATCAAGATCGAAGATCGAGATTTGAAGACTTAGATTAAATTTTTATTTTTCCTTAGAAAATAGGTTAGTCGGGGGTACCAACGATCCATCTCGGTGTTTAAATTTTCCGCAATTTATTTTTTATGTGTTTGATCATAAAATAGATATAAAATCGGAATTGCCATTACATGCATCATATCATAAATCCACTCCATGCGTACATGTAGAATTTTAATTTTGGTAATTAAAATAGGCATGTATACAAACTCGCGTAATTAGTTGAAATTTAATTAATACGTGGTAATTAATTAATTTAGTAACTAATTAAAGATCCGAGGACGGGTTATGAAATCGTTAAGCCTTTCGGTGTGTGTTCTCGGTGAACCGCCGTAAAAGCCCAAACGAGATCACGTTTTCGATTCGTAGTGTCTACGAGATTGAATGATGGTAAAAGAACAATAAATCTTGGATAACAACGGTTCGCCTATAGGTTGGGTGGTCAACTGAGCTTGGCTCGACCGACTTAACCCTCCTAGTGTGATGTATGCACGGGGGTCCGGCAAGACTAAGCTACACCGGCGAGCGGAGGGGTGATTCCTTCTTAACTCTATGGGGCTCTCTTGACCCGACTTCGTCCGACTGTCACATATATTCCAACGAATAGGACGGGTAGGCTTGCCTACGTTACCGACACCATTCGGAATCCTTGATTTGATGTGCTTTTATGTTAACATCAAAAAGACGTGGTTAGTTAACCCACCACCACTTCCAAAATATTGAGTGGGAGCGGGGGAGGCGACAACCAACCCCACGGCCTCTACTATAGATACAAGTAAGTGAGAGAAGGGTGACGCCTCGCGGCGCTTTGATTTCGTCCCCCTAAGGATGGTGTTCACCCCTATCAACATTCATGGCTTGGTCTCCGAAAGGATAGGATTTCCGGGTACTCGTCGGGTCACTGACCTATCCTAAGACGGCACACTCGGGGCGTACCTAAGAGATCCGATATAGTAGGTCACACTCATAAAGGATATTCTTGATAATATCTAGGCTAAAAAAAGGAATGTAGTCAATGAATAAAGGGATGTTCGATTCTCGTGGGATGTTCGATTCTCACAAGTTATTCATTGATGAGATTGTCTCGATTTAACCGTCATCTCTTTGACCTACCCTAAGGCGGCACTGAGATGCGAGGTTAAAACCTTGGAATGGTAGAGTAGACTTGATTTTAGTTTACAATTCCTAAAATAAACTTATATAGTAGTGTTAAACTTGAATTAATATATGTCATTTTATTTACAGCATTATATCCCTTACTAAATTGCTTAAAAATTAATAATTGACTAGTATTGACTTCGTTAAAAAGTGGAAAGTAACTAGGACGTTGAACTAGTTAATCGATAATGCAATTATTTTTCGAAAGAGATATTTTCCCTTAAACCTTTTAAAAACCAAAGTGACATATAGGTATGTCACTAGTGTCATTCGTGTCAAACGGAAGACAAACTTAGTTTGATCAAAGGTGATTTCGGACTTTGAAATTCTTCTAGTGAATTTTGAGTGTGTAGTAATTACACGAGTAATTTTCTAATTGAAAAATTGGAAAATCATGAAGTGTTACTAGTTGGACGATATTTGGAATCGATGAACTAGTGGGAGCTTTATGATTTGTTGTTTTTCTAGAACATTAGAAAAGTGTAACTGACTACACACATAACCATTCTAATTGAAAAACCGGAAAGTCATGAAATGTTGCTAGTTGGACGATATTTGGAATCGATGAACTAGTGGGAGTTCTATGATTTGTTGTTTTTCTGGAAACATTGGAACTATGTACGAAAGATTTTCTAATCGAAAAAATCGGAAAATCATAAAAGAATAAAGCATTGCTCGTTAGACGGTATTTGGAACCGATAAACTAGTGGGAGCTTTAATGTTATGATTTGTTGTTTTTCTAGTATATTAAAAATCCGAGAAGTCCAGACGAGTAACACTCGAAATAGACATCCCACGGTTCAAGAGTAGTGTCTACTCAAACGAACCGCTGGTTCAAAACTGTTTCCATTCACGGAAAGTCAAGAATGAGAGAATATGTCTAAAAGTGTTAGTCATCTAAACTGAGAAAACTTTAAGGCTGAACCGAAAATTATTTAACTGAAAATCATAGGATAAGGACAGTGATTTTGGATCACCAACCTATGAATCCTTGGCGATTTTCTCAAGCTAAGTTCTTTGGAAGAACAAGGTAGCAGTGCATTTAACGATTAAAGGAGTAAACAACGGGCGTTAATTTTAGCTAGAATAGTGGGAGTGATATAAGGAAATGAATCTCGGATTCAATCCTTGGATATCGTGGAAAAAATATTTTCTGTTTAAGATTCGTTGGAATGAATGGATTTATCTTCTATTCGATAATTTGTTTGTCATATAGAAAGTGAATATACCATTTGTAGTACGAATCCAAGACTCGGACTTTTGTATGATAAAGTCAAAACCACTTAGAACTGTTGAAATATGTATATAAAACACATCTTAAGAACTATTAAAAGCAATTGTTTTATATATTTAGATAAACGGTTCTTCATATTCCATAGTTAGTGCATAGTCCCTAAAAGACAAGACCTGAAGACTGGCTCAGGGTGATTCCTTTCTCCCGGTCCGTTATATTGTCTCAAAGGTTCAATGACTAAGTTTCCTTTCAATCGGGAAAGGATAATGGTTATAAAGAAGTAACATAGCTTGTTCATGACGACCTTCGGGGTCTGATGAAAGATTCAAGCTAGTAGGAGCTTCCGAGTAGTGACTTCTTGTCTGATAACTATTCAAACACTCCGGTAAGTTTATCCATAATATTTTGAGGTTTCACTGTTTTTTCTTTTTTTTTTTTAACAGAGACAGAGTATTCTATACTCGGAATAGGCCATTCATAGTCCTCGAGACTAATGCTCAGCCTGCCTCATTGTGACATGTTCTCACTAAGTAAGAAACCGTTAAATTGATTTACATAGTTGTAGATGTGCTACAATACACTGCTCAACTCAATAAAGATATTAGAAGCGAAATTTCGGTTTACATTGAAATGTAAGACCGAGAAGTCTACCTAGAATATGCTTTGGAATTTACGGATAAGGTGTGGATTCGGTTCACCCCACTTCCGTAAATATAAGCATTTAGCACACGGTGCATGAAGGTAAGACTGGGAATTTCGCGCATACGTTCGGTCAAAGACCATTCGTGATATATCTTTTAACCAATTGTGTATAAAGGTTAGATATAGGATTCTTGAAATCGGGAAGAGACAATTATATTGTTGCATCATTTCTGATAGAGTCCATGAACATCAAAACCTTGAACCTTGAAGTACGTTTACTCAAAGGTAGTTACTAACTAATTAAAATCAGACCACATCCAACATCGGTTGTTGGTGATAACACTAAATACTACTGAACTAGATCAGAATTTCGATCCACCCAGTAAGTATTGGGAGTATGGTTTATCCATTACCCATTACGGGTTCTCATGGACTTTGTAGTCCGAGGATCGATTGATGACCTATGGCTCTTTTGTGAGCAAGATAGGATTCTCGATAATAAGGTTGGTTTAATAGCCATAACCCCGTGAATGGAGTTCGGTACTCCACTCGTTCATACTCTTGTAGAACCACCCGAGCGTCTCGGGCCCAAAGTGGGAGTAATTGGATCTACACGGAAAAGAGTAGAATGAATAGGAAAGTTTATCTTTCGAGCAAAGCTTGAGTGGTCTAGGGGTAATTCCCTAAGAAGTAGAGAGTTAATCGACCTTGGACTCTCTTACCACTTAGTATTGCATGATTTCGTTCGAAAGCAGAAAATAGGGGTGATTCCCTAAGACTTTCTTGCCACACAAACGGAGTCTGGATTCATTCGGAACAAAAGGGTATTGCCTTATGAACTTATGACAGGATGACTGTCAAGGCTTATGTCCTTTATGAATAAAAAGCAAACCTCTCGGTCATTGGAAGTCATATATTTCTGCAATATGTGGATTTGACCAGAATATTGATAAGTCTTTTGTAGACTGGATATCAATTTTAGTACAGTAGTGAATATATACATATATTAGTGTTTTTGAAGGATAACACTGCACCAGTTGGAATCAACATGGGTGTGTTATCTAAAGTCAGAATCTGACAATGCCACAATTCTCTGCAACAGAGATTTGGACAACATTCTGAAGAGTTTGACTCGGTCGAATTCATTAGAATCGATCACTCGGTTTCCCATCCATCTTATTGGTTAAGATGATGCATCCGTGTATGCAACATTCAACGAGGAAGTTCTACCCTATGCCTCGGAATGACTCTCTAAATCTTTGGATCAAGAGAAATGGGATAGATTCTCTTTCTAGTAAGAGATGGTCGTGTTATTGAACGTCAACTTTGATCGAATCTTAGATTCGGCGGTTAACAAAGCAAGTTTAGTATGTCCTTTAGTATCTTGAAGAGAACGAGGAATAATATGCGGACATATTCATGTGTGAACTTGGATATGTGTGATACACTGATTTTGACTTTAAGTCAGATTGAGGATGATCGTTAAGTCGATCTTGGACTCAGTGTTTACTCTTGTGTTGAAGCTATTGCCTGGAGGAATCCGGCAACGCCAACTCGACTTTAACTAGTTGGGTTATTAGCGGCTTTCGTAGTAGCTAGAGAGGCGATATAGCTTAAGGATTTCCTTTTCATATCGGGGAGTGATTCTAGATATGGAAGCCGATACCACATCATTGTGCAAACGATGAAGGGGTAGCTTATAAGGATTTTTGAAATCACTAGAGGTCAAAAGCATATTGGGAAGGTACCACATGATTAGATGGACCGGTAACATTTCGATTCTATGGATCGTCTCGAGCCGACAACCTGACTAATCATTAAGACCCATGACATTTAGATGTAAGTACTCCCCGAGTCACTGACCTATCCTACGACGGCACACTCAGAGTGTACTTTGTCATCTGCAATGGTTATGATATGCTTAATGGGTACTAGAATACGGGATGGGTCTCCATTGCTTTAGAGCAAGGGAGAGATGTAGTTTGTTGTATTTTAAATAATAGGGTGTGCTCTAAAACAATTAATCACATGCTTTCGTGCAAGTGGGAGATTGTTAGGTGTGATGCCCGAAAGACAATTTTGTAATTGTTTTATTTAATAAATGAAATGATATTATTATTCATATTTATTATTCTCATATTCACCGATGTGACAATAGTATTTACACTACGTAAAAACCCTAAAGTATATCGTTTATGTAATCACTTAACTCGCGTATGGGATATACACGGGAGGATTGAGTTAGTGAAGATGTACTTAAAATACAATTAGCCCGTAGTGAAGTTAATCGAGAGTATCGGGTCTCTCCTTTAACGTGCTATTAATGCGCCCGCAACACGGTAGGTGTGATTGTCTTATCCGGACTTTCGGTTAAGAGAACCTAGTGGGGCATTTATATATGATAGATATATCATATAGGGCCGGACCGATTTGATTAGAGTTCACGATATAATTCCGTAATCGAGAAGTCTTATCGAATCAATCGATGATCATATTTATGGATATATCTTAATCCTGAGGTGATCATAGTCAACTGCTTGAATCAGTATGAGGTTTGACTTGACGGTTAAGGATTACACCGAGTCCGTGGTCCGAATTACCCCATCTTGGCATTGTACTTGGATTGAGTGAGTAGTCCGTGTTATCACGATACGGAATCCATTCCTTCCATTTATGGAAGTAGATAGACAGCTTCCCTTATTTGTTAATCCTAGAAACCGATCGATCGCGCGAGTTCATATTACACCGATTAGCTACCAAAGTGAGTTGTATGAATTAATTGATCACTAGGGGGTTAATGGTAAATAAGGATAAGAGGTTCTAAAAAGGGTTAACGGTAACTTCTCGATTTAGAATGAACAAATCTATGGAGGATTAATCCATATGTAATGATTATATCAATGGACGCTTATTATTATTCTCGTGAGGAGATAAATATAATCTCATAATCGGAGGAGTGCGTCACGGGATTATGGTGGCATATTCCTGTGATTGATTTATCGAATATAATTATTCTGTTCGTAAGATAATTATTTATTTGATTTATCGGAGCCACTGATTATTAGTCCATGGTCCCCAACGTGCCTCCAAATATAGCATAGCTATTCTCGGACGTCGAATCCTAATAATATTAATTTAGTTCTTGTTGGACTTTATTAAAACGATATGTGAATTAATTGTTTAGTGGACTATTAAATTAGTTGGGCTAAATAAGTAAATATGTGAAAAAGACATTTTTCATAATCTTGGCCCAATTATTGTGTAATAGCAAAAATTATTATTGACTAGGTCAATAAGTGGTCATTTTCGCCCCAAGTTTTTTTATGGAAACAAGAAATTGTTTTCATGTGTATTAATAAGACATGTGCACAAAATATTTATTGGATAAATATTTATGGTAAGAAATAAAGATAAATATTATTCTAGATTTGTTCTAGAATATTATGGAATTATCTTTTATTTATTGGATTTATTTATTTGCATAATAAAATCCTTGGAGGACAAGGATTACTCTCCTATATAAAGAGAGTTCTCCCAAGCCTAATACACACATAAAATTCGACTATCATCTCTTAGAGAGAAGATAGAATATTTTCGGCCAAGGGGAGAAGGGGAAAATCTTGGAAGTTTTTTCCGGGTAGCATATCGGGAGGATTCGAGTCGAGAATTTCCTTCCACCGGGAGTTGCTTGGATCACACGTACGGGAGATCATGGTGCTCTTCACACCTTTGTTTATTCTTTCTATTGCGGTTCTTCAACTTGGATTTTGAGATCCAAGAGGTATGTTCTACAACCCCCTTGTAGATGTAGATCTAGTTATTTTATTACGTGTAAATTATAGATCTAGATCCTTAAATCGCTTCCGTTGCGGATGGTATTACTAACAAAGATATCGACCAGAACGATAAATAGGGCACGCCGGCGCAAATGGCAAGCAAAATGGAGGCCAAAATGGCCTCTTGCAAGGAATCAAAAATCACACCGTTAAGTACTCTATGGGTACAAAAAAAAGTACGAAAAAAAACGTTGGTAATTCTCTTTGAAGTACTGATGTGATGTCGATGAGAATGATAAATAAAGCACGCCGGTGCAAATGGCAAGCAAAATAGCGGCCAGAATGGCCTTGTACAAGGAATCAAAAATCACACCGTTAAGTACTCTATGAGTACAAAAAAAAGTACGAAAAAAATTGTTTGTAATTCTCTTTGAAGTACTTATGTGATATCGACCAGAACGAAAAATAAGGCACGCAGGCACAAACGGCAAGCAAAACGGAGGCCAGAATGGCCTTGTATAAGGAATCAAAAATCACACCGTTAAGTACTCTATGGGTACAATAAAAAGTATGAAAAAAAATGTTTGTAAGTCTCTTTGAAGTACGATGTGATATCGACCAGAACGATAAATAAGGCACACCGGCGAAAACGGCAAGCAAAACGGAGGCCAGAATGGCCTTGTACAAGGAATCAAAAATCACACCGTTAAGTACTCTATGGGTACAAAAAAAGTACAAAAGTAAAACGTATGTAATTCTCTTTGAAGTACTGATGTGATATCGACCAGAACGATAAATAAGGCACGCCGGCGCAAACGGCAATCAAAATGGAGGCCAAAATGGACTTGTACAAGGAATCAAAAATCACACCGTTAAGTACTCTATGGGTACAAAAAAAACCTAGGAAAAAATTGTTTGTAATTCTCTTTGAAGTACTGATGTGATATCGACCAGAACGAAAAATAAGGCACGCAGGCACAAACGGCAAGCAAAAAGGAGACCAGAATGGCCTTGTACAAGGAATCAAAAATCACACCGTTAAGTACTCTATGGGTACAAAAAAGTACGAAAAAAACGTTTGTAATTCTCTTTGAAGTACTGATGTGATATCGACCAGAACGATAAATAAGGCACACCGGCGTAAACGGTAATCAAAACAGAGGCCAGAATGGCCTTGTACAAGGAATCAAAAATCACACCGTTAAGTACTTTATGGGTACAAAAAAAGTACAAAAGTAAAACGTATGTAATTCTCTTTGAAGTACTGATGTGATATCGACCAGAACGATAAATAAGGCACGCCGGCGCAAATGGCAAGCAAAACGGAGGCCCGAATGGCCATGTACAAGGAATCAAAAATCACACCGTTAAGTACTCTATGGGTACAAAAAAAGTACCAAAGTTAAATGTTTGTAATTCTCTTTGAAGTACTGATGTGATATCGACCAGAACGATAAATAAGGCATGCCGGCGCAAACGGCAGGCAAAACGGAGGCCAAAATGGCCTTGCACAAGGTATCCAAAATCACACCGTTAAGTACTCTATGGGTACAAAAAAAGTACGAAGTAAAACATTTGTATTTCTCTTTGATGTACTGATGTGATATCGACCAGAATGATAAATAAGGCACGCTGGCGCAAACGGAAAGCAAAACGGAGGCCAGAATGGCCTTGTACAAGGAATCAAACATCACACCATTAAGTACTCTATGTGTACAAAAAAAGCACAAAAAAAACATTTGTAATTCTCTTTGAAGTACTGATGTGATATCGACCAGAACGATAAATAAGGCACGTCGGCGCAAACGGCAAGCAAAACGGAGCCTAGAATGACCTTGTTCAAGGAATCAAAAATCACACCGTTAAGTACTCTATGGGTACAAAAAAAAGTACGAAAAAAAATCTTTGAAATTCTCTTTGAAGTACTGACGTGATATCGACCAGAACGATAAATAAGGCACGACGGCGCAAACAGCAAGCATAACGGAGGCCAGAATGGCCTTGTAGAAGGAATCAAAAATCACACCGTTAAGTACTCTAAGGGTACAAAAAAAGTAAGAAAAAAACGTTGGTAATTCTCTTTGAAGTACTGATGTGATATCGACCAGAACGATAAATAAGGCATGCCGGTGCAAACGGCAAGCAAAATGGAGGCCAGAATGGCCTTGTACAAGGAATCAAAAATTACATCGTTAAGTACTCAATGGGTATGAAAAAAAACGTTTGTAATTCTCTTTGAAGTACTGATCTGATATCGACGAGAACGATAAATAAAGCACGCCGGCGCAAACGCAAGCAAAACGGAGGCCAGAATGGCCTTGTACAATGATCAAAAATCACACCGTTAAGTACTCTATGGGTACAAAAAAAAGTACAAAAAAAAAAGTTTGTAATTCTCTTTGAAGTAATGTGATATCGACCAGAACGATAAATAATGCACGCCGGCGCAAACGGCAAGCAAAACGGAGGCCAGAATGGATCTGTACAAGGAATTAAAAATCACACCGTTACTACTCTATGGGTACAAAAAAAGTACGAAAAAACACGTTTGTAATTCTCTTTGAAGTACTGATGTGATATCGACCAGAATGATAAATAAGGCACGCCGGAGCAAAAGGCAAGCAAAACGGAGGCCGTAGTGGCCTTGCACAAGGAATATAAAAACACACCGTTAAGTACTCTATGGGTACAAAAAAAAGTACGAATTTTTTTTTTGTAATTCTCTTTGAAGTACTGATGGGATATCGACCAGAACGATAAATAAGGCACGCCGGTGCAAACGGCAAGCAAAACAGAGGCCAGAATGGCCTTGTACAAGGAATCAAAAATCACACCCTTAAGTACTCTATAGGTACAAAAAAAGTATGAAAACAAACGTTTGTAATTCACTTTGAAGTATTGATGTGATATCGACCATAACGATAAATAAGGCACGCCGGCGCCAACGGCAAGCAAAACGGAGGCCAGAATGGCCTTGTACAAGGAATCAAAAATCACACCGTTAAGTACTCTATATGTACAAAAAAAGTATGAAAAAAACGTTTGTAATTCTCTTAGAAGTACTGATGTGATATCGACCAGAACGATAAATAAGGCACGCCGGTACAAATGGCTAGCAAAACGGAGGCCAGAATGGACTTGTACAAGGAATCAAAAATCACACCGTTACTACTCTATGGGTACAAAAAAAAGTATGAAAAAAAAATGTTTGTAATTCTCTTTGAAGTACTGATGTGATATCGACCAGAACGATAAATAAGGCACGCCGGCGCAAATGGCTAGCAAAACAGAGTTCGAATGGCCTTGTAAAAGGAATCAAAAATCACACCGTTACTAGTCTATGGGTACAAAAAAAAGTACGAAAAAAACGTTTGTAATTCTCTTTGAAGTACTGATGTGATATCGACCAGAACGATAAATAAGGCACGCCGGTGCAAACGGCAAGCAAAACGGAGGCCAGAATGGCCTTGTACAAGGAATAAAAAATCACACTGTTAAGTACTCTATGGGTACAAAAAAAGTACGAAAAAAAATGTTTGCAATTTCTCTTTGAAGTACTGATGTGATATCGACCAGAACGAAAACAAGGCACGCCGGCATAAACGGCAAGCAAAACGGAGGCCAGAATTGCCTTGTACAAGGAATTAAAAATCACACCGTTACTATTCTATGCGTACAAAAAAAATTAAGAAAAAAAACGTTTGTAATTATTTTTGAAGTACTGATGTGATATCGACCAGACCAATAAATAAGGCACGCCGGCGCAAACGGCAAGCAAAACGGAGTCCAGAATGGCCTTGTACTCGGAATCAAAAATCACACAGTTACTACTCTATGGGTACACAAAAAAGAACGAAAAAAACATTTGTAATTCTCATTGAAGTACTGATGTGACATCGACCAGAACGATAAGTAAGGCACGCCGGCGAAAACGGAAAGCAAAATGGAGGCCAGAATGGCCTTGTACAAGGAATCAGAAATCACACCGTTACTACTCATTGGGTACAAAAAAGTATGAAAAAAAAACGTTTGTAATTCTCTTTGAAGTACTGATGTGATATCGACCAAAACGATAAATAAGGCACGCCGGCGCAAACGGTAAGCAAAACGGAGTCCAGAATGGCCTTGTACAAGAAATCAAATATCACACCATTACTACTCTATGGGAACGAAAAAAAGTAGAAAAAAAACGTTTGTAATTCTCTTTGAAGTACTGATGTGATATCGACCAGAACGATAAATATGGCACGCCGGTGCAAACGGCAAGCAAAACGGAGGCCGAATGGCCTTGTACAAGGAATCAAATATCACACCGTTAAGTGCTCTACGGGTACAAAAAAAAGTAAGAAAAAAAACGTTTGTAATTCTGTTAGAAGTACTGATGTGATATCGACCAGAACGATAAATATGGCACGCCGGAGCAAATGGCTAGCAAAACGGAGGTCAGAATGGCCTTGTACAAGGAATCAAAAATCACACCGTTACTACTATATGGGTACGAAAAAAGTACGAAAAAAACGTTTGTAATTCTCTTTGAAATACTGATGTGATATCGACCAGAACGATAAATATGGCACACCGGCGCAAACGGCAAGCAAAACGGAGGCCAGAATGGTCTTGTTCAAGGAATCAAAAATCACACCTTTAAGTACTCTATCGGTACAAAAAAAAAGTACGAAAAAACGTTTGTAATTATCTTTGAAGTACTGATGTGATATCGACCAGAACGATAAATAAGGCACGCCGGCGCAAACGGCAAGCAAAACTCTTGTACAATGAATCAAAAATCACAGCGTGTTAAGTACTCTATGGGTACAAAAAAAAGTACAAAAAAAACGTTTGTAATTCTCTTTGAAGTACTAATGTGATATCGACCAGAACGATGAATAAGGTACGCCGGCGCAAACGGCAAGCAAAACGGAAGCCAGAACGGCCTTGTACAAGGAATCTAAAATCACACCGTTAAGTACACTATGGGTACAAAAAAAGTATGAAAAAAAACGTTTGTTATTCTCTTTGAAGTACTGATGTGATATCGACCAAAACGATAAATAAGGCATGCCGGCGCAAACGGCAAGCAAAATGAAGGCCAGAATGGCCTTGTACAAGGAATCAAAAATCACACCGTTAAGTACTCAATGGGTACAAAAAGAAGTATGAAAAAAAAATGTTTGCAATTCTGTTTGAAGTAGTGATGTGATATCGACCAGAACGATAAATAGGGCACGCCGGCGCAAACGGCAAGCAAAACGGAGGCCAGAATGGCCTCGTGCAAGGAATCAAAAATCACACCGTTAAGTACTCTATGGGTACAAAAAAAGTACGAAAAAAACATTTGTAATTCTCTTGGAAGTACAGATGTGATATCGACCAGAACGATAAATAAGGTACGCCGGCGCAAACGGCAAGCAAAACGGAGGCGAGAATGGCCTTGTACAAGGAATCAAAAATCACACCGTTAAGTACTCTATGGGTACAAGAAAAGTACGAAAAAAACATTTGTAATTCTCTTTGAAGTACTGATGTGATATCGACCAGAACGATAAATAAGGCATGCCGGCGCAAACGGAAAGCAAAACGGAGGCCATAATGGCATTGTACAAGGAATCAAAAATCACACCTTTAAGTACTCTATGGGTACAAAAAATAGTACGAAAAAATGTTTTTAATTCTCTTTGAAGTACTGGTGTGATATCGACCAGAACGATAAATAAGGCATGCCGGCGCAAACGGCAAGCAAAACGGTGGCTAGAATGGCCTTGTACAAGGAATCAAAAATCACACCGTTAAGTACTCTATGGGTACAAAAAAAAGTATGAAAAAAACGTTTCTAATTCTCTTTGAAGTACTGATGTGATATCGACGAGAACGATAAATAAAGCACGCCGGCGCAAACGGCAAGCAAAATAGAGGCCAGAATGGCCTTGTACAAGGAATCAAAAATCACACCGTTAAGTACTCTATGGGTACAAAAAAAAGTACGAAAAAAATGTTTGTAATTCACTTTGAAGTACATATGTGATATCGACCAGAACGATAAATAAGGCATGCCGGCGCAAACGGCAATCAAAACGGAGGCCAGAATGGCCTTGTACAATGAATCAAAAATCACACCGTTAAGTACTCTATGGGTACAAAAAAACTACGAAAAAAATGTTTGTAATTCTCTTTGAAGTACTGATGTGATATCGACCAGAACGAAAAATAAGGCACGCCGGCGCAAACGGAAAGCAAAACGGAGGCCAGAATGGCCATGTACAAGGAATCAAAAATCACACCGTTAAGTACTATATGGGTACAAAAAATGGGTACAAAAAATAGTATGAAAAAAAAATGGCCTTGTACAAGGAATAAAAAATCACACAGTTTGTAATTCTCTTCGAAATTGAAGTACGATAAATATGGCGATGTGATATCGACCGAACGATAAATAAGGCACGCCGGCGCAAACGGCAAGCAAAACGGAGGCCAAAATGGCCTTGTACAAGGAATCAAAAATCACACGGCGTTAAGTACTCTATGGGTACAAAAAAAGTACGAAAAAAAAGTATGAAAAAAAAACGTTTGTAATTCTCTTTGAAGTACAGATGTGATATCGACCAGAACGATAAATAAGGCATGCCGGCGCGAACGGTAAGCAAAACGAAGGCCAGAATGGCCTTGTACAAGGAATCCAAAATCACACCGTTAAGTACTCAATGGGTACAAAAAGAAGTATGAAAAAAAATGTTTGCAATTCTCTATGAAGTACTGATGTGATATCGACCAGAATGATAAATAGGGCACGCCGGCGCAAACGGCAAGCAAAACGGAGGCCAGAATGGCCTCGTGCAAGGAATCAAAAATCACACCGTTAAGTACTCTATGGGTACAAAAAAAGTACGAAAAAAACGTTTGTAATTCTCTTTGAAGTACATATGTGATATCGACCAGAACGATAAATAAGGTACGCCGGCGCAAATGGCAAGCAAAACGGAGGCGAGAATGGCCTTGTACAAGGAATCAAAAATCACACCGTTAAGTACTCTATGGGTACAAGAAAAGTACGAAAAAAAACGTTTGTAATTCTCTTTGAAGTACTGATGTGATATCGACCAGAACGATAAATAAGGCATGCCGGCGCAAACGGAAAGCAAAACGGAGGCCAGAATGGCCTTGTACAAGGAACCAAAAATCACACCTTTAAGTACTCTATGGGTACAAAAAATAGTACGAAAAAATGTTTTTAATTCTCTCTGAAGTACTGGTGTGATATCGACCAGAACGATAAATAAGGCACGCCGGCGCAAACGGCAAGCAAAACGGTGGCCAGAATGGCCTTGTACAAGGAATCAAAAATCACACTGTTAACTACTATATGGGTACAAAAAAAGTATGAAAAAAAACGTTTGTAATTCTCTTTGAAGTACTAATGTGATATCGACGAGAACGATAAATAAAGCACGCCGGCGCAAACGGCAAGCAAAATAGAGGCCAGAATGGCCTTGTACAAGGAATCAAAAATCACACCGTTAAGTACTCTATGGGTACAAAAAAAAGTATGAAAAAAATGTTTGTAATTCACTTAGTAGTACTGATGTGATATCGACCAGAACGATAAATAAGGCATGCCGGCACAAACGGCAATCAAAACGGAGGCCAGAATGGCCTTGTACAAGGAATCAAAAATCACTCCGTTAAGTACTCTATGGGTACAAAAAAACTACGAAAAAAAATGTTTATAATTCTCTTTGAAGTACTAATGTGATATCGACCGAACGAAAAATAAGGCACGCCGGCGCAAACGGAAAGCAAAACGGAGGCCAGAATGGCCTTGTACAAGGAATCAAAAATCACACCGTTAAGTACTCTATGGGTACAAAAAAAAGTACGAAAAAAAACGTTTGTAATTCTCTTTGAAGTACTGATGTGATATCGACCAGAACGATAAATAAGGCACGCCGGCGCAAACGGCAAGCAAAACGGAGGCCAGAATGGCCTTGTACAAGGAATCAAAAATCACACCGTTAAGTACTCTATGGGTACAAAAAAAAGTATGAAAAAAAACGTTTGTAATTCTCTTTGAAGTACTATGTGTTATCGACCAGAACGATAAATGAGGCACGCCGGCGCAAACGGCAAGCAAAACGGAGGCCAGAATGGCCTTGTACAAGGAATCAAAAATCACACCGTTAAGTACTCTATGGGTACAAAAAAAGTATGAAAAAAATATACAAAAATGTAAAACGTTTGTAATTCGGCAAGCAAAACGGAGGCCGAATGGCCTTGTTTGAAGTACTCTATGGGTACAATGTGATATCGACCAGAACGATAAATAAGGCGTGCCGGCGCAAATGGCAAGCAAAACGGAGGCTAGAATGGCCTTGTACAAGGAATCCAAAATCACACCGTTAAATACTCCATGGGTACAAAATAAAGTATGAAGTAAAACGTTTGTAATTCTCTTTGATGTACTGATGTGATATCGACCAGAATGATAAATAAGGCACGGCGGTGCAAACGGCAAGCAAAACGGAGGCCAGAATGGCCTTGTACAAGGAATCAAAAATCGCACCGTTATGTACTCTATGTGTACAAAAAAAGTACGAAAAAAAAACATTCTAATTCTATTTTAAGTACAGATGTGATATCGACCAGAACGATAAATAAGGCACGTCGGCGCAAACGGCAAGCAAAACGGGGGCCAGAATGACCTTGTTCAAGGAATCAAAAATCACATCGTTAAGTACTCTATTGGTACAAAAAAAAGTACGAAAAAAAAGTTTGTAATTCTCTTTGATGTACTTATGTGATATCGACAAGAACGATAACTAAGGCACGACGGCGCTAACGGCAAGCATAACGGAGGCCAGAATTGCCTTGTAGAAGGAATCAAAAATCACACTGTTAAGTACTCTATGGGTACAAAAAATGTACAAAAAAAAGTTTGTAATTCTCTTTGAAGTATTGATGTGATATCGACCAGAACGATAAATAAGGCACGCCGGTGCAAACGGCAAGAAAAACGGAGGCCAGAATGGCCTTGTACAAGCAATCAAAAATCACACCGTTAAGTACTCTATGGGTACAAAAAAAATGTATGCAAACAAACGTTTGTAATTCACTTTGAAGTATTGATGTGATTTCGACCAGAACGATAAATAAGGCACGCCGGCGCAAACGGCAAGCAAAACGGAGGCCAGAATGGCCTTGTACAAGGAATCAAAAATCACACCGTTAAGTACTCTATAGGTACAAAAAAAAGTATGAAAAAAAATGTTTGTAATTCTCTTAGAATTACTGATGTGATATCGACCAGAACGATAAATAAGGCACGCCGGCGCAAATGGCTAGCAAAACGGAGGCCAGAATGGCCTTGTACAAGGAATCAAAAATCACACCGTTACTACTCTATGGGTACAAAAATAGTACGAAAAAATGTTTGTAATTCTTTTTGAAGTACTGATGTGATATCAACCAGAATGATAAATAAGGCACGCCGGTGCAAACGGCAAGCAAAACGGAGGCCAGAATGGCCATGTACAAGGTATAAAACATCACACTGTTAAGCACTCTATGGGTACAAAAAAAGTGCGAAAAAAAACGTTTGTAATTCTCTTTGAAGTACTGATGTGATATCGACCAAAATGATAAATAAGGCATGTCGGTGCAAACGGCAAGCAAAACGGAGGCCAGAATGGCCTTGTACAAGGTATAAAACATCACACTATTAAGCACTCTATGGGTACAAAAAAAGTACGAAAAAAACGTTTGTAATTCTCTTTGAAGTACTGATGTGATATCGACCAGAACGATAAATAAGGCACGCCGGCGCAAATGGCAAGCAAAACGGAGGCCAGAATGGCCATGTTGAAGGAATCAAAATCACACCGTTACTACTCTATGGGTACAAAAAAAGTACGAAAAAATGTTTGTAATTCTTTTGAAGTACTTATGTGATATCAACCAGAACGATAAATAAGGCACGCCGGTGCAAACGGCAAGCAAAACGGAGGCCAGAATGGCCTTGTACAAGGTATAAAACATCACACTGTTAAGCACTCTATGGGTACAAAAAAAGTACGAAAAAAAATGTTTGTAATTCTCTTTGAAGTACTGATGTGATATCGACCCGAACGAAAAACAAGGCACGCCGGCGTAAACGGCAAGCAAAACGGAGGCCAGAATGGCCTTGTACAAAGAATCAAAAATCACACCGTTACTATTCTATGCGTACAAAAAAAAGTAAGAAAAAAAACTTTTGTAATTATTTTTGAAGTACTGATGTATTATCGACCAGACCAAAAAATAAGGCACGCCGGCGCAAACGGCAAGCAAAACGGAGTCCAGAATGGCATTGTACTCGGAATAAAAAATAACACCGTTACTACTCTATGGGTACAAAAAAAAGGACGAAAAAAACATTTGTAATTCTCATTGAAGTAGTGATGTGATATCGACCAGAACGATAAATAAGGCACGCCGGCGAAAACGGAAAGCAAAATGGAGGCCAGAATGGCCTTGTACAAGGAATCCAAAATCACACCGTTACTACTCATTGGGTACAAAAAAATTACGAAAAAAAACGTTTGTATTTCTCTTTGAAGTACTGATGTGATATCGACCAGAACGATAAATAAGGCACGCCGGCGCAAACGGTTAGCAAAACGGAGTCCAGAATGGCCTAGTACAAGGAATCGAATATCACACCATTACTACTCTATGGGTACTAAAAAAAGTACGAAAAAAACGTTTGTAATTCTTTTTGAAGTATTGATGTGATATCGACCAGAACGATAAATAGGGCACGCCGGTGCAAACGGCAAGCAAAACGGAGGCCAGAATGGCCTTGTACAATGAATCGAAAATCACACCGTTAAGTACACTACGGGTACAAAAAAAGTAAGAAAAAACGTTTGTAATTCTCTTAGAAGTACTGATGTGATATCGACCAGAACGAGAAATAAGGCACGCCGGAGCAAATGGCTAGCAAAACGGAGGCCAGAATGGCCTTGTACAAGGAATCAAAAATCACACCGTTACTACTCTATGGGTACAAAAAAAAAGTACGAAAAAAACATTTATAATTCTCTTTGAAGTACTGATGTGATATCGACCAGAACGATAAATAAGGCACACCGGCGCAAACGGCAAGCAATACCGAGGCGGAATGGTCTTGTACAAGGAATCAAAAATCACACCGTTAAGTACTCTATGGGTACAAAAAAAAAGTATGAAAAAAACGTTTGTAATTCTCTTAGAAGTACTGATGTGATATCGACCAGAACGATAAATAAGGCACGCCGGCGCAAACGGCAAGCAAAACTCTTTTACAAGGAATCAAAAATCACACCGTTAAGTACTCTATGGGTACAAAAAAAGTACAAAAAAACGTTTGTAATTCTCTTTGAAGTACTAATGTGATATCGACAAGAACGATAAATAAGGCACGCCGGCGCAAACGGCAAGCAAAACGGAGGCCAGAATGGCCTTGTACAAGGAATCAAAAATCACACCGTTAAGTACTCTATGGGTACAAAAAAAGTACGAAAAAAACGTTTGTAATTCTCTTTGAAGTACTATGTGATATCGACCGAACGATAAATAAGGCACGCCGGCGCAAACGGCAAGCAAAACGGAGGCCGAATGGCCTTGTATAAGAATCAAAAATCACACCGTTAAGTACTCTATGGGTACAAAAAGAAGTATGAAAAAAAACGTTTGTAATTCTCATTGAAGTACTGATGTGATATCGACCAGAATGATAAATAAGGCACGCCGGCGCAAACGGCAAGCATCAAAACGGAGGCGAGAATGGCCTTGTACAAGGAATCAAAAATCACACCGTTAAGTACTCTATGGGTACAAAAAAAGTACGAAAAAAACGTTTGTAATTCTCTTTGATGTACTGATGTGATATCAACCAGAACGATAAATAAGGCACGCCGGCGCAAACGGCAAGCAAAACGGAGGCGAGAATGGCCTTGGACAAGGAATCAAAAATCACACCGTTAAGTACTCTATGGGTACAAAAAAGTACGAAAAAAACGTTTGTAATTCTCTTTGAAGTACTGACGTGATATCGACCAGAACGATAAATAAGGCACGCCGGCGCAAACGGCAAGCAAAACGGAGGCCAGAATGGCCTTGTACAAGGAATCAAAAATCACACCGTTAAGTACTCTATGGGTACAAAAAAAGTACCGAAAAAATGTTTGTAATTCTCTTTGAAGTACGATGTGATATCGACCGAACGATAAATAAGGCACGCCGGCGCAAACGGCAAGCAAAACGGAGGCTAAGAATGGCCTTGTACAAGGAATCAAAAATCACACCGTTAAGTACTCTATGGGTACAAAAAAAAGTACGAAAAAAACATTTGTAATTCTCTTTGAAGTAACGATGTGATTTCGACGAGAACGATAAATAAAGCACGCCGGCGCAAACGGCAAGTAAAATAGAGGACATAATGTCCTTGTACAAGGAATCAAAAATCACACCGTTAAGTACTCTATGGGTACAAAAGAAAGTCTAAAAAAACGTTTGTAATTCACTTTGAAATACTGATGTGATATCGACCAGAACGATAAATAAGGCACGCCGGCGCAAACGGCAATCAAAACGGAGGCCGAATGGCCTTGTACAAGGAATCAAAATCACACCGTTAAGTACTCTATGGGTACAAAAAAAAGTACGAAAAAAAAACGTTTGTAATTCTCTTTGAAGTACCGATGTGATATCGACCGAACGATAAATATGGCAATGCCGGCGCAAGCGGCAAGAAAAAGGGAGGCCAGAATGGCCTTGTACAAGGAATCAAAAATCACATCGTTAAGTACTCTATGGGTGCAATAGAAAGTACAAAAAAAACGTTTGTAATTCTCTTTGAAGTACTGATGTGATATCGACCAGAACGATAAATAAGGCACGCCGACGCAAACGGCAAGCAAAACAGAGGCCGAATGGCCTTGTACAAGGAATCAAAAATCACACCGTTAAGTACTCTATGGGTACAAAAAAAGTATAAAAAAAATTTTGTAATTCTCTTTGAAGTACTGATGTGATATCGACTAGAACGATAAATAAGGCACGCCGGCGCAAACGGCAAGCAAAACGGAGGCCAGAATGGCCTTGTACAAGGAATCAAAATCACACCGTTAAGTACTCTATGGGTAAAAAAAAGTACAAAAGTAAAACGTTTGTAATTTTCTTTGAAGTACTGATGTGATATCGACCAGAACGATAAATAAGGCACGCCGGCGCAAACGGCAAGCAAAACGGAGGCCAGAATGGCCTTGTACAAGGAATCCAAAATCACACCGTTAAGTACTCTATGGGTACAAAAAAAGTACGAAGTAAAACGTTTGTAATTCTCTTTGATGTACTGATGTGATATCGACAAGAATGATAAATAAGGCACGCCGGCGCAAACGGCAAGCAAAACGGAGGCCAGAATAGCCTTGTACAAGGAATCAAAAATCACACCGTTCAGTACTCTATGTGTACAAAAAAAAGGTACGTAAAAAACATTCGTAATTCTCTTTGAAGTACTGATGTGATATCGACCAGAACGATAAATAAGGCACGCCGGCGCAAACGGCAAGCAAAACGGAGGCCAAAATGGCCTTGTACAAGGAATCAAAAATCACACCGTTAAGTACTCTATGGGTACAAAAAAAAGTACGAAAAAAACGTTTGTAATTCTCTTTGAAGTACCGATGTGATATCGACGAGAACGATAAATAAAACACGCCGGCGCAAACGGCAAGCAAAAAGGAATAAAAAATAACACCGTTAAGTACACTATGGGTACAAAAGAAAGTTGAAAAAAACGTTTGTAATTTACTTTGAAATACTGATGTGATATCGACCAGAACGATAACTATGGCACGCCGGCGCAAAAAGCAATCAAAACGGAGGCCGAATGGCCTTGTACAAGGAATCAAAAATCACACCATTAAGTACTCTATGGGTACAAAAAAAAACTACGAAAAAAAAACTGTTTGTAATTCTCTTTGAAGTACGATGTGATATCGACCGAACGATAAATAAGGCACGCCGGCGCAAACGGCAAGCAAAACGGAGGCCGAATGGCCTTGTACAAGGAATCAAAAATCACACCGTTAAGTACTCTATGGTACAAAAAAAGTACGAAAAAAAAAAACGTTTGTAATTCTCTTTGAAGTACCGATGTGATATCGACCGAACGATAAATAAGGCACGCCGGCGCAAACGGCAAGCAAAACGGAGGCCAGAACGTCCTTGTACAAGGAATCAAAAATCACACCGTTAAGTACTCTATGGGTACAAAAAAAAGTACGAAAAAAATGTTTGTAATTCTCTTTGAAGTACTGATGTGATATCGACCAGAACGAAAAATAAGGCACGCCGGCGCAAACGGCAAGCAAAACAAAGGCCAGAATGGCCTTGTACAAGGAATCAAAAATCACACCGTTAAGTACTCTATGGGTACAAAAAAATGTATGAAAAAAAAACGTTTGTAATTCTCTTTGAAGTACTGATGTGATATCGACCGAACGATAAATAAGGCACGCCGGCGCAAACGGCAAGCAAAACGGAGGCCAGAATGGCCTTGTACAAGGAATCAAAAATCACACCGTTAAGTACTCTATGGGTACAAAAAAAAGTACGAAAAAAACATTTGTAATTCTCTTTGAAGTATTGATGTGATATCGACCAGAACGATAAATAAGGCACGCCGGCGCAAACGGCAAGCAAAACGGAGGCCAGAATGGCCATGTTGAAGGAATCAAAATCACACCGTTAAGTACTCTATGGGTTCAAAAAAAGTACAAAAGTAAAACGTTTGTAATTCTCTTTGAAGTACTGATGTGATATCGACCAGAACGATAAATAAGGCATGCCGGCGCAAACGGCAAGCAAAACGGAGGCCAAAATGTCCTTGTACAAGGAATCAAAAATCACACCGTTAAGTACTCTATGGGTACAAAAAAAGTATGAAAAAAAACGTTTGTAATTCTCTTTGAAGTACTGATGTGATATCGACAAGAATGATAAATAAGGCACGCCGGCGCAAACGGCAAGCAAAACGGAGGCCAGAATGGCCTTGTACAAGGAATCAAAAATCACACCGTTAAGTACTCTATGTGTACAAAAAAAATGTACGAAAAAAACATTCGTAATTCTCTTTGAAGTACTGATGTGATATCGACCAGAACGATAAATAAGGCACGTCGGCACAAACGGCAAGCAAAACGGAGGCCAGAATGACCTTGTTCAAGGAATCAAAAATCACACCGTTAAGTACTCTATTGGTACAAAAAAAAAGTATGAAAAAATTGTTTGTAATTCTCTTTGAAGTACTGATGTGATATCGACCAGCACGATAAATAAGGCACGATGGCGGTAACGGCAAGCATAGCGGAGGCGAGAATTGCCTTGTAGAAGGAATGAAAAATCACACCGTTAAGTACTCTATGGGTACAAAAAAGTGCGAAAAAAACGTTTGTAATTATCTTTGAAGTACTGATGTGATATCGACCAGAACGATAAAAAAGGCATGCTGGTGCAAACGGCAAGCAAAACGGAGGCCAGAATGGCCAAGGAATCAAAAATCACACCTTTAAGTACTCTATGGTTACAAAAAAAGTACGAAAAAAACGTTTGTAATTCTCTTTGAAGTACTGATGTGATATCGACCGAACATAAATAAGGCACGCCGGCGCAAACGGCAAGCAAAACGGAGGCCAGAATGACCTTGTACAAGGAATAAAAAATCAAAAATCACACCGTTCAGTACTCTATGGGTACAAAAAATGTACGAAGTAAAACGTTTGTAATTCTCTTTGAAGTACTGATGTGATATCGACCAGAACGATAAATAAAGCACTCCGGTGCAAACGGCAAGCAAAACGGAGGCTAGAATAGCCTTGTACAAGGAATCAATAATCACACCATTAAGTACTCTATAGGTACAAAAAAAAGTACGAAGTAAAACGTTTGTAATTCTCTTTGAAGTACTGATGTGATATAGACCAGAATGATAAATAAGGAACGCCTGCGCAAACGGCAAGAAATAGAGGCTAGAATGGCCTTGTACAAGGAATCAAAAATCACACCGTTAAGTACTCTTTGGGTACAAAAAAAAGTATGAAAAAAAACGTTTGTAATTCTCTTTGAAGTACTGATGTGATATCGACCAGAATGATAAATAAGGCACGCCGGCTCAAACGGCAAGCAAAACGGTGGCCAGAATGGCCTTGTACAAGGAATCAAAAATCACACCGTTAAGTACTCTATGGGTACAAAAAAAAGTATGAAAAAAAACGTTTGTAATTCTCTTTGAAGTAATGATGTGATATCGACCAGAACGATAAAAAAGGCATGCCGGCGCAAGCGGCAAGAAAAACGGAGGCCAGAATGGCCTTGTACAAGGAATCAAAAATCACATCGTTAAGTACTCTATGGGTACAATAGAAAGTACGAAAAAAAACGTTTGTAATTCTCTTTGAAGTACTGATGTGATATCGACCAGAACGATAAATAAGGCACGCCGGCGCAAACTGCAAGCAAAACGGAGGCCAGAATGGCCTTGTACAAGGAATCAAAAATCACACCGTTAAGTACTCTATGGGTAAAAAAAAGTATAAAAAAAATGTTTGTAATTCTCTTTGAAGTACTGATGTGATATCGACCAGAACGATAAATATGGCACGCCGGCGCAAATGGCAAGCAAAACGGAGGCCAGAATGGCATTGTACAAGGAATCAAAATCACACCGTTAAGTACTCTATGGGTACAAAGAAAGTACAAAAGTAAAACGTTTGTAATTCTCTTTGCAGTACTGATGTGATATCGACAAGAACGATAAATAAGGCACGCCGGCGCAAACGGCCAGAAAAATGGAGGCCAGAATGGCCTTGTACAAGGAATCCAAAATCACACCGTTAAGTACTCTATAGGTACAAAAAAAAAGACGAAGTAAAATGTTTGTAATTCTCTTTGATGTACTGATGTGATATCGAACAGAACGATAAATAAGGCACGCCGGCACAAACGGCAAGCAAAACGGAGGCCATAATGGACTTTTACAAGGAATCAAAAATCACACCGTTAAGTACTCTATGTGTACAAAAATTATGAGAAAAACATTTGTAATTCTCTTTGAAGTACTGATGTGATATCGACCAGAATGTAAATAAGGCACGTTGGCGCAAACGGCAAGCAAAACGGAGGCCAAACTGACCATGTTCTAGGAATCAAAAATCACACCGTTAAGTACTCTATGGGTACAAAAAAAAGTATGAAAAAAAATGTTTGTAATTCTCTTTGAAGTACTGATGTGATATCGACCAGAACGATAAATAATGCATGACGGCGCAATCGGCAAGCATACCGAGGCCAGAATGGCCTTGTAGAAGGAATCAAAAATCACACCGTTAAGCACTCTATGGGTCCAAAAAAAAGTACGAAAAAACGTTTGTAATTCTCTTTGAAGTACTGATGTGATATCGACCAGAACGATAAATAAGGCATGTCGGTGCAAACGGCAAGCAAAACGGAGGCCAGAATGGCCTTGTACAAGGAATCAAAAATCACACCTTTAAGTACTCTATGCGTACAAAAAAATATGAAAAAAAACATTTGTAATTCTCTTTGAAGTACTGATGTGATATCGACCAAAACGATAAATAAAGCACGCCGGCGCAAACGGCAAGCAAAACGGAGGCCAGAATGGCCTTGTACACGGAATCAAAAATCACACCGTTAAGTACTTTATGCGTACAAAAAAAGTACGAAAAAAACGTTTGTAATTCACTTTGAAGTACTGATGTGATATCGACCAGAACGATAAATAAGGCACGCCGGCGCAAACGGCAAGCAAAACGGAGGCCAGAATGGCCTTGTACAAGGAATCAAAAATCACACCGTTAAGTACTCTATAGGTACAAAAAAAAGTACGAAAAAAATGTTTGTAATTCTCTTTGAAGTACTGATGTGATATCGACCAGAACGATAAATAAGGCACGCCGGCGCAAACGGCAAGCAAAACGGAGGCCAGAATGGCCCTGTACAAAGAATAAAAAATCACACCGTTAATTACTCTATGGGTACAAAAAAATGTACGAAGTAAAACATTTGCAATTCTCTTTGAAGTACTGATGTGATTTCGACCTGAACGATAAATAAGGCACGCCGGCGCAAACGGCAAGCAAAACGGAGGCCAGAATGGCCTTGTACAACGAATCCAAAATCACACCTTTAAGTACTCTATGGGTACAAAAAAAGTACGAAAAAAACGTTTGTACTTCTCTTTGAAGTACGATGTGATATCGACCGAGAATGATAAATAAGGCACGCCGGCGCAAATGGCAAGCAAAACGGAGGCCGAATGGCCTTGTACAAGGAATCAAAAATCACACCGTTAAGTACTCTATGTGTACAAAAAAAACGTTTGAAAAAAACATTTGTAATTCTCTTTGAAGTACGATGTGATATCGACCGAATGATAAATAAGGCACGTAGGCGCAAACGGCAAGCAAAACGGAGTCCGTAATGACCTTGTTCAAGGAATCAAAAATCACACCGATAAGTACTCTATGGGTACAAAAAAAGTATGAAAAAATATGTTTGTAATTCTCTTTGAAGTACTGATGTGATATCGACAAGAACGATAAATAAGGAACGACGGCACAAACGGCAAGCATAACGGAGGCCAGAATGGCCTTGTAGAAGGAATCAAAAATCACACCGTTAAGTACTCTATGGGTACAAAAAAAAGTACGAAAAAAATGTTTGTAATTCTCTTTGAAATACAGATGTGGTATCGACCGAATGATAAATAAGGCATGCCGGTGCAAACGGCAAGCAAAACGGAGGCCGAATGGCCTTGTACAAGGAATCAAAAATCACACCTTTAAGTACTCTAGGGTACAAAAAAAAGTATGAAAAATATGTTTGTAATTCTCTTTGAAGTACTGATGTGATATCGACCAGAACGATAAATAAGGCACACCGGCGCAAACGGCAAGCAAAACGGAGGCGAGAATGGCCATGTACAAGGAATCAAAATCACACTGTTAAGTACACTATGGGTACAAAAAAGTACAAAAGTAAAACGTTTGTAATTTTCTTTGAAGTACGATGTGATATCGACCAGAACGATAAATAAGGCATGCCGGCACAAACGGCAAGTAAAACGGAGGCCAGAATGGCTTTGTACAAGGAATCCAAAATCACTCCGTTAAGTACTCTATGGGTACAAAAAAAGTATGAAGTAAAACGTTTCTAATTCTCTTTGATGTTCTGATGTGATATCGACCAGAATGATAAAGAAGGCACGCCGGCGGAAACGGCAAGCAAAAGGGAGGCCAGAATGGCCTTGTACATCGAATCCAAAATCACGCCGTTAAGTACTCTCTGGTACAAAAAAATACGAATTAAAACGTTTGTAATTATCCTTGATGTACTGATGTGATATCGACCATAATGATAAAGAAGGCACGCTGGCACAAACGGCAAGCAAAACGGAGGCCAGAATGGCCATGTACAAGGAATCAAAATCACACCGTTAAGTACACTATGGGTACAAAAAAGTACAAAAGTAAAACGTTTGTAATTCCCTTTGAAGTACTGATGTGATATAGACCAGAACGATAAATAAGGCATGCCGGCACAAACGGCAAGCAAAACGGAGGCCAGAATGGCGTTGATACAAGGAATCCAAAATCACACCGTTAAGTACTCTATGGGTACAAAAAAATACGAAAAAACGTTTGTAATACTCATTGATGTACCGATGTGATATCGACCGAATGATAAATAAGGCACGCCGGTTCAAACGGCAAGCAAAACGGAGGCCGAATGGCCTTGTACAACGAATCAAAATCACGCCGTTAAGTACTCTATGGGTACAAAAAAAAGTACGAATTAAAACGTTTGTAATTATCTTTGATGTACGATGTGATATCGACCGAACGATAAAGAAGGCACGCCGGCAAAAACGGCAAGCAAAACGGAGGCCGAATGGCCTGTACACGGAATCAAAATCACACCGTTAAGTACTCTTTGGGTACAAAAAAGTACAAAAAAAACGTTTGTAATTCTCTTTGAAGTACCGATGTGATATCGACCGAACGATAAATAAGGCATGCCGGCACAAACGGCAAGCAAAACGGAGGCCGAATGGCCTTGTACAAGGAATCAAAAATCACACCGTTAAGTACTCATGGGTACAAAAAAAAGTATGAAAAAAAACGTTTGTAATTCTCTTTGATGTACGATGTGATATCGACCGAATGATAAATAAGGCACGCCGGCGCAAACGGAAAGCAAAAGGGAGGCCAGAATGGCCTTTTACAACGAATCCAAAATCACGCCGTTAAGTACTCTATGGGTACAAAAAAGTACGAATTAAAACGTTTGTAATTATCTTTGATGTACTGATGTGATATCGACCAGAACGATTAATAAGGCATGCCGGAGAATTAATCTATGGGTACAAAAAAGTACAAAAGTGAAACGCTTGTAATTCTCTTTGAAGTACAGATGTGATATCGACCAGAACGATTAATAAGGCACGCCGGCACAAACGGCAAGCAAAACGGAGGCCAGAATGGCCTTGTACAAGGAATCCAAAATCACACCGTTAAGTACTCTATGGGTACAAAAAAAGTACGAAGTAAAACGTTTGTAATTCTCTTTGATGTACGATGTGATATCAACCGAGAATGATAAATAAGGCACGCCGGCGCAAACAACAAGCAAAACGGAGGCCAGAATGGCCTTGTACAAGGAATCAAAAATCACACCGTTAAGTACTCTATGTGTACAAAAAAAGTTTGAAAAAAACATTTGTAATTCTCTTTGAAGTACTAATGTGATATCGACCCAAACGATAAATAAGGCACGTAGGCGCAAATGGCAAGCAAAACGGAGTCCAGAATGACCTTGTTCAAGGAATCAAAAATCATACCGATAAGTACTCTATGGGTACAAAAAAAAGTATGAAAAAATATGTTTGTAATTCTCTTTGAAGTACTGATGTGATATCGACCAGAACGATAAATAAGGAACGACGGCACAAACGGCAAGCATAACGGAGGCCAGACTGGCCTTGTAGAAGGAATCAAAAATCACACCGTTAAGTACTCTATGGGTACAAAAAAGTACGAAAAAAATGTTTGTAATTCTCTTTGAAGTACCGATGTGATATCGACTAGAATGATAAATAAGGCATGCCGGTGCAAACGCCAAGCAAAACGGAGGCCAGAATGGCCTTGTACAAGGAATCAAAAATCACACCTTTAAGTACTCTATGGGTACAAAAAAAAGTATGAAAAATATGTTTGTAATTCTCTTTGAAGTACTGATGTGATATCGACCAGAACGATAAATAAGGCACACCGGCGCAAACGGCAAGCAAAACGGAGGCGAGAATGGCCATGTACAAGGAATCAAAATCACACTGTTAAGTACACTATGGGTACAAAAAAGTACAAAAGTAAAACGTTTGTAATTTTCTTTGAAGTACTGATGTGATATCGACCAGAACGATAAATAAGGCATGCCGGCACAAACGGCAAGCAAAACGGAGGCCAGAATGGCCTTGTACAAGGAATCCAAAATCACTCCGTTAAGTACTCTATGGGTACAAAAAAAGTATGAAGTAAAACGTTTCTAATTCTCTTTGATGTACTGATGTGATATCGACCAGAATGATAAATAAGGCACGCCGGCGCAAACGGCAAGCAAAAGGGAGGCCAGAATGGCCTTGTACAACGAATCCAAAATCACACGTCGTTAAGTACTCTCGGTACAAAAAAAATAGAATTAAAACGTTTGTAATTATCCTTGATGTACTGATGTGATATCGACCAGAATGATAAAGAAGGCACGCTGGCACAAACGGCAAGCAAAACGGAGGCCAGAATGGCCATGTACAAGGAATCAAAATCACACCGTTAAGTACACTATGGGTACAAAAAAGTACAAAAGTAAAACATTTGTAATTCCCTTTGAAGTACTGATGTGATATAGACCAGAACGATAAATAAGGCATGCCGGCACAAACGGCAAGCAAAACGGAGGCCAGAATGACCTTGTATAAGGAATCCAAAATCACACCGTTAAGTACTCTATGGGTACAAAAAATAAGAAGTAAAACGTTTCTAATACTCATTGATGTACTGATGTGATATCGACCCGAATGATAAATAAGGCACGCCGGTTCAAACGGCAAGCAAAAGGGAGGCCAGAATGGCCTTGTACAACGAATCCAAAATCACGCCGTTAAGTACTCTATGGGTACAAAAAAGTACGAATTAAAACGTTTGTAATTATCTTTGATGTACTGATGTGATATCGACCAGAATGATAAAGAAGGAACGCCGGCAAAAACGGCAAGCAAAACGGAGGCCAGAATGACCATGTACAAGGAATCAAAATCACACCGTTAAGTACTCTATGGGTACAAAAAAGTACAAAGGGAAAACTTTTGTAATTCTCTTTGAAGTACTGCTGTGATATCGACCAGAACGATAAATAAGGCATGCCGGCACAAACGGCAAGCAAAACGGAGGCCAGAATGGCCTTGTACAAGGAATCCAAAATCACACCGTTATGTACTCTATGGGTACAAAAAAAAGTATGAAGTAAAACGTTTCTAATTCTCTTTGATGTACTGATGTGATATCGACCAGAATGATAAATAAGGCACGCCGGCGCAAACGGAAAGCAAAAGGGAGGCCAGAATGGCCTTTTACAATGAATCCAAAATCACGCCGTTAAGTACTCTATGGGTACAAAAAAGTACGAATTAAAACGTTTGTAATTATCCTTGATGTACTGATGTGATATCGACCAGAACGATTAATAAGGCATGCCGGAGAATTAATCTATGGGTACAAAAAAGTACAAAAGTGAAACGTTTGTAATTCTCTTTGAAGTACAGATGTGATATCGACCAGAACGATTAATAAGGCACGCCGGCACAAACGGCAAGCAAAACAGAGGCCAGAATGGCCTTGTACAAGGAATCCAAAATCACACTGTTAAGTACTCTATGGGTACCAAAAAAAGTACGAAGTAAAATGTTTCTAATTCTATTTGATGTAATGATGTGATATCAACCAGAATGATAAATAAGGCACGCCGGCGCAAACGGCAAGCAAAACGGAGGCCATAATGGCCTTATACAAGGAATCAAAAATCACACCGTTAAGTACTCTATGTGTACAAAAAATTATGAGAAAAACGTTTGTAATTCTCTTTGAAGTACTGATGTGATATCGACCAGAACGATAAATAAGGCACGTCGGCGCAAACGGCAAGCAAAACGGAGGCCATAATGACCATGTCCAAGGAATCAAAAATCACAACGTTAAGTACTCTATGGGTACAAAAAAAAGTACGAAAAAAACGTTTGTAATTCTCTTTGAAGTACTGATGTGATATTGACCAGAACTATAAATAAGGCACGCCGGCGCAAACGGCAAGCGAAACGGAGGCCAGAATGGCCTTGTACAAAGAATCAAAAATCACACCGTTAAGTACTCTATGCGTACAAAAAAATGTACGAAGTAAAACGTTTGTAATTCTCTTTGAAGTACTGATGTGATATCGACCAGAATGATAAATAAGGCACGCCGGCGCAAATGGCAAGCAAAACGGAGGCCAGAATGGCCTTGTACAAGGAATAAAAAAATCACACCGTTAAGTACTCTATGTGTACAAAAAAAAAGTACGAAAAAAACATTTGTAATTCTCTTTGAAGTACTGATGTGACATCGACCAGAACGATAAATAAGGCACGTCGGCGCAAACGGCAAGCAAAACGTAGGCCAGAATGACCTTGTTCAAGGAATCAAAAATCACACCGTTAAATACTCAATGGGTACAAAAAAAGTACAAAAAAAATGTTTGTAATTCTCATTGAAGTACGATGTGATATCGACAAAAACGATAAATAAGCCACGCCGGCGCAAACGGCAAGCATAACGGAGGCCGAATGGCCTTGTACAAGGAATCAAAAATCACACCGTTAAGTACTCTATGGGTACAAAAAAAGTATGAAAAAAACGTTTGCAATTCTCTTTGCAGTACTGATGTGATATCGACCAGAACGATAAATAAGGCATGCCGGAGCAAACGGTAAGCAAAATGGAGGCCAGAATGGCCTTGTACAAGGAATCAAAAATCACACCTTTAAGTACTCTAAGGGTACAAAAAAAAGTACCAAAAAAGTGTTTTTAATTCTCTTTGACGTACTGATGTGTTATTGACCAGAACGATAAATAAGGCACGCCGGCGCAAACGGCAAGCAAAACAGGGGCCAGAATGGCCTTGTACAAGGAATCAAAAATCACACCGTTAAGTACCCTATGGGTACAAAAAAAAGTACGAAAAAAAATGTTTGTAATTCTCTTTGAAGTACTGATGTGATATCGACGAGAACGAAAAATAAAGCACGCCGGTGCAAATGGCAAGCAAAACGGAGGCCAGAATGGCCTTGTACAAGGAATCAAAAATCAAACCGTTAAGTACTCTATGGGTACAAAAAATGTACGAAAAAAAACATTTGTAATTCTCTTTGAAGTACTGATGTGATATCATCCAGAATGATAAATAAGGCACTCCGGTGCAAACGGCACGCAAAACGGAGGCCAGAATGGCCTTGTACAAAGAATCAAAGGTCACACCGTTAAGTACTCTATGGGTACAAAAAAATGTACGAAGTAAAACGTTTGTAATTCTCTTTGAAATAATGATGTGATATCGACCAGAACGATAAATAAAGCACGCCGGCGCAAATGGCAAGCAAAACAAAGGGCCAGAATGGCCTTGTACAAGAAATCAAAAATCACACCGTTAAGTACTCTATAGGTACAAAAAAATGTACGAAGTAAAACATTTGTAATTCTCTTTGAAGTACTGATGTGATATCGACAAAAATGATAAATAAGGAACGACGGCGCAACGGCAAGCAAAACGGAGGCCAGAATGGCCTTGTACAAGGAATCAAAAATCACACCGTTAAGTACTCTTTGGGTACAATAAAAAGTATGAAAAAAAACGTTTGTAATTCTCTTTGAAGTACTGATGTGATATCGACCGAACGATAAATAAGGCACGGCGGCGCAAACGGCAAGCAAAACGGAGGCCAGAATGGCCTTGTACAAGGAATCAAAAATCACACCGTTAAGTACTCTATAGGTACAAAAAAAAGTACGAAAAAAATGTTTGTAATTCTCTTTGAAGTACGATGTGATATCGACCAGAACGATAAATAAGGCACACCGGCGCAAACGGCAAGCAAAACGGAGGCCGAATGGCCTTGTACAAGGAATCAAAAATCACACCGTTAAGTACTCTATAGGTAAAAAAAAGTACGAAAAGAAATGTTTGTAATTCTCTTTGAAGTACTGATGTGATATCGACCAGAATGATAAATAAGGCACGCCGGCGCAAACGGCAAGCAAAACGGAGGCTAGAATGGCCTTGTACAACGAATCCAAAATCACACCTTTAAGTACTCTATGGGTACAAAAATAGTACGAAGAAAAACGTTTGTACTTCTCTTTGATGTACAGATGTGATATCGACCGAATGATAAATAAGGCACGCCGGCGCAAATGGCAAGCAAAACGGAGGCCGAATGGCCTTGTACAAGGAATCAAAAATCACACCGTTAAGTACTCTATGGTACAAAAAAAAAGTTTGAAAAAAACATTTGTAATTCTCTTTGAAGTACTCGATGTGATATCGACCGAAACGATAAATAAGGCACGTAGGCGCAAATGGCAAGCAAAACGGAGTCCGAATGGCCTTGTTCAACGAATCAAAAATCACACCGTTAAGTACTCTATGGGTACAAAAAAAAGTATGAAAAAAAACATGTTTGTAATTCTCTTTGAAGTACGATGTGATATCGACCGAACGATAAATAAGGCACGCCGGCACAAACGGCAAGCAAAACGGAGGCCGAATGGCCTTGTACAAGGAATCAAAAATCACACCGTTAAGTACTCTATGGGTACAAAAAAAGTACGAAAAAAACGTTTGTAATTCTCTTTGAAGTACTGATGTGATATCGACCAGAACGATAAATAAGGCACGCCGGCGCAAACGGCAAGCAAAACGGAGGCCAGAATGGCCTTGTACACGGAATCAAAATCACACCGTTATGTACTCTATGGGTACAAAAAAAGTACAAAAGTAAAACGTTTGTAATTCTCTTTGAAGTACTGATGTGATATCGACCGAACGATAAATAAGGCATGCCAGCACAAACGGCAAGCAAAACGGAGGCCGAATGGCTTTGTACAAGGAATCCAAAATCACACCGTTAAGTACTCTATGGGTACAAAAAAAGTACGAAGCAAAACGTTTGTAATTCTCTTTGATGTTCGATGTGATATCGACCGAATGATAAATAAGGCACGCCGGCGCAAACGGAAAGCAAAAGGAGGCCGAATGGCCTTGTACAACGAATCAAAAATCACGCCGTTAAGTACTCTATGGTACAAAAAAAATACGAATTAAAACGTTTGTAATTATCCTTTGATGTACCGATGTGATATCGACCGAACGATAAATAAGGCACGCCGGCACAAACGGCAAGCAAAATGGAGGCCGAATGGCCTTGTACAAGGAATCAAAATCACACCGTTAAGTACACTATGGGTACAAAAAAGTACAAAAAAAACGTTTGTAATTCTCTTTGAAGTACCGATGTGATATCGACCGAACGATAAATAAGGCATGCCGGCACAAACGGCAAGCAAAACGGAGGCCGAATGGCCTTGTACAAGGAATCAAAATCACACCGTTAAGTACTCTATGGGTACAAAAAAATACGAAAGTAAAACGTTTGTAATACTCATTGATGTACCGATGTGATATCGACCGAGAATGATAAATAAGGCATGCCGGCGAAACGGCAAGCAAAACGGAGGCCGAATGGCCTTGTACAACGAATCAAAAATCACGCCGTTAAGTACTCTATGGGTACAAAAAAAGTACGAAAAAAAACGTTTGTAATTTTCTTTGAAGTACCGATGTGATATCGACCGAACGATAAATAAGGCACGCCGGCAAAAACGGCAAGCAAAACGGAGGCCGAATGGCCTTGTACAAGGAATCAAAATCACACCGTTAAGTACTCTATGGGTACAAAAAAGTACAAAAAAAACGTTTGTAATTATCTTTGAAGTACTTGATGTGATATCGACCGAACGATAAATAAGGCATGCCGGCACAAACGGCAAGCAAAACGGAGGCCGTAATGGCCTTGTACAAGGAATCAAAATCACACCGTTAAGTACTCTATGGGTACCAAAAAAAGTACGAAGTAAAACGTTTGTAATTCTATTTGATGTACCGATGTGATATCGACCAGAATGATAAATAAGGCACGCCGGCGCAAACGGCAAGCAAAACGGAGGCCAGAATGGCCTTGTACAAAGAATCAAAAATCACACCGTTAAGTACTCTATGGGTACAAAAAAATGTATGAAAAAAAACGTTTGTAATTCTCTTTGAAGTACTGATGTGATATCGACCAGAACGATAAATAAGGCACGCCGGCGCAAACGGCAAGCAAAACGGAGGCCAGAATGGCCTTGTACAACGAATCAAAATCACACCTTTAAGTACTCTATGGGTACAAAAAAAGTACGAAGAAAAAAACGTTTGTACTTCTCTTTGATGTACGGATGTGATATCGACCAGAATGATAAATAAGGCATGCCGGCGCAAATGGCAAGCAAAACGGAGGCCAGAATGGCCTTGTACAAGGAATCAAAAATCACACCGTTAAGTACTCTATGTGTACAAAAAAAAGTTTGAAAAAAACATTTGTAATTCTCTTTGAAGTACTGATGTGATATCGACCAGAATGATAAATAAGGCACGTAGGCGCAAATGGCAAGCAAAACGGAGTCCAGAATGACCTTGTTCAAGGAATCAAAAATCATACCGATAAGTACTCTATGGGTACAAAAAAAAGTATGAAAAAATATGTTTGTAATTCTCTTTGAAGTACTGATGTGATATCGACCAGAACGATAAATAAGGAACGACGGCACAAACGGCAAGCATAACGGAGGCCAGAATGGCCTTGTAGAAGGAATCAAAAATCACACCGTTAAGTACTCTATGGTTTCAAAAAAAGTACGAAAAAAATGTTTGTAATTCTCTTTGAAGTACTGATGTGATATCGACCAGAACGATAAATAAGGCACACCGGCGCAAACGGCAAGCAAAACGGAGGCGAGAATGGCCTGTACAAGGAATCAAAATCACACTGTTATGTACACTATGGGTACAAAAAAGTACAAAAGTAAAACGTTTGTAATTTTCTTTGAAGTACTGATGTGATATCGACCGAACGATAAATAAGGCATGCCGGCACAAACGGCAAGCAAAACGGAGGCCGAATGGCTTTGTACAAGGAATCAAAATCACACCGTTAAGTACTCTATGGGTACAAAAAAAAGTATGAAGCAAAAAACGTTTGTAATTCTCTTTGATGTTCGATGTGATATCGACCAGAATGATAAATAAGGCACGCCGGCGCAAACGGCAAGCAAAAGGGAGGCCAGAATGGCCTTGTACAACGAATCCAAAATCACGCCGTTAAGTACTCTCTGGTACAAAAAAAAATACGAATTAAAACGTTTGTAATTATGCTTGATGTACTGATGTGATATCGACCAGAATGATAAAGAAGGCACGCTGGCACAAACGGCAAGCAAAATGGAGGCCAGAATGGCCATGTACAAGGAATCAAAATCACACCGTTAAGTACACTATGGGTACAAAAAAGTACAAAAGTAAAACGTTTGTAATTCCCTTTGAAGTACTAATGTGATATCGAAACGATAAATAAGGCATGCCGGCACAAACGGCAAGCAAAACGTAGGCCGAATGGCCTTGTACAAGGAATCCAAAATCACACCGTTAAGTACTCTATGGGTACAAAAAAAGTATGAAGTAAAACGTTTGTAATTCTCTTTGATGTACCGATGTGATATCGACCGTAATGATAAATAAGGCACGCCGGTTGAAACGGCAAGCAAAAGGGAGGCCAGAATGGCCTTGTACAACGAATCCAAAATCACGCCGTTAAGTACTCTATGGGTACAAAAAAAGTACGAAAAAAACGTTTGTAATTTTCTTTGATGAACCGATGTGATATCGACCGAATGATAAATAAGGCACGCCGGCAAAAACGGCAAGCAAAACGGAGGCCGAATGGCCATGTACAAGGAATCAAAATCACACCGTTAAGTACTCTATGGGTACAAAAAAGTACAAAAAAAACGTTTGTAATTATCTTTGAAGTACTGATGTGATATCGACCAGAACGATAAATAAGGCATGCCGGCACAAACGGCAAGCAAAACGGAGGCCAGAATGGCCTTGTACAAGGAATCCAAAATCACACCGTTATGTACTCAATGGGTACAAAAAAAGTATGAAGTAAAACGTTTCTAATTCTCTTTGATGTACTGATGTGATATCGACCAGAATGTTAAATAAGGCACGCCGGCGCAAACGGCAAGCAAAACGGAGGCCAGAATGGCCTTGTACAAGGAATCAAAAATCACACCGTTAAGTACTCAATGGGTACAAAAAAGTACGAAAAAAACGTTTGTAATTATCTTTGAAGTACTGATGTGATATCGACCGAACGATAAATAAGGCACGCCGGCGCAAACGGCATGGCCGTACAAGAATTCACACCGTTAAGTACTCTATGGGTACAAAAAAGTACAAAAAAACGTTTGTAATTCTCTTTGAAGTACGATGTGATATCGACCGAACGATAAATAAGGCACGCCGGCACAAACGGCAAGCAAAACGGAGGCCAGAATGGCCTTGTACAAGGAATCCAAAATCACACTGTTAAGAACTCTATGGGTACCAAAAAAAGTACGAAGTAAAACGTTTCTAATTCTATTTGATGTACTGATGTGATATCAACCAGAATGATAAATAAGGCACGCCGGCGCAAACGGCAAGCAAAACGGAGGCCAGAATGGCCTTGTACAAGGAATCAAAAATCACACCGTTAAGTACTCTATGTGTACAAAAAAAAGTTTGAAAAAAACATTTGTAATTCTCTTTGAAGTACTGATGTGATATCGACCAGAACGATAAATAAGGCATGTAGGCGCAAATGGCAAGCAAAACGGAGTCCAGAATAACCTTGGTCAAGGAATCAAAAATCATACCGATAAGTACTCTATGGGTACAAAAAAAAGTATGAAAAAATATGTTTGTAATTCTCTTTGAAGTACTGATGTGATATCGACCAGAACGATAAATAAGGAACGACGGCACAAACGGCAAGCATGACGGAGGCCAGAATGGCCTTGTAGAAGGAATCAAAAATCACACCGTTAAGTACACTATGGGTACAAAAAAAGTACGAAAAAAATGTTTGTAATTCTCTTTGAAGTACGATGTGATATCGACCGAATGATAAATAAGGCATGCCGGTGCAAACGCCAAGCAAAACGGAGGCCGTAATGGCCTTGTACAAGGAATCAAAAATCACACCTTTAAGTACTCTATGGGTACAAAAAAAAGTATGAAAAATATGTTTGTAATTCTCTTTGAAGTACGATGTGATATCGACCGAACGATAAATAAGGCACACCGGCGCAAACGGCAAGCAAAACGGAGGCGAGAATGCCATGTACAAGGAATCAAAATCACACCGTTAAGTACACTATGGGTACAAAAAAGTACAAAAGTAAAACGTTTGTAATTTTCTTTGAAGTACTGATGTGATATCGACCAGAACGATAAATAAGGCATGCCGGCACAAACGGCAAGCAAAACGGAGGCCAGAATGGCCTTGTACAAGGAATCCAAAATCACTCCGTTAAGTACTCTATGGGTACAAAAAAAGTATGAAGTAAAACGTTTCTAATTCTCTTTGATGTACTGATGTGATATCGACCAGAATGATAAATAAGGCACGCCGGCGCAAACGGCAAGCAAAAGGGAGGCCAGAATGGCCTTGTACAACGAATTCAAAAGCACGCCGTTAAGTACTCTCTGGTACAAAAAAAATACGAATTAAAACGTTTGTAATTATCCTTGATGTACTGATGTGATATCGACCAGAATGATAAAGAAGCCACGCTGGCACAAACGGCAAGCAAAACGGAGGCCAGAATGGCCATGTAGAAGGAATCAAAATCACACCGTTAAGTACACTATGGGTACAAAAAAGTACAAAAGTAAAACTTTTGTAATTCCCTTTGAAGTACTGATGTGATATAGACCAGAATGATAAATAAGGCATGCCGGCACAAACGGCAAGCAAAACGGAGGCCAGAATGGCCTTGTACAAGGAATCCAAAATCACACCGTTAAGTACTCTATGGGTACAAAAAATATGAAGTAAAACGTTTCTAATACTCATTGATGTACTGATGTGATATCGACCAGAATGATAAATAAGGCACGCCGGTTCAAACGGCAAGCAAAAGGGAGGCCAGAATGGCCTTGTACAACGAATCCAAAATCACGCCGTTAAGTACTCTATGGGTACAAAAAGAGTACGAATTAAAATGTTTGTAATTATCTTTGATGTACTGATGTGATATCGACCAGAATGATAAAGAAGGAACGCCGGCAAAAACGGCAAGCAAAACGGAGGCCAGAATGGCCATGTACAAGGAATCAAAATCACACCGTTAAGTACTCTATGGGTACAAAAAAGTACAAAGGGAAAACGTTTGTAATTCTCTTTGAAGTACTGCTGTGATATCGACCAGAACGATAAATAAGGCATGCCGGCACAAACGGCAAGCAAAACGGAGGACAGAATGGCCTTGTACAAGGAATCCAAAATCACACCGTTATGTACTCTATGGGTACAAAAAAAGTATGAAGTAAAACGTTTCTAATTCTCTTTGATGTACTGATGTGATATCGACCAGAATGATAAATAAGGCACGCCGGCGCAAACGGAAAGCAAAAGGGAGGCCAGAATGGCCTTTTACAATGAATCCAAAATCACGCCGTTAAGTACTCTATGGGTACAAAAAAGTACAAATTAAAACGTTTGTAATTATCTTTGATGTACTGATGTGATATCGACCAGAACGATTAATAAGGCATGGCGGAGAATTAATCTATGGGTACAAAAAAGTACAAAAGTGAAACGTTTGTAATTCTCTTTGAAGTACATATGTGATATCGACCAGAACGATTAATAAGGCACGCCGGCACAAACGGCAAGCAAAACGGAGGCCAGAATGGCCTTGTACAAGGAATCCAAAATCACACTGTTAAGTACTCTATGGGTACCAAAAAAAGTACGAAGTAAAATGTTTCTAATTCTATTTGATGTAATGATGTGATATCAACCAGAATGATAAATAAGGCACGCCGGCGCAAACGGCAAGCAAAACGGAGGCCATAATGGCCTTGTACAAGGAATTAAAAATCACACCGTTAAGTACTCTATGTGTACAAAAAAGTATGAGAAAAACATTTGTCATTCTCTTTGAAGTACTGATGTGATATCGACCAGAACGATAAATAACGCACGTCGGCGCAAACGGCAAGCAAAACGGAGGCCATAATGACCATGTCCAAGGAATCAAAAATCACACCGTTAAGTACTCTATGGGTACAAAAAAAAGTACGAAAAAAACGTTTGTAATTCTCTTTGAAGTACTGATGTGATATTGACCAGAACTATAAATAAGGCACGCCGGCGCAAACGGCAAGCGAAACGGAGGCCAGAATGGCCTTGTACAAAGAATCAAAAATCACACCGTTAAGTACTCTATGCGTACAAAAAAATGTACGAAGTAAAACGTTTGTAATTCTCTTTGAAGTACTGATGTGATATCGACCAGAATGGTAAATAAGGCACGCAGGCGCAAATGGCAAGTAAAACGGAGGCCAGAATGGCCTTGTACAAGGAATAAAAAATCACACCGTTAAGTACTCTATGTGTACAAAAAAAAAGTATGAAAAAAACATTTGTAATTCTCTTTGAAGTACTGATGTGACATCGACCAGAACGATAAATAAGGCACGTCGGCGCAAACGGCAAGCAAAACGTAGGCCAGAATGACCTTGTTCAAGGAATCAAAAATCACACCGTTAAATACTCCATGGGTACAAAAAAAAGTACGAAAAAAAATGTTTGTAATTCTCATTGAAGTACTGATGTGATATCGACAAAAACGATAAATAAGCCACGACGGCGCAAACGGCAAGCATAACGGAGGCCAGAATGGCCTTGTAGAAGGAATCAAAAATCACACCGTTAAGTACTCTATGGGTACAAAAAAAGTAAGAAAAAACGTTTGCAATTCTCTTTGCAGTACTGATGTGATATCGACCAGAACGATAAATAAGGCATGCCGGAGCAAACGGTAAGCAAAACGGAGGCCAGAATGGCCTTGTACAAGGAATCAAAAATCACACCTTTAAGTACTCTACGGGTACAAAAAAAGTACGAAAAAAGTGTTTTTAATTCTCTTTGACGTACTGATGTGTTATTGACCAGAACGCTAAATAAGGCATGCCGGCGCAAATGGCATGCAAAACAGGGGCCAGAATGGCCTTGTACAAGGAATCAAAAATCACACCGTTAAGTACCTTATGGGTACAAAAAAAAGTACAAAAAAAAATGTTTGTAATTCTCTTTGAAGTACTGATGTGATATCGACGAGAACGAAAAATAAAGCACGCCGGTGCAAACGGCAAGCAAAACGGAGGCCAGAATGGCCTTGTACAAGGAATCAAAAATCACACCGTTAAGTACTCTATGGGTACAAAAAATGTACGAAAAAAACGTTTGTAATTCACTTTGAAGTACTGATGTGATATCGACCAGAACGATAAATAAGGCACGCCGGCGCAAACGGCAAGCAAAACGGAGGCCAAAATGACCTTGTACAAGGAATCAAAAATCACACCGTTAAGTACTCTATAGGTACGAAAAAAAGTACGAAAAGAAACATTTGTAATTCTCTTTGAAGTACTGATGTAATATCGTCCAGAATGATAAATAAGGCACTCCGGTGCAAACGGCACGCAAAACGGAGGCCAGAATGGCCTTGTACAAAGAATCAAAGGTCACACCGTTAAGTACTCTATGGGTACAAAAAAATGTACGAAGTAAAACATTTGTAATTCTCTTTGAAATAATGATGTGATATCGACCAGAACGATAAATAAAGCACGCCGGCGCAAATGGCAAGCAAAACAAAGGGCCAGAATGGCCTTGTACAAGGAATCAAAAATCACACCGTTAAGTACTCTATAGGTACAAAAAAAAAGTACGAAGTAAAACATTTGTAATTCTCTTTGAAGTACTGATGTGATATCGACAAGAATGAGAAATAAGGAACGACGGCGCAACGGCAAGCAAAACAGAGGCCAGAATGGCCTTGTACAAGGAATCAAAAATCACACCGTTAAGTACTCTTTGGGTACAATAAAAAGTATGAAAAAAAACGTTTGTAATTCTCTTTGAAGTACTGATGTGATATCGTCCAGAATGATAAATATGGCACGCCGGCGCCAAAGGCAAGGAAAGCGGTGGCCAGAATGGCCTTGTACAAGGAATCAAAAATCACACCGTTAAGTGCTCTCTGGGTTTGAAAAAAAGTATGAAATAAAACGTGTGTAATTCTCTTTGAAGTAATGAAGGGATATCGACCAGAACGATAAATAAGGCACGCCGGCGCAAACGGCAAGCAAAACGGAGGCCAGAATGGCCGTGTACAAGGAATAAAAAATAACACCGTTAAGTACTCTACGGGTACAAAAAAAAGTATGAAAAAAACTTTTGTAATTCTCTTTGAAGTAATGATGTGATATCGACCAGAACGATAAATAAGGCTCGCCGGCGCAAACGGCAAGCAAAACAGAGGCCATAATGGCCTTGTAAGAGGAATCAAAATGACACCGTTAAGTACTCTATAGGTACAAAAAAAAGTATAAAATTAAAGCGTTTATAACTCTCTTTGAAGTACTGATGTGATATCGACCAGAACGATAAACAAGGCACGCCGGCGCAAACGGCAAGAAATACGGAGGCCATAATGGCCTTGTACAAGGAATCCAAAATCACACCGTTAAGTACTCTATGTTACAAAAAAAGTACGAAGTAAAACATTTGTAATTCTCTTTGGTGTACTGATGTGATATCGACCAGAACGATAAATAAGGCACGCCGGCACAAACGGCAAGCAAAACGGAGGCCAGAATGGCTTTGTACAAGGAATCAAAAATCACACCGTTAAGTACTCTATGGGTACAAAAAAGTATGAAAAAACGTTTGTAATTCTCTTTGAAGTACTGATGTGATATCGACCAGAACGATAAATAAGGCACGCCGGCACAATCTGCAAGTAAAACGGAGGCGAGAAATGGCCTTGTACAAGGAACCAAAATCACACCGTTAAGTACTCTATGGGTACAAAAAATTACAAAAGTAAAACGCTTTGAAGTACTGTTGTGATATCGACTAGAACGATAAATAAGGCATGCCGGCACAAAAGGCATGCAAAATGGAGGCCAGAATGGCCTTGTACAAGGAATCCTAAATCACACCGTTAAGTACTCTATGGGTACAAAAAAAAGTATGAAGTAAAACGTTTCTAATTCTCTTTGATGTACTGATGTGATATCGACCAGAATGATAAATAAGGCACGTCGGCGCAAATGGCAAGCAAAACGGAGGCCAGAATGGCCTCTTACAAGGAATCAAAAATCACACCGTTAAGTACTTTATGTGTACAAAAAAAGTATGAAAAAACATTTGTAATTCTCTTTGAAGTACTGATGTGATATCGACAAGAACGATAAATAAGGCACGTCGGCGCAAACGGGGAAGCAAAACGGAGGCCAGAATGACCTTGTCAAGGAATCAAAAATCACACCATTAATTACACTTTGGGTACAAAAAAAAGTATGAAAAAAAATGTTTGTAATTCTCTTTGAAGTACTGATGTGATATCGACCAGAACGATAAATAAAGCACGCCGTCGCAAATGGCAAGCAAAACGGAGGCCAGAATGGCCTTGTACAAGGAATCAAAAATCACACCGTTAAGTACTCTATGGGTACAAAAAAAGTACGAAAAAAAAAACGTTTGTAATTCACTTTGAAGTACGGATGTGATATCGACCAGAACGATAAATAAGGCACGCCGGCGCAAACGGCAAGCAAAACGGAGGCCAGAATGGCCTTGTACAAGGAATCAAAAATCACACCGTTAAGTACTCTATGGGTACAAAGAAAGTACGAAAAGAAACGTTTGTAATTCTTTTTGAAGTATTGATGTGATATCGACCAGAACGATAAATAAGGCACGCCGGCGCAAATGGCACGCAAAACGGAGTCCAGAATGGCCTTGTACAAAGAATCAAAAATCACACTGTTAAGTACTCTATGGGTACAAAAAAATGTATGAAGTAAAACGTTTGTAATTCTCTTTGAAGTACTGATGTGATATCAACCAGAACGATAAATAAGGCACGCCGGCGCAAACGGCAAGCAAAACGGAGGCCAGAATGGCCTTGTACATGGAATTCAAAATCACACCGTTAAGTACTCTATGGTTACAAAAAAAGTACGAAGTAAAATGTTTGTAATTCTCTTTGATGTACTGATGTGATATCGACGAGAATGATAAATAAGGCACGCCGGCGCAAACGACAAGGAAAACGGAGGCCAAAATGGCCTTGTACAAGGAATCAAAAATCACACCGTTAAGTACTCTATGTGTACAATAAAAAGTACGAAGTAAAACGTTTGTTAGTCTCTTTGATGTACTGATATGATATCGACCAGAACGATAAATAAGGCACGCCGGCACAAAAGGCAAGCAAAACGGAGGCCAGAATGGCCTTGTACAAGGAATTAAAAATCACACCGTTAAGTACTCTTTGGGTACAAAAAAATGTATGAAAAAACGTTTGTAATTCTCTTTGAAGTACTGATTTGATATCGACCAGAACGATAAATAGTGCACGCCAGCGCAAACGGCAAGCTAAACGGAGGCCCGAATTGCCTTGTACAAGGAATCAAAATCACACCGTTAAGTACTCTATGGGTACAAAAAAGTACAAAAGTAAAACGTTTGTAATTCTCTTTGAAGTACTGATGTGATATCGACCAGAATGATAAATACGGCACACCGGCGCAAACGGCAATCAAAACGGAGGCCAGAATAACCTTGTACAAAGAATCAAAAATCACACCGTTAAGTACTCTATAGGTACAAAAAAAAGTATGAAAAGAAACGTTTGTAATTCTCTTTGAAGTACTGATGTGATATCGACCAGAACGATAAATAAGGCACGCCGGCGCAAACGGCAAGCAAAACGGAGGCCAGAATGGCCTTGTACAAAGAATCAAAAATTACACCGTTAAGTACTCTATGGGTACAAAAAAATGTACGAAGTAAAACGTTTGTAATTCTCTTTGAATTATTGATGTGATATCGACCAGAACGATAAATAAAGAACGCCGGCACAAACGGCAAGCAAAACGGAGGCCAGAATGGCCTTGTACAAGGAATCAAAAATCACACCATTAAGTACTCTATAGGTACAAAAAAAGTACGAAGTAAAAAATTTCTAATTCTCTTTGAAGTACTGATGTGATATCGACCAGAATGATAAATAAAGAACGCCGGCGCAAACGGCAAGCAAAACGGAGGCCAGAATGGCCTTGTACAAGAAATCAAAAATCACACCGTTAAGTACTCTTTGGGTACACAAACAAGTATGAAAAAAAATGTTTGTAATTCTCTTTGAAATACTGATGTGATATCGTCCAGAATGATAAATAAGTCACGCCGGCGCCAAAGGCAAGGAAAGCGGTGGCTAGAATGGCCTTGTACAAGGAATCAAAAATCACACCGTTAAGTACTCTCTGGGTACAAAAAAAGTACGAAGTTCTCTTTGATGTACTGATGTCATATCGACTAGAATGATAAATAGGGCACGCCGGCGCAAACGGCAAGCAAAACGGAGGCCAGAATGGCCTTGTACAAGGAATCAAAAATCACACCGTTTAAGTACTCTATATGTACAAAAAAAAGTATGAAAAAAACATTTGTAATTCTCTTTGAAGTACTGATGTGACATCGACCAGAACGACAAATAAGGCACGTCGGCACAAACGGCAAGCAAAACGTAGGCCAGAATGACCTTGTTCAAGGAATCAAAAATCACACCGTTAAGTACTCTATGGGTACAAAAAAAAGTACGAAAAAAAATGTTTGTAATTCTCTTTGAAGTACTAATGTGATATCGACCAAAACGATAAATAATGCACGACGGCGCAAACGGCAAGCATAACGGAGGCCAGAATGGCCTTGTAGAAGGATTCAAAAATCACACCGTTAAGTACTCTATCGGAACAAAAAAAAGTACGAAAAAAATGTTTTTAATTCTCTTTGACGTACTGATATGTTATCGACCAGAACGATAAATAAGGCACGCCGGCGCAAACGGCAAGCAAAACAGGGGCCAGAATGGCCTTGTACAAGGAATCAAAAATCACACCGTTAAGTACCCTATGGGTACAAAAAAAAAGTACGAAAAAAAATGTTTGTAATTCTCTTTGAAGTACTGATTTGATATCGATGAGAACGAAAAATAAAGCACGCCGGTGCAAACGGCAAGCAAAACGGAGGCCAAAATGGCCTTGTACAAGGAATCAAAAATCACACCGTTAAGTACTCTATAGGTACAAAAAAAAGTACGAAAAGAAACGTTTGTAATTCTCTTTGAAGTACTGATGTGATATCGTCCAGAACGATAAATAAGGAACACCGGCGCAAATGGCAAGCAAAACGTAGGCCAAATGGACTTGTACAAAGAACCAAAATCACACCATTAAGTACTCTATGGGTACAAAAAAGTACAAAAAAAAACGTTTGTAATTCACTTTGAAGTACTGATGTGATATCGACCAGAACGATAAATAAGGCATGCTGGCACAAACGGCAAGCAAAATGGAGGCCAGAATGGCCTTGTACATGGAATCCAAAATCACACCGTTAAGTACTCTATGGTACCAAAAAAAGTACGAAGTAAAACGTTTGTAATTCTCTTTGATGTACTGATGTGATATCGACCAGAACGATAAATAAGGCACGCCGGCACAAACGGCAAGCAAAACGGAGGCCAGAATGGCCTTGTACAAGGAATCAGAAATCACACCGTTAAGTACTCTATGGGTACAAAAAAAAGTATGAAAAAACGTTTGTAATTCTCTTTGAAGTACTGATGTGATATCGACCAGAACGATAAATAAGGCACGCCGGCGCAAACGGCAAGCAAAACGGAGGCCAGAATGGCCTTGTACAAGGAATCAAAAATCACACCGTTAAGTACTCTATAGGTACAAAGATAGTACGAAAAGAAACGTTTGTAATTCTTTTTGAAGTACTGATGTGATATCGACCAGAACGATAAATAAGGCTCACCGGTGCAAATGGCAAGCGAAACGGAGGCCAGAATGGCCTTGTACAAAGAATCAAAAATCACACCGTTAAGTACTCTATGTGTACAAAAAAATGTTTGAAGTAAAACGTTTGTAATTCTCTTTGAAGTACTGATGTGATATCGACCAGAACGATAAATAAGGCACGCCGGCGCAAACGGCAAGCAAAACGGAGGCCAGAATGGCCTTGTACAAGGAATTCAAAATCACACCGTTAAGTACTCTATGGGTACAAAAAAAAGTACGAAGTAAAACGTTTGTAATTCTCTTTGATGTACTGATGTGATATCGACCAGAATGATAAATAAGGCACGCCGGCGCAAATGGCAAGCAAACGGTGGCCAGAATGGCCTTGTACAAGGAATCAAAAATCACACCGTTAAGTACTCTATGTGTACTATAAAAAGTATGAAGTAAAACGTTTGTTAGTCTCTTTGATGTACTGATATGATATCGACCAGAACGATAAATAAGGCACGCCGGCACAAAAGGCAAGCAAAACGGAGGCCAGAAAGGCCTTGTACAAGGAATTAAAAATCACACCGTTCAGTACTCTATGGGTACAAAAAAAAGTATGAAAAAATGTTTGTAATTCTCTTTGAAGTACTGATGTGATATCGACCAGAACGATAAATAGTGCACGCCAGCGCAAACGGCAAGGAAAACGGAGGCCAGAATTGCCTTGTACAAGGAATCAAAATCACACCGTTAAGTACTCTATAGGTAAAAAAAAGTACAAAAGTAAAATGTTTGTAATTCTCGTTGAAGTACTAATGTGATATCGACCAGAATGATAAATAAGGCACACCGGCGCAAATGGCAAGCAAAACGGAGGCCAGAATTGCCTTGTACAAAGAATCAAAAATCACACCGTTAAGTACTTTTTGGGTACAAAAAAAGTATGAAAAAAACGTTTGTAATTCTCTTTGAAGTACTGATGTGATATCGTCCAGAATGATAAATAAGTCACGCCGGCGCGAAAGGCAAGGAAAGCGGTGGCTAGAATGGCCTTGTACAAGGAATCAAAAATCACAACGTTAAGTACTCTCTGGGTACAAAAAAAGTACGAAGTAAAACGTTTGTAATTCTCTTTGTTGTATTGATGTGATATCGACCAGAATGATAAATAAGGCACGCCGGCGCAAACGGCAAGCAAAACGGAGGCCAGAATGGCCTTGTACAAGGAATCAAAAATCACACCGTTAAGTACTCTATGTGTTCAAAAAAAAAGTATGAAAAAAACATTTGTAATTCTCTTTGAAGTACTGATGTGACATCGACCAGAACGATAAATAAGGCACGTCGGCGCAAACGGCAAGCAAAACGTAGGCCAGAATGGCCTTGTACAAGAAATCAAAAATCACACCGTTAAGTACTCTTTGGGTACAAAAAAAGTATGAAAAAAAACGTTTGTAATTCTCTTTGAAGTACTGATGTGATATCGTCCAGAATGATAAATAAGTCACGCCGGCGCCAAAGGCAAGGAAAGCGGTGGCTAGAATGGCCTTGTACAAGGAATCAAAAATCACACCGTTAAGTACTCTCTGGGTACAAAAAAAGTACGAATTAAAACGTTTGTAATTATCTTTGATGTACTGATGTGATATCGACCAGAATTATAAAGAAGGAACGCCGGCAAAAACGGCAAGCAAAACGGAGGCCAGAATGGCCATGTACAAGGAATCAAAATCACACCGTTAAGTACTCTATGGGTACAAAAAAGTACAAAAGGAAAACGTTTGTAATTATCTTTGAAGTACTGCTGTGATATCGACCAGAACGATAAATAAGGCATGCTGGCACAAACGGCAAGCAAAACGGAGGCAAGAATGGCCTTGTACAAGGAATCCAAAATCACACCGTTATGTACTCAATGGGTACAAAAAAAAGTATGAAGTAAAACGTTTCTAATTCTCTTTGATGTACTGATGTGATATCGACCAGAATGATAAATAAGGCACGCCGGCGCAAACGGAAAGCAAAAGGGAGGCCAGAATGGCCTTTTACAACGAATCCAAAATCACGCCGTTAAGTACTCTATGGGTACAAAAAAGTACGAATTAAAACGTTTGTAATTATCTTTGATGTACTAATGTGATATCGACCAGAACGATTAATAAGGCATGCCGGAGAATTAATCTATGGGTACAAAAAAGTACAAAAGTGAAACGTTTGTAATACTCTTTGAAGTACAGATGTGATATCGACCAGAACGATTAATAAGGCACGCCGGCACAAACGGCAAGCAAAACGGAGGCCAGAATGGCCTTGTACAAGGAATCCAAAATCACACCGTTAAGTACTCTATGGGTACCAAAAAAAGTACGAAGTAAAACGTTTCTAATTCTATTTGATGTACTGATGTGATATCAACCAGAATGATAAATAAGGCACGCCGGCGCAAACGGCAAGCAAAACGGAGGCCAGAATGGCCTTGTACAAGGAATCAAAAATCACACCGTTAAGTACTCTATGTGTACAAAAAAAATTTTGAAAAAAACATTTGTAATTCTCTTTGAAGTACTGATGTGATATCGACCAGAACGATAAATAAGGCACGTAGGCGCAAATGGCAAGCAAAACGGAGTCCAGAATAACCTTGTTCAAGGAATCAAAAATCATACCGATAAGTACTCCATGGGTACAAAAAAAAGTATGAAAAATATGTTTGTAATTCTCTTTGAAGTACTGATGTGATATCGACCAGAACGATAAATAAGGAACGACGGCACAAACGGCAAGCATAACGGAGGCCAGAATGGCCTTGTAGAAGGAATCAAAAATCACACCGTTAAGTACACTATGGGTACAAAAAAAGTACGAAAAAAATGTTTGTAATTCTCTTTGAAGTACTGATGTGATATCGACCAGAATGATAAATAAGGCATGCCGGTGCAAACGCCAAGCAAAACGGAGGCCAGAATGGCCTTGTACAAGGAATCAAAAATCACACCTTTAAGTACTCTATGGGTACAAAAAAAAGTATGAAAAATATGTTTGTAATTCTCTTTGAAGTACTGATGTGATATCGACCAGAACGATAAATAAGGCACACCGGCGCAAACGGCAAGCAAAACGGAGGCGAGAATGGCCATGTACAAGGAATCAAAATAACACTGTTATGTACACTATGGGTACAAAAAAGTACAAAAGTAAAACGTTTGTAATTTTCTTTGAAGTACTGATGTGATATCGACCAGAACGATAAATAAGGCATGCCGGCACAAACGGCAAGCAAAACGGAGGCCGAATGGCCTTGTACAAGGAATCCAAAATCACTCCGTTAAGTACTCTATGGGTACAAAAAAAGTATGAAGTAAAAAACGTTTCTAATTCTCTTTGATGTACTGATGTGATATCGACCAGAATGATAAATAAGGCACGCCGGCGCAAACGGCAAGCAAAAGGGAGGCCAGAATGGCCTTGTACAACGAATCCAAAAGCACGCCGTTAAGTACTCTCTGGTACAAAAAAAATACGAATTAAAACGTTTGTAATTATCCTTGATGTACTGATGTGATATCGACCAGAATGATAAAGAAGGCACGCTGGCACAAACGGCAAGCAAAACGGAGGCCAGAATGGCCATGTACAAGGAATCAAAATCACACCGTTAGGTACACTATGGGTACAAAAAAGTACAAAAGTAAAACGTTTGTAATTCCCTTTGAAGTACTGATGTGATATAGACCAGAACGATAAATAAGGCATGCCGGCACAAACGGCAAGCAAAACGGAGGCCAGAATGGCCTTGTACAAGGAATCCAAAATCACACCGTTAAGTACTCTATGGGTACAAAAAATATGAAGTAAAACGTTTCTAATACTCATTGATGTACTGATGTGATATCGACCAGAATGATAAATAAGGCACGCCGGTTCAAACGGCAAGCAAAAGGGAGGCCAGAATGGCCTTGTACAACGAATCCAAAATCACGCCGTTAAGTACTCTATGGGTACAAAAAAAGTACGAATTAAAATGTTTGTAATTATCTTTGATGTACTGATGTGATATCGACCAGAATGATAAAGAAGGAACGCCGGCAAAAACGGCAATCAAAACGGAGGCCAGAATGGCCATGTACAAGGAATCAAAATCACACCGTTAAGTACTCTATGGGTAGAAAAAAGTACAAAGGGAAAACGTTTGTAATTCTCTTTGAAGTACTACTGTGATATCGACCAGAACGATAAATAAGGCATGCCGGCACAAACGGCAAGCAAAACGGAGGCCAGAATGGCCTTGTACAAGGAATCCAAAATCACACCGTTATGGACTCTATGGGTACAAAAAAAAAGTATGAAGTAAAACGTTTCTAATTCTCTTTGATGTACTGATGTGATATCGACCAGAATGATAAATAAGGCACGCTGACGCAAACGGAAAGCAAAAGGGAGGCCAGAATGGCCTTTTACAATGAATCCAAAATCACGCCGTTAAGTACTCTATAGGTACAAAAAAGTACGAATTAAAACGTTTGTAATTATCTTTGATGTACTGATGTGATATCGACCAGAACGATTAATAAGGCATGCCGGAGAATTAATCTATGGGTACAAAAAAGTACAAAAGTGAAACGTTTGTAATTCTCTTTGAAGTACAGATGTGATATCGACCAGAACGATTAATAAGGCACGCCGGCACAAACGGCAAGCAAAACGGAGGCCAGAATGGCCTTGTACAAGGAATCCAAAATCACACTGTTAAGTACTCTATGGGTACCAAAAAAAGTACGAAGTAAAATGTTTCTAATTCTATTTGATGTAATGATGTGATATCAACCAGAATGATAAATAAGGCACGCCGGCGCAAACGGCAAGCAAAACGGAGGCCATAATGGCCTTGTACAAGGAATCAAAAATCACACCGTTAAGTACTCTATGTGTACAAAAAAGTATGAGAAAAACATTTGTCATTCTCTTTGAAGTACTGATGTGACATCGACCAGAACGATAAATAAGGAACGTCGGCGCAAACGGCAAGCAAAACGTAGGCCAGAATGACCTTGTTCAAGGAATCAAAAATCACACTGTTAAATACTCCATGGGTACAAAAAAAAGTACGAAAAAAAATGTTTGTAATTCTCATTGAAGTACTGATGTGATATCGACAAAAACGATAAATAAGCCACGACGGTGCAAACGGCAAGCATAACGGAGGCAAGAATGGCCTTGTAGAAGGAATCAAAAATCACACCGTTAAGTACTCTATGGGTACAAAAAAAGTACGAAAAAATGTTTGTAATTCTCTTTGAAATACTGATGTGATATCTACCAGAATGATAAATAAGGCATGCCGGTGCAAACACCAAGCAAAACGGAGGCCAGAATGGCCTTGTACAAGGAATCAAAAATCACACCTTTAAGTACTCTATGGGTACAAAAAAAAGTATGAAAAATATGTTTGTAATTCTCTTTGAAGTACTGATGTGATATCGACAAAAACGATAAATAAGCCACGACGGCGCAAACGGCAAGCATAACGGAGGCCAGAATGGCCTTGTAGAAGGAATCAAAAATCACACCGTTAAGTACTCTATGGGTACAAAAAAAGTACGAAAAAAATGTTTGCAATTCTCTTTGCAGTACTGATGTGATATCGACCAGAACGATAAATAAGGCATGCCGGAGCAAATGGTAAGCAAAACGGAGGCCAGAATGGCCTTGTACAAGGAATCAAAAATCACACCTTTAAGTACTCTAAGGGTACAAAAAAAGTACGAAAAATGTGTTTTTAATTCTCTTTGACGTACTGATGTGTTATTGACCAGAACGATAAATAAGGCACGCCGGCGCAAACGGCAAGCAAAACGGGGGCCGAATGGCCTTGTACAAGGAATCAAAAATCACACCGTTAAGTACCCTATGGGTACAAAAAAAGTACGGAAAAAAATGTTTGTAATTCTCTTTGAAGTACTGATGTGATATCGACGAGAACGAAAAATAAAGCACGCCGGTGCAAACGGCAAGCAAAACGGAGGCCAGAATGGCCTTGTACAAGGAATCAAAAATCACACCGTTAAGTACTCTATGGGTACAAAAAATGTACGAAAAAAAACGTTTGTAATTCACTTTGAAGTACTGATGTGATATCGACCAGAACGATAAATAAGGCACGCCGGCGGAAACGGCAAGCAAAACGGAGGCCAAAATGACCTTGTACAAGGAATCAAAAATCACACCGTTAAGTACTCTATAGGTACGAAAAAAAGTACGAAAAGAAACATTTGTAATTCTCTTTGAAGTACTGATGTGATATCGTGCAGAATGATAAATAAGGCACTCCGGTGCAAACGGCACGCAAAACGGAGGCCAGAATGGCCTTGTACAAAGAATCAAAGGTCACACCGTTAAGTACTCTATGGGTACAAAAAAATGTACGAAGTAAAACGTTTGTAATTCTCTTTGAAATAATGATGTGATATCGATCAGAACGATAAATAAAGCACGCCGGCGCAAATGGCAAGCAAAACAAAGGGCCAGAATGGCCTTGTACAAGGAATAAAAAATCACACCGTTAAGTACTCTATAGGTACAAAAAAAAGTATGAAGTAAAACATTTGTAATTCTCTTTGAAGTACTGATGTGATATCGACAAGAATGATAAATAAGGAACGACGGCGCAACGGCAAGCAAAACGGAGGCCAGAATGGCCTTGTACAAGGAATCAAAAATCACACCGTTAAGTACTCTTTGGGTACAATAAAAAGTATGAAAAAAAAACGTTTGTAATTCTCTTTGAAGTACTGATGTGATATCGACCAGAACGATAAATAAGGCACGGCGGCGCAAACGGCAAGCAAAACGGAGGCCAGAATGGCCTTGTACAAGGAATCAAAAATCACACCGTTAAGTACTCTATAGGTACAAAAAAAAGTACGAAAAGAAATGTTTGTAATTCACTTTGAAGTACTGATGTGATATCGACCAGAACGATAAATAAGGCACGCCGGCGCAAACGGCAAGCAAAACGGAGGCCCGAATGGCCTTGTACAAGGAATCAAAAATCACACCGTTAAGTACTCTATAGGTACAAAAAAAAGTACGAAAAGAAATGTTTGTAATTCTCTTTGAAGTACTGATGTGATATCGACCAGAACGATAAATAAGGCACGCCGGCGCAAACGGCAAGCAAAACGGAGGCCAGAATGGCCCTGTACAAAGAATAAAAAATCACACCGTTAATTACTCTATGGGTACAAAAAAATGTATGAAGTAACGTTTGCAATTCTCTTTGAAGTACTGATGTGATTTCGACCTGAACGATAAATAAGGCACGCCGGCGCAAACGGCAAGCAAAACGGAGGCCAGAATGGCCTTGTACAACGAATCCAAAATCACACCTTTAAGTACTCTATGGGTACAAAAAAAGTACGAAGAAAAACGTTTGTACTTCTCTTTGATGTACAGATGTGATATCGACCAGAATGATAAATAAGGCACGCCGGCGCAAATGGCAAGCAAAACGGAGGCCAGAATGGCCTTGTACAAGGAATCAAAAATCACACCGTTAAGTACTCTATGTGTACAAAAAAAAAGTTTGAAAAAAACATTTGTAATTCTCTTTGAAGTACTGATGTAATATCGACCAGAATGATAAATAAGGCACGTAGGCGCAAATGGCAAGCAAAACGGAGTCCAGAATGACCTTGTTCAAGGAATCAAAAATCATACCGATAAGTACTATATGGGTACAAAAAAAAGTATGAAAAAATATGTTTGTAATTCTCTTTGAAGTACTGATGTGATATCGACCAGAACGATAAATAAGGAACGACGGCACAAACGGCAAGCATAACGGAGGCCAGAATGGCCTTGTAGAAGGAATCAAAAATCACACCGTTAAGTACTCTATGGGTACAAAAAAAGTACGAAAAAAATGTTTGTAATTCTCTTTGAAATACTGATGTGATATCTACCAGAATGATAAATAAGGCATGCCGGTGCAAACACCAAGCAAAACGGAGGCCAGAATGGCCTTGTACAAGGAATCAAAAATCACACCTTTAAGTACTCTATGGGTACAAAAAAAAGTATGAAAAATATGTTTGTAATTCTCTTTGAAGTACTGATGTGATATCGACCAGAACGATAAATAAGGCACACCGGCGCAAACGGCAAGCAAAACGGAGGCGAGAATGGCCATGTACAAGGAATCAAAATCACATTGTTATGTACACTATGGGTACAAAAAAGTACAAAAGTAAAACGTTTGTAATTTTCTTTGAAGTACTGATGTGATATCGACCAGAACGATAAATAAGGCATGCCGGCACAAACGGCAAGCAAAACGGAGGCCAGAATGGCTTTGTACAAGGAATCCAAAATCACTCCGTTAAGTACTCTATGGGTACAAAAAAAAGTATGAAGTAAAACGTTTCTAATTCTCTTTGATGTTCTGATGGGATATCGACCAGAATGATAAATAAGGCACGCCGGCGCAAACGGCAAGCAAAAGGGAGGCCAGAATGGCCTTGTACAACGAATCCAAAATCACGCCGTTAACTACTCTCTGGTACAAAAAAAATACGAATTAAACGTTTGTAATTATCCTTGATGTATTGATGTGATATCGACCAGAATGATAAAGAAGGCACGCTGGCACAAACGGCAAGCAAAATGGAGGCGAGAATGGCCATGTACAATGAACCAAAATCACACCGTTAAGTACACTATGGGTACAAAAAAGTACAAAAGTAAAATGTTTGTAATTCCCTTTGAAGTACTGATGTGATATAGACCAGAACGATAAATAAGGCATGCCGGCACAAACGGCAAGCAAAACGGAGGCCAGAATGGCCTTGTACAAGGAATCCAAAATCACACCGTTAAGTACTCTATGGGTACAAAAAAATATGAAGTAAAACGTTTCTAATACTCATTGATGTACTGATGTGATATCGACCAGAATGATAAATAAGGCACGCCGGTTCAAACGGCAAGCAAAAGGGAGGCCAGAATGGCCTTGTACAACGAATCCAAAATCACGCCGTTAAGTACTCTATGGGTACAAAAAAAGTACGAATTAAAACGTTTGTAATTATCTTTGATGTACTGATGTGATATCGACCAGAATGATAAAGAAGGAACGCCGGCAAAAACGGCAAGCAAAACGGAGGCCAGAATGGCCATGTACAAGGAATCAAAATCACACCGTTAAGTACTCTATGGGTACAAAAAAGTACAAAAGGAAAACGTTTGTAATTATCTTTGAAGTACTGCTGTGATATCGACCAGAACGATAAATAAGGCATGCCGGCACAAACGGCAAGCAAAACGGAGGCCAGAATGGCCTTGTACAAGGAATCCAAAATCACACCGTTATGTACTCAATGGGTACAAAAAAAAGTATGAAGTAAAACGTTTCTAATTCTCTTTGATGTACTGATGTGATATCGACCAGAATGATAAATAAGGCACGCCGGCGCAAACGGAAAGCAAAAGGGAGGCCAGAATGGCCTTTTACAACGAATCCAAAATCACGCCGTTAAGTACTCTATGGCTACAAAAAAGTACGAATTAAAACGTTTGTAATTATCTTTGATGTACTGATGTGATATCGACCAGAACGATTAATAAGGCATGCCGGAGAATTAATCTATGGGTACTAAAAAGTACAAAAGTGAAACGTTTGTAATTCTCTTTGAAGTACAGATGTGATATCGACCAGAACGATTAATAAGGCACGCCGGCACAAACGGCAAGCAAAACGGAGGCCAGAATGGCCTTGTACAAGGAATCAAAAATCACACTGTTAAGTACTCTATGGGTACCAAAAAAAGTACGAAGTAAAACGTTTCTAATTCTATTTGATGTACTGATGTGATATCAACCAGAATGATAAATAAGGCACGCCGGCGCAAACGGCAAGCAAAACGGAGGCCAGAATGGCCTTGTACAAGGAATCAAAAATCACACCGTTAAGTACTCTATGTGTACAAAAAAAAGATTGAAAAAAACATTTGTAATTCTCGTTGAAGTACTGATGTGATATCGACCAGAACGATAAATAAGGCACGTAGGCGCAAATGGCAAGCAAAACGGAGTCCAGAATAACCTTGTTCAAGGAATCAAAAATCATACCGATAAGTACTCTATGGGTACAAAAAAAAGTATGAAAAAATATGTTTGTAATTCTCTTTGAAGTACTGATGTGATATCGACCAGAACGAGAAATAAGGAACGACGGCACAAACGACAAGCATAACGGAGGCCAGAATGCCCTTGTAGAAGGAATCAAAAATCACACCGTTAAGTACACTATGGGTACAAAAAAAGTACGAAAAAAATGTTTGTAATTCTCTTTGAAGTACTGATGTGATATCGACCAGAATGATAAATAAGGCATGCCGGTGCAAACGCCATGCAAAACGGAGGCCAGAATGGCCTTGTACAAGGAATCAAAAATCACACCTTTAAGTACTCTATGGGTACAAAAAAAAGTATGAAAAATATGTTTGTAATTCTCTTTGAAATACTGATGTGATATCGACCAGAACGATAAATAAGGCACACCGGCGCAAACGGCAAGCAAAACGGAGGCGAGAATGGCCATGTACAAGGAATCAAAATCACACTGTTATGTACACTATGGGTACAAAAAAGTACAAAAGTAAAACGTTTGTAATTTTCTTTGAAGTACTGATGTGATATCGACCAGAACGATAAATAAGGCATGCCGGCACAAACGGCAAGCAAAACGGAGGCCAGAATGGCCTTGTACAAGGAATCCAAAATCACTCCGTTAAGTACTCTATGGGTACAAAAAAAAGTATGAAGTAAAACGTTTCTAATTCTCTTTGATGTACTGATGTGATATCGACCAGAATGATAAATAAGGCACGCCGGCGCAAACGGCAAGCAAAAGGGAGGCCAGAATGGCCTTGTACAACGAATCCAAAAGCACGCCGTTAAGTACTCTCTGGTACAAAAAAATACGAATTAAAACGTTTGTAATTATCCTTGATGTACTGATGTGATATCGACCAGAATGATAAAGAAGGCACGCTGGCACAAACGGCAAGCAAAACGGAAGCCAGAATGGCCATGTACAAGGAATCAAAATCACACCGTTAAGTACACAATGGGTACAAAAAAATACAAAAGTAAAACGTTTGTAATTCCCTTTGAAGTACTGATGTGATATAGACCAGAACGATAAATAAGGCATGCCGGCACAAACGGCAAGCAAAACGGAGGCCAGAATGGCCTTGTACAAGGAATCCAAAATCACACCGTTAAGTACTCTATGGGTACAAAAAATATGAAGTAAAATGTTTCTAATACTCATTGATGTACTGATGTGATATCGACCAGAATGATAAATAAGGCATGCCGGTTCAAACGGCAAGCAAAAGGGAGGCCAGAATGGCCTTGTACAACGAATCCAAAATCACGCCGTTAAGTACTCTATGGGTACAAAAAAAGTATGAATTAAAATGTTTGTAATTATCTTTGATGTACTGATGTGATATCGACCAGAATGATAAAGAAGGAACGCCGGCAAAAATGGCAAGCAAAACGGAGGCCAGAATGGCCATGTACAAGGAATCAAAATCACACCGTTAAGTACTCTATGGGTACAAAAAAGTACAAAGGGAAAACGTTTGTAATTCTCTTTGAAGTACTGCTATGATATCGACCAGAACGATAAATAAGGCATGCCGGCACAAACGGCAAGCAAAACGGAGGCCATAATGGCCTTGTACACGGAATCCAAAATCACACCGTTATGTACTCTATGGGTACAAAAAAAAGTATGAAGTATAACGTTTCTAATTCTCTTTGATGTACTGATGTGATATCGACCAGAATGATAAATAAGGCACGCCGGCACAAACGGAAAGCAAAAGGGAGGCCAGAATGGCCTTTTACAATGAATCCAAAATCACGCCGTTAAGTACTCTATGGGTACAAAAAAGTACGAATTAAAACGTTTGTAATTATCTTTGTTGTACTGATGTGATATCGACCAGAACGATTAATAAGGCATGCCGGAGAATTAATCTATGGGTACAAAAAAGTACAAAAGTGAAACGTTTGTAATTCTCTTTGAAGTACAGATGTGATATCGACCAGAACGATTAATAAGGCACGCCGGCACAAACGGCAAGCAAAACGGAGGCCAGAATGGCCTTGTACAAGGAATCCAAAACCACACTGTTAAGTACTCTATGGGTACCAAAAAAAGTACGAAGTAAAATGTTTCTAATTCTCTTTGAAGTACTGATGTGATATCGACCAGAACGAGAAATAAGGAACGACGGCACAAACGACAAGCATAACGGAGGCCAGAATGGCCTTGTAGAAGGAATCAAAAATCACACCGTTAAGTACACTATGGGTACAAAAAAAGTACGAAAAAAATGTTTGTAATTCTCTTTGAAGTACTGATGTGATATCGACCAGAATGATAAATAAGGCATGCCGGTGCAAACGCCATGCAAAACGGAGGCCAGAATGGCCTTGTACAAGGAATCAAAAATCACACCTTTAAGTACTCTATGGGTACAAAAAAAAGTATGAAAAATATGTTTGTAATTCTCTTTGAAGTACTGATGTGATATCGACCAGAACGATAAATAAGGCACACCGGCGCAAACGGCAAGCAAAACGGAGGCGAGAATGGCCATGTACAAGGAATCAAAATCACACTGTTATGTACACTATGGGTACAAAAAAGTACAAAAGTAAAACGTTTGTAATTTTCTTTGAAGTACTGATGTGATATCGACCAGAACGATAAATAAGGCATGCCGGCACAAACGGCAAGCAAAACGGAGGCCAGAATGGCCTTGTACAAGGAATCCAAAATCACTCCGTTAAGTACTCTATGGGTTCAAAAAAAAGTATGAAGTAAAACGTTTCTAATTCTCTTTGATGTACTGATGTGATATCGACCAGAATGATAAATAAGGCACGCCGGCGCAAACGGCAAGCAAAAGGGAGGCCAGAATGGCCTTGTACAACGAATCCAAAAGCACGCCGTTAAGTACTCTCTGGTACAAAAAAATACGAATTAAAACGTTTGTAATTATCCTTGATGTACTGATGTGATATCGACCAGAATGATAAAGAAGGCACGCTGGCACAAACGGCAAGCAAAACGGAGGCCAGAATGGCCATGTACAAAGAATCAAAGTCACACCGTTAAGTACACTATGGGTACAAAAAAGTACAAAAGTAAAACGTTTGTAATTCCTTTTGAAGTACTGATGTGATATAGACCAGAACGATAAATAAGGCATGCCGGCATAAACGGCAAGCAAAACGGAGGCCAGAATGGCCTTGTACAAGGAATCCAAAATCACACCGTTAAGTACACTATGGGTACAAAAAATATGAAGTAAAACGTTTCTAATACTCATTGATGTACTGATGTGATATCGACCAGAATGATAAATAAGGCACGCCGGTTCAAACGGCAAGCAAAAGGGAGGCCAGAATGGCCTTGTACAACGAATCCAAAATCACGCCGTTAAGTACTCTATGGGTACAAAAAAAGTATGAATTAAAATGTTTGTAATTATCTTTGATGTACTGATGTGATATCGACCAGAATGATAAAGAAGGAACGCCGGCAAAAATGGCAAGCAAAACGGAGGCCAGAATGGCCATGTACAAGGAATCAAAATCACACCGTTAAGTACTCTATGGGTACAAAAAAGTACAAAGGGAAAACGTTTGTAATTCTCTTTGAAGTACTGCTATGATATCGACCAGAACGATAAATACGGCATGCCGGCACAAACGGCAAGCAAAACGGAGGCCAGAATGGCCTTGTACACGGAATCCAAAATCACACCGTTATGTACTCTATGGGTACAAAAAAAAGTATGAAGTATAACGTTTCTAATTCTCTTTGATGTACCGATGTGATATCGACCGAAATGATAAATAAGGCACGCCGGCGCAAACGGAAAGCAAAAGGAGGCCGAATGGCCTTTACAATGAATCCAAAATCACGCCGTTAAGTACTCTATGGGTACAAAAAAGTACGAATTAAAACGTTTGTAATTATCTTTGTTGTATCGACCGATGTGATATCGACCCGAACGATTAATAAGGCATGCCGGAGAATTAATCTATGGGTACAAAAAAGTACAAAAAAAAACGTTTGTAATTCTCTTTGAAGTACGGATGTGATATCGACCGAACGATTAATAAGGCACGCCGGCACAAACGGCAAGCAAACGGAGGCCGAATGGCCTTGTACAAGGAATCCAAAACCACACTGTTAAGTACTCTATGGGTACCAAAAAAAGTACGAAGTAAAATGTTTCTAATTCTATTTGATGTAATGATGTGATATCAACCAGAATGATAAATAAGGCACGCCGGTGCAAACGACAAGCAAAACGGAGGCCATAATGGCCTTGTACAAGGAATCAAAAATCACACCGTTAAGTACTCTATGTGTACAAAAAAGTATGAGAAAAACGTTTGTAATTCTCTTTGAAGTACTGATGTGATATCAACCAGAACGATACATAAGGCACGCCGGCGCAAACGGCAAGCAAAACGGAGGCCAGAATGGCCTTGTACAAGGAATTCAAAATCACACCGTTAAGTACTCTGTGGTTACAAAAAAAGTACGAAGTAAAATGTTTGTAATTCTCGTTGATGTACTGATGTGATATCGACCAGAATGATAAATAAGGCACGCCGGCGCAAACGACAAGGAAAACGGAGGCCAGAATGGCCTTGTACAAAGAATCAAAAATTACACCATTAAGTACTCTATGGGTACAAAAAATGTACGAAGTAAAACGTTTGTAATTCTCTTTGAATTATTGATGTGATATCGACCAGAACGATAAATAAAGAACGCCGGCACAAACGGCAAGCAAAACGGAGGCCAGAATGGCCTTGTACAAGGAATCAAAAATCACACCATTAAGTACTCTATAGGTACAAAAAAAGTACGAAGTAAAAAATTTCTAATTCTCTTTGAAGTACTGATGTGATATCGACCAGAATGATAAATAAAAAACGCCGGCGCAAACGGCAAGCAAAACGGAGGCCAGAATGGCCTTGTACAAGAAATCAAAAATCACACCGTTAAGTCCTCTTTGGGTACCCAAACAAGTATGAAAAAAAATGTTTGTAATTCTCTTTGAAGTACTGATGTGATATCGTCCAGAATGATAAATAAGCCACGCCGGCGCCAAAGGCAAGGAAAGCGGAGGCCAGAATGGCCTTGTACAAGGAATCAAAAATCACACCGTTATGTACTCTATGTGTACAATAAAAAGTACGAAGTAAAACGTTTGTTAGTCTCTTTGATGTACTGATATGATATCGACCAGAACGATAAATAAGGCACGCCGGCACAAAAGGCAAGCAAAACGGAGGCTAGAATGGCCTTGTACAAGGAATTAAAAATCACACCGTTAAGTACTCTATGGGTACAAAAAATGTATGAAAAAACGTTTGTAATTCTCTTTGAAGTACTGATTTGATATCGACCAGAACGATAAATAGTGAACGCCAGTGCAAACAACAAGCTAAACGGAGGCCAGAATTGCCTTGTACACGGAATCAAAATCACACCGTTAAGTACTCTATGGGTACAAAAAAGTACAAAAGTAAAACGTTTGTAATTCTCTTTGAAGTACTGATGTGATATCGACCAGAATGATAAATACGGCACACCGGCGCAAACGGCAATCAAAACGGAGGCCAGAATAACCTTGTACAAAGATTCAAAAATCACACCGTTAAGTACTCTATAGGTACAAAAAAAATATGAAAAGAAACGTTTGTAATTCTCTTTGAAGTACTGATGTGATATCGACCAGAACGATAAATAAGGCATGCCGGCGCAAACGGCAAGCAAAACGGAGGCCAGAATGGCCTTGTAGAAAGAATCAAAAATTACACCGTTAAGTACTCTATGGGTACAAAAAAATGTACGAAGTAAAACGTTAGTAATTCTCTTTGAATTATTGATGTAATATTGACCAGAACGATAAATAAAGAACGCCGGCACAAACGGCAAGCAAAACGGAGGCCAGAATGGCCTTGTACAAGGAATCAAAAATCACACCATTAAGTACTCTATAGGTACAAAAAAAGTACGAAGTAAAAAATTTCTAATTCTCTTTGAAGTACTGATGTGATATCGACCAGAATGATAAATAAAGAACGCCGGCGCAAACGGCAAGCAAAACGGAGGCCAGAATGGCCTTGTACAAGAAATCAAAAATCACACCGTTAAGTACTCTTTGGGTACACAAACAAGTATGAAAAAAAATGTTTGTAATTCCCTTTGAAGTACTGATGTGATATCGACTAGAACGATAAATAAAGCATGCCGTCGCAAATGGCAAGCAAAACGGAGGCCAGAATGGCCTTGTACAAGGAATCAAAAATCACACCGTTAAGTACTCTATGGGTACAAAAAAAGTACGAAAAAAGCGTTTGTAATTCACTTTGAAGTACTGATGTGATATCGACCAGAACGATAAATAAGGCACGCCGGCGCAAACGGCAAGCAAAACGGAGGCCAGAATGGCCTTGTACAAGGAATCAAAAATCACACCGTTAAGTACTCTATAGGTACAAAGAAAGTACGAAAAAGGCACACCGACGAAAAAAGGCACACCGTTTGTAATTATTTTTGAAGTACTGATGTGATATCGACCAGAACGATAAATAAGGCACACCGGCGCAAATGGCAAGCAAAACGGAGGCCAGAATGGCCTTGTACAAAGAATCAAAAATCACACCGTTAAGTACTCTCTGGGTACAAAAAAATGTATGAAGTAAAACATTTATAATTCTCTTTGAAGTACTAATGTGATATCGACCAGAACGATAAATAAGGCACGCCGGCGCAAACGACAAGCAAAACGGAGGCCAGAATGGCCTTGTACAAGGAATTCAAAATCACACCGTTAAGTACTCTATGGGTACGAAATAAAGTACGAAGTAAAACGTTTGTAATTCTCTTTGATGTACTGATGTGATATCGACCAGAATGATAAATAAGGCACGCCGGCGCAAACGGCAAGCAAAATGGAGGCCAGAATGGCCTTGTACAAAGAATCAAAAATCACACCGTTAAGTACTCTATGTGTACAATAAAAAGTACGAAGTAAAACATTTGTTAGTCTCTTTGATGTACTGATATGATATCGACCAGAACGATAAATAAGGCACGCCGGCACAAAAGGCAAGCAAAACGGAGGCCAGAATGGCCTTGTACAAGGAATCAAAAATCACACCGTTCAGTACTCTATGGGTACAAAAAAAAAGTATGAAAAAACGTTTGTAATTCTCTTTGAAGTACTGATATGATATCGACCAGAACGATAAATAGTGCACGCCAGCACAAACGGAAAGCAAAACGGAGGCCAGAATTGCCTTATACAATGAATCAAAATCACACCGTTAAGTACTCTATTGGTACAAAAAAGTACATAAGTAAAATGTTTGTAATTCTCTTTGAAGTACTGATGTGATATCGGCCAGAATAATAAATAAGGTACGCCGGCGCAAACGGCAATCAAAGCGGAGGCCAGAATAACCTTGTACAAGTAATCAAAAATCACACCGTTAAGTACTCTATAGGAACAAAAAAAAGTACGAAAAGAAACGTTTGTCATTCTCTTTGAAGTACTGATGTGATATCAACCAGAACGATAAATAAGGCACGCCGGCGCAAACGGCAAGCAAAACGGAGGCCAGAATGGCCTTGTACAAAGAATAAAAAATTACAGCGTTAAGTACTCTATGGGTACAAAAAAATGTACGAAGTAAAAAGTTTGTAATTCTCTTTGAATTACTGATGTGATATCGACCAGAACGATAAATAAAGAACGCCGGCACAAACGGCAAGCAAAACGGAGGCCAGAATGGCCTTGTACAAGGAATCAAAAATTACAGCGTTAAGTACTCTATGGGTACAAAAAAATGTACGAAGTAAAATGTTTGTAATTCTCTTTGAATTACTGATGTGATATCGACCAGAACGATAAATAAAGAACGCCGGCACAAACGGCAAGCAAAACGGAGTCCAGAATGGCCTTGTACAAGGAATAAAAAATCACACCGTTAAGTACTCTATAGGTACAAAAAAAGTACGAAGTAAAACATTTGTAATTCTCTTTGATGTACTGATGTGATATCGACCGGATTGATAAATAAAGAACGCCGGCGCAAACGGCAAGCAAAACGGAGGCCAGAATGGCCTTGTAGAAGGAATCAAAAATCACACCATTAAGTACTCTATGGGTACAAAAAAAGTACGAAAAAAACGTTTGTAAATCTCTTTGCAGTACTGATGTGATATCGACCAGAACGATAAATAAGGCATGCCGGTGCAAACGGTAAGCAAAACGGTGGCCAGAATGGCCTTGTACAAGGAATCAAAAATCACACATTTAAGTACTCTAAGGGTACAAAAAAAGTACGAAAAAATGTTTTTAATTCTCTTTGACGTACTGATGTGTTATCGACTAGAAAGATAAATAAGGCACGCCGGCGCAAACGGCAAGCAAAACAGGGGCCAGAATGGCCTTGTACATGGAATCAAAAATCACACCGTTAAGTACCCTATGGGTACAAAAAAAAGTACGAAAAAAATGTTTGTAATTATCTTTGAAGTACTGATGTGATATCGATGAGAACGAAAAATAAAGCACGCCGGTAAAAACGGCAAGCAAAACGGAGGCCAGAATGCCCTTGTACAAGGAATCAAAAATCACACCGTAAAGTACTCTATGGGTACAAAAAATGTACGAAAAAAATGTTTGTAATTCACTTTGAAGTACTGATGTGATATCGACTAGAACAATAAATAAGGCACGCCGGCGCAACCGGCAAGCAAAACGGAGTCCAAAATGACCTTGTACAAGGAATCAAAAATCATATCGTTAAGTACTCTATAGGTACAAAAAAAAGTACGAAAAGAAACGTTTGTAATTCTCTTTGAAGTACTGATGTGATATCGTCCAGAACGATAAATAAGGAACGCCGGCGCAAATGGCAAGCAAAACGGAGGCCAGAATGGACTTGTACAAGGAACCAAAATCACACCGTTAAGTACTCTATGGGTACAAAAAAGTACAAAAGTAAAACGTTTGTAATTCTCTTTGAAGTACTGATGTGATATCGACCAGAACGATAAATAAGGCATGCCGGCACAAACGGCAAGCAAAATGGAGGCTAGAATGGCCTTGTACAAGGAATCCAAAATCACACCGTTAAGTACTCTATGGTACAAAAAAAACGAAGTAAAATGTTTGTAATTTTCTTTGATGTACTGATGTGATATCGACCAGAATGATAAATAAGGCACGTCGGCACAAACGGCAAGCAAAACGGAGGCCAGAATGGCCTTGTACAAGGAATCAAAAATCACACCGTTTAGTACTCTATGGGTACAAAAAAAAGTATGAAAAAACATTTGTAATTCTCTTTGAAGTACTGATGTGATATCGACCAGAACGATAAATAAGGCACGCCGGCGCAAACGGCAAGCAAAACGGAGGCCAGAAAGGCCTTGTACAAGGAATCAAAAATCACACAGTTAAGTACTCTATAGGTACAAAGAAAGTACGAAAATAAACGTTTGTAATTCTTTTTGAAGTACTGATGTGATATCGACCAGAACGATAAATAAGGCACACCGGCGCAAATGGCAAGCAAAACGGAGGCCAGAATGGCCTTGTACAAAGAATCAAAAATCACACCGTTAAGTACTCTATGGGTACAAAAAAATGTATGAAGAAAACGTTTGTAATTCTCTTTGAAGTACTGATGTGATATCGACCAGAACGATAAATAAGGCAAGCCGGCGCAAACGGCAAGCAAAACGGAGGCCAGAATGGCCTTGTACAAGGAATTCAAAATCACACCGTTAAGTACTCTATGGGTACAAAAAAAGTACGAAGTAAAACGTTTGTAATTCTCTTTGATGTACTGATGTGATATCGACCGAACGATAAATAAGGCATGCCGGCGCAAACGGCAAGCAAAACGGAGGCCGAATGGCCTTGTACAAGGAATCAAAAATCACACCGTTAAGTACTCTATGTGTACAAAAAAAGTATGAAGTAAAACGATTGTAAGTCTCTTTGATGTACCGATATGATATCGACCGAACGATAAATAAGGCATGCCGGCACAAAAGGCAAGCAAAACGGAGGCCGAATGGCCTTGTACAAGGAATCAAAAATCACACCGTTAAGTACTCTATGGGTACAAAAAAGTATGAAAAAAAAACGTTTGTAATTCTCTTTGAAGTACCGATGTGATATCGACCGAACGATAAATAGTGCACGCCAGCGCAAACGGCAAGCAAAACGGAGGCCAGAATTGCCTTGTACAAGGAATCAAAATCACAACGTTAAGTACTCTATGGGTACAAAAAAGTACAAAAGTAAAACTTTTGTAATTCTCTTTGAAGTACTGATGTGATATCGACCAGAACCATAAATAAGGCACTCCGGCGCAAACGGCAAGCAAAACGGAGGCCAGAATGGCCTTGTACAAAGAATCAAAAATTACACCGTTAAGTACTCTATGGGTACAAAAAAATGTATGAAGTAAAAGGTTTGTAATTCTCTTTGAATTACTGATGTGATATCGACCAGAACGATAAATAATGAACGCCGGCACAAACGGCAAGAAAAACGGAGGCAAGAATGGCCTTGTACAAGGAATCAAAAATCACACCGTTAAGTACTCTATATGTACAAAAAAAGTACGAAATAACATTTCTAATTCTCTTTTAAGTACTGATGTGATATCGACCAGAACGATAAATAAGGCACGTCGGCGGAAACGGCAAGCAAAACGGAGGCCAGAATGACCTTGTCAAGGAATCAAAAATCACACCGTTAATTACACTATGGGTACAAAAAAGTATGAAAAAAAATGTTTGTAATTCTCTTTGAAGTACTGATGTGATATCGACGAGAACGATAAATAAAGCACGCCGGCGCAAACGGCAAGCAAAACGGAGGCCAGAATGGCCTTGTACAAGGAATCAAAAATCACACCGTTAAGTACTCTTTGGGTACAAAAAAAGTACGAAAAAAAACGTTTGTAATTCACTTTGAAATACTGATGTGATATCGACCAGAACGATAAATAAGGCATGCCGTCGCAAACGGCAAGCAAAACGGAGGCCATAATGGCCTTGTACAAGGAATCAAAAATCACACCGTTAAGTACTCTATGGGTACAAAGAAAGTACGAAAAGAAACGTTTGTAATTCTTTTTGAAGTACCGATGATATCGACCGAAACGATAAATAAGGCACGCCGGCGCAAACGGCAAGCAAAACGGAGGCCGAATGGCCTTGTACAAAGAATCAAAAATCACACCGTTAAGTACTCTATGGGTACAAAAAAATGTATGAAGTGAAAAGTTTGTAATTCTCTTTGAAGTACTGATGTGATATCGACCAGAACGATAAAGAAGGCACGTCGGCGCAAATGGCACGCAAAACGGAGGCAAAAATGGCCTTGTACAAGGAATTCAAAATCACACCGGTAAGTACTCTATGGGTACAAAAAAAGTATGAAGTAAAACTGTTGTAATTCTCTTTGATTTACTGATGTGATATCGACCGGAATGATAAATAAGGCACGCCGGCGCAAACGGCAAGCAAAACGGAGGCCAGAATGGCCTTGTACAAAGAATCAAAAATCACACCGTTAAGTACTCTATAGGTACAAAAAAAAGTACGAAAAGGAACATTTGTAATTCTCTTTGAAGTACTGATGTGATATCGACCAGAACGATAAATAAGGCACGCCGGCATAAACGGCAAGCAAAACGGAGGCCAGAATGGCCTTGTACAAAGAATCAAAAATTACACCGTTAAGTACTCTATGGGTACAAAAAAATGTACGAAGTAAAACGTTTGTAAATCTCTTTGATTACTGATGTGATATCGACCATAACGATAAATAAAGCACGCCGGCACAAACGGCAAGCAAAACGGAGGCCAGAATGGCCTTGTACAAGGAATCAAAAATCACCGTTAAGTACTCTATAGGTACAAAAAAAAGTACGAAGTAAAACATTTGCAATTCTCTTTGAAGTACTGATGTGATATCGACCGAACGATAAATAAAGAACGCCGGCGCAAACGGCAAGCAAAACGGAGGCCAGAATGGCCTTGTACAAGAAATCGAAAATCACACCGTTAAGTACTCTTTGGGTACAAAAAAAAAGTATGAAAAAAAACGTTTGTAATTCTCTTTGAAGTACTGATGTGATATTCATCCAGAATTATAAATAAGTCACGCCGGCGCCAAAGGCAAGGAAAGTGGTGGCTAGAATGACCTTGTACAAGGAATCAAAAATCACACCGTTAAGTACTCTCTGGGTACAAAAAAGTACGAACGAAAAAAACGTTTGTAATTCTCTTTGAAGTACCGATGTGATATCGACCAGAATGATAAATAAGGCACGCCGGCACAAACGGCAATCAAAACGTAGGCCAGAAAAACCTTGTACAAGGAATCAAAAATAACACCGTTAAGTACTCTATAGGTACAAAAAAAAGTATGAAAAAAACGTTTGTAATTCTCTTTGAAGAACTGATGTGATATCGACCAGAACGATAAATAAGGCACGCCGGCGCAAACGGCAAGCAAAACGGAGGCCAGAATGGTCTTGTACAAAGAATAAAAAATTACACCGTTAAGTACTCTATGGGTACAAAAAAATGTACAAAGTAAAACATTTTTAATTCTCTTTGAATTACTGATGTGATATCGACAGAACGATAAATAGAGAACGCCGGTGCAAACGGCAAGCAAAACGGAGGCCAGAATGGCCTTGTACAAGGAATCAAAAATCACACCGTTAAGTACTCTATGGTACAAAAAAAGTACGAAAAAAACATTTGTAATTCTCTTTGAAGTACCGATGTGATATCGACCAGAACGATAAATAAAGAACGCCAGCGCAAACGGCAAGCAAAACGGAGGCCAGAATGGCCTTGTACAAGAAATCAAAAATCACACCGTTAAGTACTCTTTGGGTACAAAAAAATTATGAAAAAAAACGTTTGTAATTCTCTTTGAAGTACTGATGTGATATCGTCCAGAATGATAAATAAGGCATGCCGGCGCCAAAGGCAAGGAAAGCGGTGGCTAGAATGGCCTTGTACAAGGAATCAAAAATCACACCGTTAAGTACTCAATGGGTACAAAAAAAAAGTACGAAAAAAATGTTTGTAATTCTTTTTGAAGTACTGATGTGATATCGACCAAAACGATAAATAAGGCACGACGGCGCAAACGGCAAGCAAAACGGAGGCCAGAATGGCCTTGTACAAGGAATCAAAAATCACACCGTTAAGTACTCTATGGGTACAAAAAAAGTATGAAAAAAAAGTTTGTAATTCTCTTTGAAGTACTGATGTGATATCGACCAGAACGATAAATAAGGCATGCCGGCGCAAACGGCAAGCAAAACGGAGGCCAGAATGGCCTTGTACAAGGAATCCAAAATCACACCTTTAAGTACTCTAAGGGTACAAAAAAAAGTACGAAAAAAATGTTTTTAATTCTCTTTGAAGTACCGATGTGTTATCGACCAGAATGATAAATAAGGCACGCCGGCGCAAACGGCAAGCAAACACGGGGCTAGAATGGCCTTGTACAAGGAATCAAAAATCACACCGTTAAGTACTCTATGTGTACAAAAAATGTACGAAAAAAACGTTTGTAATTCACTTTGAAGTACCGATGTGATATCGACCAGAACGATAAATAAGGCACGCCGGCGCAAACGGCAAAAAAACGGAGGCCAAAATGGCCTTGTACAAGGAATCAAAAATCACACCGTTAAGTACTCTATGTGTACAAAAAATGTACGAAAAAAACGTTTGTAATTCTCTTTGAAGTACTGATGTGATATCGACCAGAACGATAAATAAGGCACGCCGGCGCAAACGGCAAGCAAAAACAGAGGCCAAAATGGCCTTGTACAAGGAATCAAAAATCACACCGTTAAGTACTTTATAGGTAAAAAAAGTACGAAAAAAAACGTTTGTAATTCTCTTTGAAGTACTGATATGATATCGTCCGAATGATAAATAAGGCACGCCGGCGCAAACGGCAAGCAAAACGGAGGCCGAATGGTCTTGTACAAAGAATCAAAAATCACACCGTTAAGTACTCTATGGTACAAAAAAAAGTACGAAAAAAAAATGTTTGTAATTCTCTTTGAAATAATGATGTGATATCGACCGAACGATAAATAAAGCACGCCGGCGCAAACGGCAAGCAAAACGAGGCCATAATGGCCTTGTACAAAGGATCAAAAATCACACCGTTAAGTACTCTATGGGTACAAAAAAAAGTACGAAAAAAAAACGTTTGTAATTCTCTTTGAAGTACTGATGTGATATCGACCCGAATGATAAATAAGGCACGCCGGCGCAAACGGCAAGCAAAACGGAGGCCAGAATGGCCTTGTACAAGGAATCAAAAATCACACCGTTAAGTACTCTATGGGTACAAAAAAAGTATGAAAAAAACGTTTGTAATTCTCTTTGAAGTACCGATGTGATATCGACCGTAATGATAAATAAGGCACGCCGGCGCAAACGGCAAGCAAAACGGAGGCGGTGGCCTTGTACAAGGAATCAAAAATCACACAGTTAAGTACTCTATGGGTACTAAAAAAAGTATGAAAAAAAATGTTTGTAATTCTCTTTGAAGTAATGATGTGATATCGACCGTAACGATAAATAAGGCACGCCGGCGCAAACGGAAAGCAAAACGGAGGCCAGAATGGCATTGTACAAGGAATCAAAAATCACACCGTTAAGTACTCTACGGGTACAAAAAAAGTATGAAAAAAAACGTTTGTAATTCTCTTTGAAGTAATGATGTGATATCGACCAGAACGATAAATAAGGCACGCCGGCGCAAACGGCAAGCAAAACAGAGGCCGAATGGCCTTGTACAAGGAATCAAAATCACACCGTTAAGTACTCTATGGGTACAAAAAAAAGTATAAAAAAAGCGTTTATAATTCTCTTTGAAGTACCGATGTGATATCGACCGAACGATAAATAAGGCACGCCGGCGCAAACGGCAAGCAAAACGGAGGCCAGAATGGCCTTGTACAAGGAATCAAAATCACACCGTTAAGTACTCTATGGGTACAAAAAAGTACGAAAAAAACATTTGTAATTCTCTTTGAAGTACCGATGTGATATCGACCGAACGATAAATAAGGCACGCCGGCACAAACGGCAAGCAAAACGGAGGCCAAATGGCCTTGTACAAGGAATCAAAAATCACACCGTTAAGTACTCTATGGGTACAAAAAAAGTACGAAAAAAAAATTTTGTAATTCTCTTTGAAGTACTGATTTGATATCGACCAAAACGATAAATAAGGCACGCCGGCGCAAACGGCAAGCAAAACGGAGGCCGAATGGCCTTGTACAAGGAATCAAAAATCACACCGTTAAGTACTCTATGGGTACAAAAAAGTACGAAAAAAACTTTTGTAATTCTCTTTGAAGTACCGATGTGATATCGACCGAACGATAAATAAGGCACGCCGGCGCAAACGGCAAGCAAAACGGGAGGCCGAATGGCCTTGTACAAGGAATCAAAAATCACACCGTTAAGTACTCTATGGGTACAAAAAAAAGTACGAAAAAAATGTTTGTAATTCTCTTTGAAGTACTGATGTGATATCGACCAGAATGATAAATAAGGCACGCCGGCGCAAACGGCAAGCAAAACAGAGGCCAGAATGGCCTTGTACAAGGAATCAAAAATAACACCGTTAAGTACTACTATGGGTACAAAAAAAAGTATGAAAAAATACGTTTGTAATTCTCTTTGAAATACTGATGTGATATCGACCAGAACGATAAATAAGGCACGCCGGCGCAAACGGCAAGCAAAACGGAGGCCAGAATGGCCTTGTTCAAGGAATCAAAAATCACACCGTTAAGTACTCTATGGGTACAAAAAAAGCGTATGAAAAAAAAGTTTGTAATTCTCTTTGAAGTACTGATGTGATATCGACCAGAACGATAAATAAGGCACGCCGGCGCAAACGGCAAGCAAAACGGAGGCCGAATGGCCTTGTACAAGGAATCAAAAATTAAACCGTTAAGTACTCTATGGGTACAAAAAAAGTACGAAAAAAAACGTTTGTAATTCTCTTTGAAGTACCGATGTGATATCGACCGAACGATAAATAAGGCACGCCGGCGCAAACGGCAAGCAAAACGGAGGCCGAATGGCCTTGTACAAGGAATCAAAAATCACACCGTTAAGTACTCTATGGGTACAAAAAAAGTACGAAAAAAATGTTTGTAATTCTCTTTGAAGTACCGATGTGATATCGACCGAACGATAAATAAGGCACGCCGGCGCAAACGGCAAGCAAAACGGAGGCCGCTAATGGCCTTGTACAAGGAATCAAAAATCACACCGTTAAGTACTCTATGGGTACAAAAAATGTACGAAAAAAACGTTTGTAATTCTCTTTGAAGTACTGATGTGATATCGACCAGAACGATAAATAAGGCACGCCGGCGCAAACGGCAAGCAAAACGGAGGCCAGAATGGCCTTGTACAAGGAATCAAAAATCACACCGTTAAGTACTCTATGGGTACAAAAAAGAGTACGAAAAAAAATGTTTGTAATTCTCTTTGAAGTACTGATGTGATATCGACCAGAACGATAAATAAGGCACGCCGGCGCAAACGGCAAGCAAAACGGAGGCCAGAATGGCCTTGTACAAGGAATCAAAAATCACACCGTTAAGTACTCTATGGGTACAAAAAAAAGTACGAAAAAAAAACGTTTGTAATTCTCTTTGAAGTACTGATGTGATATCGACCGAACGATAAATAAGGCACGCCGGCGCAAACGGCAAGCAAAACGGAGGCCGAATGGCCTTGTACAAGGAATCAAAAATCACACCGTTAAGTACTCTATGGGTACAAAAAAAGTACGAAAAAAACGTTTGTAATTCTCTTTGAAGTACCGATGTGATATCGACCGAATGATAAATAAGGCACGCCGGCGCAAACGGCAAGCAAAACGGAGGCCGAATGGCCTTGTACAAGGAATCAAAAATCACACCGTTAAGTACTCTATGGGTACAAAAAAAGTACGAAAAAAAACGTTTGTAATTCTCTTTGAAGTACTAATGTGATATCGACCGAACGATAAATAAAGCACGCCGGCGCAAACGGCAAGCAAAACGGAGGCCAGAATGGCCTTGTACAAGGAATCAAAAATCACACCGTTAAGTACTCTACGGGTACAAAAAAAGTACGAAAAAAACGTTTGTAATTCTCTTTGAAGTAATGATGTGATATCGACCAAAACGATAAATAAGGCACGCCGGCGCAAACGGCAAGCAAAACGGAGGCCAGAATGGCCTTGTACAAGGAATCAAAAATCACACCGTTAAGTACTTTATGGGTACAAAAAAAATTACGAAAAAAAAACGTTTGTAATTCTCTTTGAAGTACTGATGTGATATCGACCAGAACGATAAATAAGGCATGCCGGCTCAAACGGCAAGCAAAACGGAGGCCAGAATGGCCTTGTACAAGGAATCAAAAATCACACCGTTAAGTACTCTATGGGTACAAAAAAGTACAAAAAAAAAACGTTTGTAATTCTCTTTGAAGTACAGATGTGATATCGACCAGAATGATAAATAAGGAACGCCGGTGCAAACGGCAAGCAAAACGGAGGCCGAATGGCCTTGTACAAGGAATCAAAAATCACACCGTTAAGTACTCTATGGGTACAAAAAAAGTACGAAAAAAACGTTTGTAATTCTCTTTGAAGTACCGATGTGATATCGACCGAACGATAAATAAGGCACGCCGGCGCAAACGGCAAGCAAAACGGAGGCCGAATGGCCTTGTACAAGGAATCAAAAATCACACCGTTAAGTACTCTACGGGTACAAAAAAAGTACGAAAAAAACGTTTGTAATTCTCTTTGAAGTACTGATGTGATATCGACCAGAACGATAAATAAGGCACGCCGGCGCAAACGGCAAGCAAAACGGAGGCCGAATGGCCTTGTACAAGGAATCAAAAATCACACCGTTAAGTACTCTATGGGTACAAAAAAAAGTAGTAAAAAAAAACGTTTGTAATTCTCTTTGAAGTACCGATGTGATATCGACCGAACGATAAATAAGGCACGCCGGCGCAAACGGCAAGCAAAACGGAGGCCGAATGGCCTTGTACAAGGAATCAAAATCACACCGTTAAGTACTCTATGGGTACAAAAAAAGTACGAAAAATAACTTTTGTAATTCTCTTTGAAGTACCGATGTGATATCGACCGAACGATAAATAAGGCACGCCGGCGCAAACGGCAAGCAAAACGGAGGCCGAATGGCCTTGTACAAGGAATCAAAAATCACACCGTTAAGTACTCTATGGGTACAAAAATAAGTACGAAAAAAAAATTTTGTAATTCTCTTTGAAGTACTGATGTGATATCGACCAGAACGATAAATAAGGCACGCCGGTGCAAACGGCAAGCAAAACGGAGGCCAGAATGGCCTTGTACAAGGAATCAAAAATCACACCGTTAATTACTCAATGGGTACAAAAAAAGTACGAAAAAAAATGTTTGTAATTCTTTTTGAAGTACTGATGTGATATCGACCAGAACGATAAATAAGGCACGCCGGCGCAAACGGCAAGCAAAATGGAGGCCATAATGGCCTTGTACAAGGAATCAAAAATCACACCGTTAAGTACTCTATGGGTACAAAAAAGAGTACGAAAAAAAACGTTTGTAATTCTCTTTGAAGTACTGATGTGATATCGACCAGAACGATAAATAAGGCACGCCGGCGCAAACGGCAAGCAAAACGGAGGCCAGAATGGCCTTGTACAAGGAATCAAAAATCACACCGTTAAGTACTCTATGGTACAAAAAAAGTACGAAAAAAAAAAATTGTAATTCTCTTTGAAGTACCGATGTGATATCGACCGAACGATAAATAAGGCACGCCGGCGCAAACGGCAAGCAAAACGGAGGCCGAATGGCCTTGTACAAAGAATCAAAAATCACACCGTTAAGTACTCTATGGGTACAAAAAAGAGTACGAAAAAAAAGCGTTTGTAATTCTCTTTGAAGTACCGATGTGATATCGACCGAACGATAAATAAGGCACGCCGGCGCAAACGGCAAGCAAAACGGAGGCCGAATGGCCTTGTACAAGGAATCAAAAATCACACCGTTAAGTACTCTATGGGTACAAAAAAGAGTACGAAAAAAAACGTTTGTAATTCTCTTTGAAGTACCGATGTGATATCGACCGAACGATAAATAAGGCACGCCGGCGCAAACGGCAAGCAAAACGGAGGCCGAATGGCCTTGTACAAGGAATCAAAATCACACCGTTAAGTACTCTATGGGTACAAAAAAAGTACGAAAAAAAAAGTTTGTAATTCTCTTTGAAGTACCGATGTGATATCGACCGAACGATAAATAAGGCACGCCGGCGCAAACGGCAAGCAAAACGGAGGCCGAATGGCCATTGTACAAGGAATCAAAAATCACACCGTTAAGTACTCTATGGTACAAAAAAGTACGAAAAAACATTTGTAATTCTCTTTGAAGTACCGATGTGATATCGACCGAACGATAAATAAGGCACGTCGGCGCAAACGGCAAGCAAAACGGAGGCCGAATGGCCTTGTACAAGGAATCAAAAATCACACCGTTAAGTACTCTATGGGTACAAAAAAAGTACGAAAAAAAAAAACGTTTGTAATTCTCTTTGAAGTACCGATGTGATATCGACCGAACGATAAATAAGGCACGCCGGCGCAAACGGCAAGCAAAACGGAGGCCGAATGGCCTTGTACAAGGAATCAAAAATCACACCGTTAAGTACTCTATGGGTACAAAAAAGTACGAAAAAAAAAAACGTTTGTAATTCTCTTTGAAGTACCGATGTGATATCGACCGAACGATAAATAAGGCACGCCGGCGCAAACGGCAAGCAAAACGGAGGGCCAAAATGGCCTTGTACAAGGAATCAAAAATCACACCGTTAAGTACTCTATGGGTACAAAAAAAAGTACGAAAAAAAAAATGTTTGTAATTCTCTTTGAAGTACTGATGTGATATCGACCAGAACGATAAATAAGGCACGCCGGCGCAAACGGCAAGCAAAACGGAGGCCAGAATGGCCTTGTACAAGGAATCAAAAATCACACCGTTAAGTACTCTATGGGTACAAAAAAAGTACGAAAAAAAATGTTTGTAATTCTCTTTGAAGTACCGATGTGATATCGACCGAACGATAAATAAGGCACGCCGGCGCAAACGGAAAGCAAAACGGAGGCCATAATGGCCTTGTACAAGGAATCAAAAATCACACCGTTAAGTACTCTACGGGTACAAAAAAAGTACGAAAAAAACGTTTGTAATTCTCTTTGAAGTACTGATGTGATATCGACCGTAACGATAAATAAGGCACGCCGGCGCAAACGGCAAGCAAAACGGAGGCCGAATGGCCTTGTACAAGGAATCAAAAATCACACCGTTAAGTACTCTATGGGTACAAAAAAAGTAGTAAAAAAAAAACGTTTGTAATTCTCTTTGAAGTACTGATGTGATATCGACCAGAACGATAAATAAGGCACGCCGGCGCAAACGGCAAGCAAAACGGAGGCCAGAATGGCCTTGTACAAGGAATCAAAAATCACACCGTTAAGTACTCTATGGTACAAAAAAGAGTACGAAAAAAAACGTTTGTAATTCTCTTTGAAGTACTGATGTGATATCGACCAGAACGATAAATAAGGCACGCCGGCGCAAACGGCAAGCAAAACGGAGGCCAGAATGGCCTTGTACAAGGAATCAAAAATCACACCGTTAAGTACTCTATGGGTACAAAAAAAAGTACGAAAAAAACGTTTGTAATTCTCTTTGAAGTACTATGTGATATCGACCAACGATAAATAAGGCACGCCGGCGCAAACGGCAAGCAAAACGGAGGCCGAATGGCCTTGTACAAGGAATCAAAATCACACCGTTAAGTACTCTATGGGTACAAAAAAGTACGAAAAAAAACGTTTGTAATTCTCTTTGAAGTACTTATGTGATATCGACCGAACGATAAATAAGGCACGCCGGCGCAAACGGCAAGCAAAACGGAGGCCGAATGGCCTTGTACAAGGAATCAAAAATCACACCGTTAAGTACTCTATGGGTACAAAAAAGTACGAAAAAAAAAAGTTTGTAATTCTCTTTGAAGTACCGATGTGATATCGACCGTAACGATAAATAAGGCACGCCGGCGCAAACGGCAAGCAAAACGGAGGCCAGAATGGCCATGTACAAGGAATCAAAAATCACACCTTTAAGTACTCTATGGGTACAAAAAAGAGTACGAAAAAACATTTGTAATTCTCTTTGAAGTACTGATGTGATATCGACCAGAACGATAAATAAGGCACGTCGGCGCAAACGGCAAGCTAAACGGAGGCCAGAATGGCATTGTACAAGGTATCAGAAATCACACCGTTAAGTACTCTATGGGTACAAAAAAAGTACGAAAAAAAACGTTTGTAATTCTCTTTGAAGTACCGATGTGATATCGACCGAACGATAAATAAGGCACGCCGGCGCAAACGGCAAGCAAAACGGAGGCCGAATGGCCTTGTACAAGGAATCAAAAATCACACCGTTAAGTACTCTATGGGTACAAAAAAAGTACGAAAAAAAACGTTTGTAATTCTCTTTGAAGTACCGATGTGATATCGACCGAACGATAAATAAGGCACGCCGGCGCAAACGGCAAGCAAAACGGAGGCCGAATGGCCTTGTACAAGGAATCAAAAATCACACCGTTAAGTACTCTATGGGTACAAAAAAAGTACGAAAAAAATGTTTGTAATTCTCTTTGAAGTACCGATGTGATATCGACCGAACGATAAATAAGGCACGCCGGCGCAAACGGCAAGCAAAACGGAGGCCAGAATGGCCTTGTACAAGGAATCAAAAATCACACCGTTAAGTACTCTATGGGTACAAAAAAAGTACGAAAAAAAATGTTTGTAATTCTCTTTGAAGTACTGATGTGATATCGACGAGAACGATAAATAAGGCACGCCGGCGCAAACGGCAAGCAAAACGGAGGCCAGAATGGCCTTGTACAAGGAATCAAAATCACACCGTTAAGTACTCTATGGGTACGAAAAAAAGTACGAAAAAAACGTTTGTAATTCTCTTTGAAGTACCGATGTGATATCGACCGAACGATAAATAAGGCACGCCGGCGCAAACGGCAAGCAAAATAGAGGCCGAATGGCCTTGTACAAGAATCAAAAATCACACCGTTAAGTACTCTATGGGTACAAAAAAGTACGAAAAAAAAAAATGCGTTTGTAATTCTCTTTGAAGTACCGATGTGATATCGACCAGAACGATAAATAAGGCACGCCGGCGCAAACGGCAAGCAAAACGGAGGCCAGAATGGCCTTGTACAAGGAATCAAAAATCACACCGTTAAGTACTCTATGGGTACAAAAAAGAGTACGAAAAAAAAACGTTTGTAATTCTCTTTGAAGTAATGATGTGATATCGACCAGAACGATAAATAAGGCACGCCGGCACAAACGGCAAGCAAAACGGAGGCCAGAATGGCCTTGTACAAGGAATCAAAAATCACACCGTTAAGTACTCTATGGGTACAAAAAAAAGTACGAAAAAAAATTTGTAATTCTCTTTGAAGTACCGATGTGATATCGACCGAACGATAAATAAGGCACGCCGGCGCAAACGGCAAGCAAAACGGAGGCCGAATGGCCTTGTACAAGGAATCAAAATCACACCGTTAAGTACTCTATGGGTACAAAAAAGTACGAAAAAAAACGTTTGTAATTCTCTTTGAAGTACCGATGTGATATCGACCGAACGATAAATAAGGCACGCCGGCACAAACGGCAAGCAAAACGGAGGCCGAATGGCCTTGTACAAGGAATCAAAAATCACACCGTTAAGTACTCTATGGGTACAAAAAAAGTACGAAAAAAAAAGTTTGTAATTCTCTTTGAAGTACCGATGTGATATCGACCGAACGATAAATAAGGCACGCCGGCGCAAACGGCAAGCAAAACGGAGGCCGAATGGCCATTGTACAAGGAATCAAAAATCACACCGTTAAGTACTCTATGGGTACAAAAAAAGTACGAAAAAACATTTGTAATTCTCTTTGAAGTACTGATGTGATATCGACCAGAACGATAAATAAGGCACGCCGGCGCAAACGGCAAGCAAAACGGAGGCCAGAATGGCCTTGTACAAGGAATCAAAAATCACACCGTTAAGTACTCTATGGGTACAAAAAAAGTACGAAAAAAATGTTTGTAATTCTCTTTGAAGTACCGATGTGATATCGACCGAACGATAAATAAGGCACGCCGGCGCAAACGGCAAGCAAAACGGAGGCCGAAATGGCCTTGTACAAGGAATCAAAAATTCACACCGTTAAGTACTCTATGGGTACAAAAAAGTACGAAAAAAATTTGTAATTCTCTTTGAAGTACAGATGTGATATCGACCAGAACGATAAATAAGGCACGCCGGCGCAAACGGCAAGCAAAACGGAGGCCATAATGGCCTTGTACAAGGAATCAAAAATCACACCGTTAAGTACTCTATGGGTACAAAAAAAAGTACGAAAAAAATGTTTGTAATTCTCTTTGAAGTACTGATGTGATATCGACCAGAACGATAAATAAGGCACGCCGGCGCAAACGGCAAGCAAAACGGAGGCCAGAATGGCCTTGTACAAGGAATCAAAAATCACACCGTTAAGTACTCAATGGGTACAAAAAAAATATACGAAAAAAACGTTCGTAATTCTCTTTGAAGTACTGATGTCGTATCGACCGAACGATAAATAAGGCACACCGGCGCAAACGGCAAAGCAAAACGGAGGCCGAATGGCCTTGTACAAGGAATCAAAAATCACACCGTTAAGTACTCTACGGGTACAAAAAAAAGTACGAAAAAAAAAACGTTTGTAATTCTCTTTGAAGTACCGATGTGATATCGACCGAACGATAAATAAGGCACGCCGGCGCAAACGGCAAGCAAAACGGAGGCCGAATGGCCTTGTACAAGGAATCAAAAATCACACCGTTAAGTACTCTATGGGTACAAAAAAAGTACGAAAAAAAAGCGTTTGTAATTCTCTTTGAAGTACTAATGTGATATCGACCGAACGATAAATAAGGCACGCCGGCGCAAACGGCAAGCAAAACGGAGGCCGAATGGCCTTGTACAAGGAATCAAAAATCACACCGTTAAGTACTCTATGGTACAAAAAAAGTACGAAAAAAACGTTTGTAATTCTCTTTGAAGTACCGATGTGATATCGACAAACGATAAATAAGGCACGCCGGCGCAAACGGCAAGCAAAACGGAGGCCGAATGGCCTTGTACAAGGAATCAAAAATCACACCGTTAAGTACTCTATGGGTACAAAAAAAGTATGAAAAAAAACGTTTGTAATTCTCTTTGAAGTACCGATGTGATATCGACCGAACGATAAATAAGGCACGCCGGCGCAAACGGCAAGCAAAACGGAGGCCGAATGGCCTTGTACAAGGAATCAAAATCACACCGTTAAGTACTCTATGGGTACAAAAAAGTACGAAAAAAAACGTTTGTAATTCTCTTTGAAGTACCGATGTGATATCGACCGAACGATAAATAAGGCACGCCGGCGCAAACGGCAAGCAAAACGGAGGCCGAATGGCCTTGTACAAGGAATCAAAAATCACACCGTTAAGTACTCTATGGGTACAAAAAAAAGTACGAAAAAAAACGTTTGTAATTCTCTTTGAAGTACCGATGTGATATCGACCGAACGATAAATAAGGCACGCCGGCGCAAACGGCAAGCAAAACGGAGGCCGAATGGCCTTGTACAAGGAATCAAAAATCACACCGTTAAGTACTCTATGTGTACAAAAAAAGTACGAAAAAACATTTGTAATTCTCTTTGAAGTACCGATGTGATATCGACCGAACGATAAATAAGGCACGTCGGCGCAAACGGCAAGCAAAACGGGAGGCCGAATGGCCATGTACAAGGAATCAAAAATCACACCGTTAAGTACTCTATGGGTACAAAAAAAGTACGAAAAAAAATGTTTGTAATTCTCTTTGAAGTACCGATGTGATATCGACCGAACGATAAATAAGGCACGCCGGCGCAAACGGCAAGCAAAACGGAGGCCGAATGGCCTTGTACAAGGAATCAAAAATTCACACCGTTAAGTACTCTATGGGTACAAAAAAAAAAGTACGAAAAAAATTTTGTAATTCTCTTTGAAGTACTGATGTGGTATCGACCAGAACGATAAATAAGGCACGCTGGCGCAAACGGCAAGCAAAACGGAGGCCATAATGGCCTTCTACAAGGAATCAAAAATCACACCTTTAAGTACTCTATGGGTACAGAAAAGAGTATGAAAAAAATGTTTAATTCTCTTTGAAGTACCGATGTGATATCGACGGAACGATAAATAAGGCACGCCGGCGCAAACGGCAAGCAAAACGGAGGCCAGAATGGCCTTGTACAAGGAATCAAAAATCACACCGTTAAGTACTCTATGGGTACAAAAAAAGTACGAAAAAAATGTTTGTAATTCTCTTTGAAGTAATGATGTGATATCGACGAGAACGATAAATAAAGCACGCCGGCGCAAACGGCAAGCAAAACGGAGGCCAGAATGGCCTTGTACAAGGAATCAAAAATCACACCGTTAAGTACTCTATGGGTACAAAAAAAAAGTACAAAAAGAAACGTTTGTAATTCTTTTGATGTACTGATGTGATATCGACCGAACGATAAATAAGGCACGCCGGCGCAAACGGCAAAGCAAAACGGAGGCCGAATGGCCTTGTACAAAGAATCAAAAATCACACCGTTAAGTACTCTATGGGTACAAAAAAAGTACGAAAAAACGTTTGTAATTCTCTTTGAAGTACTGATGTGATATCGACCAGAACGATAAATAAGGCACGCCGGCACAAACGGCAAGCAAAACGGAGGCCAGAATGGCCTTGTACAAGGAATTCAAAATGACACCGTTAAGTACTCTATGGGTACAAAAAAAGTACGAAGTAAAACATTTGTAATTTTGTTTGTAATTACCTATGGGTACAAAAAAAACAAAAGTAAAATGTTTGTAATTATCTTTGAAGTATTGATGTGATATCGACCAGAACGATAAATAAGGCATGCCGGCACAAACCGCAAGCAAAACGGAGGCCAGAATGGCCCTGTACAAGGAATCCAAAATCACACCGTTAAGTACTCTACGGGTACAAAAAAAAGTACGAAAAAAAACGTTTGTAATTCACTTTAAGTACTGATGTGATATCGACCGAACGATAAATAAGGCACGCCGGCGCAAACGGCAAGCAAAACGGAGGTCAGAATGGCCTTGTACAAGGAATCAAAAATCACACCGTTAAGTACATAGGTAAAAAAAAAGTACGAAAAGAAACGTTTGTAATTCTTTTTGAAGTACTGATGTGATATCGACCGAACGATAAATAAGGCACGCCGGCGCAAACGGCAAGCAAAACGGAGGCCGAATGGCCTTGTACAAAGAATCAAAAATCACACCGTTAAGTACTCTATGGGTACAAAAAAAGTACGAAGTAAAACGTTTGTAATTCTCTTTGAAGTACCGATGTGATATCGACCGAACGATAAATAAGGCACGCCGGCGCAAACGGCAAGCAAAACGGAGGCCGAATGGCCTTGTACAAGGAATCAAAATCACACCGTTAAGTACTCTATGGGTACAAAAAAAAGTACGAAAAAAACGTTTGTAATTCTCTTTGATGTACCGATGTGATATCGACCGAATAACGATAAATAAGGCACGCCGGCGCAAACGGCAAGCAAAACGGAGGCCGAAATGGCCTTGTACAAGGAATCAAAAATCACACCGTTAAGTACTCTATGTGTACAAAAAAAGTACGAAAAAAATGTTTGTAATTCTCTTTGAAGTACCGATATGATATCGACCGAACGATAAATAAGGCACGCCGGCACAAAAGGCAAGCAAAACGGAGGCCGAATGGCCTTGTACAAGGAATCAAAAATCACACCGTTAAGTAACTCTATGGGTACAAAAAAAAGTATGAAAAAACGTTTGTAATTCTCTTTGAAGTACTGATGTGATATCGACCAGAACGATAAATAAGGCACGCCGGCGCAAACGGCAAGCAAAACGGAGGCCAGAATGGCCTTATACAAGGAATCAAAATCACACCGTTAAGTACTCTATGGGTACAAAAAAGTACAAAAGCAAAACATTTGTAATTCTCTTTGAAGTACTGATGTAATATCGACCGGAATGATAAATAAGGCACGCCGGCGCAAACGGCAATCAAAACGGAGGCCAGAATAACCTTGTACAAGGAATCAAAAATCACACCGTTAAGTACTCTATGGGAACAAAAAAAAAGTATGAAAAAAACGTTTGTAATTCTCTTTGAAGTACTGATGTGATATCGACCGAACGATAAATAAGGCACGCCGGCGTAAACGGCAAGCAAAACGGAGGCCGAATGGCCTTGTTCAAGGAACCAAAATCACACCGTTAAGTACTCTATGGGTACAAAAAAGTACAAAAAAAACTTTTGTAATTCTCTTTGAAGTACCGATGTGATATCGACCGAACGATAAATAAGGCATGCCGGCACAAACGGCAAGCAAAATGGAGGCCGAATGGCCTTGTACAAGGAATCAAAATCACACCGTTAAGTACTCTATGGGTACAAAAAAAAGTACGAAGTAAAACGTTTCTAATTCTCTTTGATGTACTGATGTGATATCGACCAGAATGATAAATAAGGCACGCCGGCGCAAACGGCAAGCAAAACGGAGTCCAGAATGACCTTGTACAAGGAATCAAAAATCACACCAATAAGTACTCCATGGGTACAAAAAAAGTACGAAAAAAACGTTTGTAATTCTCTTTGAAGTACCGATGTGATATCGACCGAACGATAAATAAGGCACGCCGGCGCAAACGGCAAGCAAAACGGAGGCCGAATGGCCTTGTACAAAGAATCAAAAATTACAACGTTAAGTACTCTATGGGTACAATAAAAAGTATGAAAAAAACGTTTGTAATTCTCTTTGAAGTACTGATGTGATATCGACCAGAACGATAAATAAGGCACGCCGGCACAAACAGCAAGCAAAACGGAGGCCAGAATTACCTTGTACAAGGAATCAAAATCACACCGTTAATTACTCTATGGGTACAAAAAAGTACAAAAAAAACATTTGTAATTCTCTTTGAAGTACCGATGTGATATCGACCAGAATGATAAATAAGGCACGCCGGCGCAAACGGCAATCAAAACGGAGGCCGAATGGCCTTGTACAAGGAATCAAAAATCACACCCTTAAGTACTCCATAGGTACAAAAAAAAGTACGAAAAAAACGTTTGTAATTCTCTTTGAAGTACGATGTGATATCGACCGAACGATAAATAAGGCACGCCGGCGCAAACGGCAAGCAAAACGGAGGCCAGAATGGCCTTGTACAAAGAATAAAAAATTACAGCGTTAAGTACTCTATGGGTACAAAAAAAAGTATGAAAAAAACGTTTGTAATTCTCTTTGAAGTACTGATGTGATATCGACCAGAACGATAAATAAGGCACGCCGGCACAAACGGCAAGCAAAACGGAGGCCAGAATGGCCTTGTACAAGGAATCAAAAATCACACCGTTAAGTACTCTATGGGAACAAAAAAAAATGTAAAAAAAAACGTTTGTAATTCTCTTTGAAGTACCGATGTGATATCGACCAGAACGATAAATAAGGCACGCCGGCGTAAACGGCAAGCAAAACGGAGGCCGAATGGCCTTGTTCAAGGAACCAAAATCACACCGTTAAGTACACTATGGGTACAAAAAAGTACAAAAGTAAAACTTTTGTAATTCTCTTTGAAGTACTGATGTGATATCGACCAGAACGATAAATAAGGCATGCCGGCACAAACGGCAAGCAAAATGGAGGACATAATGGCCTTGTACAAGGACTTCAAAATCACACCGTTAAGTAATCTATGGGTACAAAAAAAAGTACGAAGTAAAACGTTTCTAATTCTCTTTGATGTACTGATGTGATATCGACCAGAATGATAAATAAGGCACGCCGGCGCAAACGGCAAGCAAAACGGAGGCCAGAATGACCTTGTACAAGGAATCAAAAATCACACCGTTAAGTACTCCATAGGAACAAAAAAAAGTACGGAAAGAAACGTTTGTAATTCTCTTTGAAGTACTGATGTGATATCGACCAGAACGATAAATAAGGCACGCCGGCGCAAACGGCAAGGAAAATGGAGGCCAGAATGGCCTTGTACAAAGAATCAAAAATTACAACGTTAAGTACTCTATGGGTACAATAAAAAGTATGAAAAAAACGTTTGTAATTCTCTTTGAAGTACTGATGTGATATCGACCAGAACGATAAATAAGGCACGCCGGCACAAACGGCAAGCAAAACGGAGGCCAGAATTGCCTTATACAAGGAATCAAAATCACACCGTTAAGTACTCTATGGGTACAAAAAAGTACAAAAGCAAAACATTTGTAATTCTCTTTGAAGTACTGATGTGATATCGACCGGAATGATAAATAAGGCACGCCGGCGCAAACGGCAATCAAAACGGAGGCTAGAATAACCTTGTACAAGGAATCAAAAATCACACCGTTAAGTACTCCATAGGTACAAAAAAAAGTACGAAAAGAAACGTTTGTAATTCTCTTTGAAGTACTGATGTGATATCGACCAGAACGATAAATAAGGCACGCCGGCGCAAACGGCAAGGAAAACGGAGGCCAGAATGGCCTTGTTCAAAGAATCAAAAATTACAACGTTAAGTACTCTATGGGTACAATAAAAAGTATGAAAAAAACGTTTGTAATTCTCTTTGAAGTACTGATGTGATATCGACCAGAACGATAAATAAGGCACGCCGGCACAAACGGCAAGCAAAACGGAGGCCAGAATGGCCTTGTACAAGGAATCAAAAATCACACCGTTAAGTACTCTATGGGAACAAAAAAAAAGTATGAAAAAAACGTTTGTAATTCTCTTTGAAGTACTGATGTGATATCGACCAGAACGATAAATAAGGCACGCCGGCGTAAACGGCAAGCAAAACGGAGGCCAGAATGGCCTTGTTCAAGGAACCAAAATCACACCGTTAAGTACTCTATGGGTACAAAAAAGTACAAAAGTAAAACTTTTGTAATTCTCTTTGAAGTACCGATGTGATATCGACCGAACGATAAATAAGGCATGCCGGCACAAACGGCAAGCAAAATGAGGCCGAATGGCCTTGTACAAGGAATCAAAATCACACCGTTAAGTAATCTATCGGTACAAAAAAAAGTACGAAGTAAAACGTTTGTAATTCTCTTTGATGTACCGATGTGATATCGACCAGAATGATAAATAAGGCACGCCGGCGCAAACGGCAAGCAAAACGGAGGCCAGAATGACCTTGTACAAGGAATCAAAAATCACACCGTTAAGTACTCTATGTGTACAAAAAAAGTATGAAAAAACATTTGTAATTCTCTTTGAAGTACTGATGTGATATCGACCAGAATGATAAATAAGACACGTCAGCGCAAACGGCAAGCGAAACGGAGGCCAGAATGACCTTGTCAAGGAATCAAAAATCACACCGTTAATTACACTATGGGTACAAAAAAATTATGAAAAAAAATGTTTGTAATTCTCTTTGAAATACTGATGTGATATCGACCAGAACGATAAATAAGGCACGACGGCGGAAACGGCAAGCATAACGGAGGCCAGAATGGCCTTGTAGAAGAAATAAAAAATCACACCGTTAAGTACTCTATGGATACAAAAAAAAGTACGAAAAAAACATTTGTAATTCTTTTTGAAGTACTGATGTGATATCGACCAGAACGATAAATAAGTCATGCCGGTGCAAACGGCAAGCAAAACGGAGGCCATAATGGCCTTGTACTAAAAATCAAAAATCACACCTTTAAGTACTCTATGGGTACAAAAAAAAGTACGAAAAAAATGTTTTTAATTCTCTTTGAAGTACTGATGTGATATCGACCGGGACGATAAATAAGGCACGCCGGCGCAAACGGCAAGCAAAACAGAGGCCAGAATAGCCTTGTACAATTAATCAAAAATCACACCGTTAAGTACTCTATGGGTACAAAAAAAAATATGAGAAAAAATGTTTGTAATTCTCTTTGAAGTACTAATGTGATATCGATGAGAACGATAAATAAAGCACGCCGGCGCAAACGGCAAGCAAAACGGAGGCTAGAATGGCCTTGTACAAGGAATCAAAAATCACACCGTTAAGTACTCTATGGGTACAAAAAAGAAGTACGAAAAAAAAAAACGTTTGTAATACACTTTGAAGTACCGATGTGATATCGACCGAACGATAAATAAGGCACGCCGGCGCAAACGGCAAGCAAAACGGAGCCCAGAATGGCCTTGTACAAGGAATCAAAAATCACATCGTTAAGTACTCTATAGGTACAAAGAAAGTACGAAAAGAAACATTTGTAATTCTTTTTGAAGTATTGATGTGATATCGACCAGAACGATAAATAAGGCACGCCGGCGCAAATGGCAAGCAAAACGGAGGCCAGAATGGCCTTGTACAAAGAATCAAAAATCACACCGTTAAGTACTCTATGGGTACAAAAAAAAAGTACGAAGTAAAACGTTTGTAATTCTCTTTGATGTACTGATGTGATATCGACCAGAATGATAAACAAGGCACGCCGGCGCAAACGGCAAGCAAAACGGAGGCCTGAATGGCCTTGTACAAGGAATCAAAAATCACACCATTAAGTACTCTGTGTGTACAATAAAAAGTACGAAGTAAAACGTTTGTTAGTCTCTTTGATGTACTGATATGATATCGACCAGAACGATAAAAAAGGCACGCCGGCACAAAAGGCAAGCAAAACGGACGCCAGAATGGCCTTGTACAAGGAATAAAAAATCACACCGTTAAGTACTCTATGGTACAAAAAAGTACGAAGTAAAACATTTGTAATTCTCTTTGATGTACTGATGTGATATCGACCAGAATGATAAATAATGCACGCCGGCGCAAACGGCAAGCAAAACGGAGGCTAGAATAACCTTGTACAAGGAATCAAAAATCACACCGTTAAGTACTCCATAGGTACAAAAAAAAGTACGAAAAGAAACGTTTGTAATTCTCTTTGAAGTACTGATGTGATATCGACCAGAACGATAAATAAGGCACGCCGGCGCAAACGGCAAGGAAAACGGAGGCCAGAATGGCCTTGTACAAAGAATCAAAAATTACAACGTTAAGTACTCTATGGGTACAATAAAAAGTATGAAAAAAACGTTTGTAATTCTCTTTGAAGTACTGATGTGATATCGACCAGAACAATAAATAAGGCACGCCGGCACAAACGGCAAGCAAAACGGAGGCCAGAATGGCCTTGTACAAGGAATCAAAAATCACACCGTTAAGTACTCTATGGGAACAAAAAAAAAGTATGAAAAAAACGTTTGTAATTCTCTTTGAAGTACTGATGTGATATCGACCAGAACGATAAATAAGGCACGCCGGCGTAAACGGCAAGCAAAACGGAGGCCAGAATGGCCTTGTTCAAGGAACCAAAATCACACCGTTAAGTACTCTATGGGTACAAAAAAGTACAAAAGTAAAACTTTTGTAATTCTCTTTGAAGTACTGATGTGATATCGACCAGAACGATAAATAAGGCATGCCGGCACAAACGGCAAGCAAAATGGAGGCCAGAATGGCCTTCTACAAGGAATCCAAAATCACACCGTTAAGTAATCTATGGGTACAAAAAAAAGTACGAAGTAAAACGTTTCTAATTCTCTTTGATGTACTGATGTGATATCGACCAGAATGATAAATAAGGCACGCCGGCGCAAACGGCAAGCAAAACGGAGGCCAGAATGACCTTGTACAAGGATTCAAAAATCACACCGTTAAGTACTCTATGTGTACAAAAAAAGTATGAAAAAACATTTGTAATTCTCTTTGAAGTACTGATGTGATATCGACCAGAATGATAAATAAGACACGTCAGCGCAAACGGCAAGCAAAACGGAGGCCAGAATGACCTTGTCAAGGAATCAAAAATCACACCGTTAATTACACTATGGGTACAAAAAAATTATGAAAAAAAATGTTTGTAATTCTCTTTGAAATACTGATGTGATATCGACCAGAACGAAAAATAAGGCACGACGGCGGAAACGGCAAGCATAACGGAGGCCAGAATGGCCTTGTAGAAGAAATAAAAAATCACACCGTTAAGTACTCTATGGATACAAAAAAAAGTACGAAAAAAACATTTGTAATTCTTTTTGAAGTACTGATGTGATATCGACTAGAACGATAAATGAGTCATGCCGGTGCAAACGGCAAGCAAAACGGAGGCCATAATGGCCTTGTACTAAAAATCAAAAATCACACCTTTAAGTACTCTATGGGTACAAAAAAAAGTACGAAAAAAATGTTTTTAATTCTCTTTGAAGTACTGATGTGATATCGACCGGAACGATAAATAAGGCACGCCGGCGCAAACGGCAAGCAAAACAGAGGCCAGAATAGCCTTGTACAATTAATCAAAAATCACACCGTTAAGTACTCTATGGGTACAAAAAAAAATATGAGAAAAAATGTTTGTAATTCTCTTTGAAGTACTGATGTGATATCGATGAGAACGATAAATAAAGCACGCCGGCGCAAACGGCAAGCAAAACGGAGGCTAGAATGGCCTTGTACAAGGAATCAAAAATCACACCGTTAAGTACTCTATGGGTACAAAAAAAAGTACGAAAAAAACGTTTGTAATACACTTTGAAGTACTGATGTGATATCGACCAGAACGATAAATAAGGCACGCCGGCGCAAACGGCAAGCAAAACGGAGCCCAGAATGGCCTTGTACAAGGAATCAAAAATCACATCGTTAAGTACTCTATAGGTACAAAGAAAGTACGAAAAGAAACATTTGTAATTCTTTTTGAAGTATTGATGTGATATCGACCAGAACGATAAATAAGGCACGCCGGCGCAAATGGCAAGCAAAACGGAGGCCAGAATGGCCTTGTACAAAGAATCAAAAATCACACCGTTAAGTACTCTATGGGTACAAAAAAAAACGTACGAAGTAAAACGTTTGTAATTCTCTTTGATGTACCGATGTGATATCGACCGAATGATAAATAAGGCACGCCGGCGCAAACGGCAAGCAAAACGGAGGCCTGAATGGCCTTGTACAAGGAATCAAAAATCACACCATTAAGTACTCTGTGTGTACAATAAAAAGTACGAAGTAAAACGTTTGTTAGTCTCTTTGATGTATTGATATGATATCGACCAGAACGATAAAAAAGGCAATCCGGCACAAAAGGCAAGCAAAACGGACGCCAGAATGGCCTTGTACAAGGAATCAAAAATCACACCGTTAAGTACTCTATGGTACAAAAAAGTACGAAGTAAAACATTTGTAATTCTCTTTGATGTACTGATGTGATATCGACCAGAATGATAAATAATGCACGCCGGCGCAAACGGCAAGCAAAACGGAGGCCAGAATGGCCTTGTACAAGGAATAAAAAATCACACCGTTAAGTACTCTATGGGTACAAAAAAAAGTACGAAAAAAACGTTTGTAATTCACTTTGAAGTACTGATGTGATATCGACCAGAACGTTAAATAAGGCACGCCGGCGGAAACGGCAAGCAAAACGGAGGCCAGAATGGCCTTGTACAAAGAATCTAAAATCACACCGTTAGGTACTCTATGGGTACAAAAAAATGTATGAAGTAAAACGTTTGTAATTCTCTTTGAGGTACTGATGTGATATCGACCAGAATGATAAATAAGGCACGCCGGCGCAAACGGCAAGCAAAACGGAGGCCAGAATGGCTTTGTACAAGGAATTCAAAATCACACCGTTAAGTACTCTATAGGTACAAAAAAAAGTACAAAGTAAAACGTTTGTAATTCTCTTTGATGTACTGATGTGATATCGACCAGAATGATAAATAAGGCACGTCGGCGCAAACGGCAAGCAAAACGGAGGCCAGAATGGCCTTGTACAAGGAATCAAAAATCACACCGTTAAGTACTCTATGTGTACAACAAAAAGTACGAAGTAAAATGTTTGTTAGTCTCTTTGATGTACTGACATGATATCGACCAGAACGATAAATAAGGCACGCCGGCACAAAAGGCAAGCAAAACGGATGCCAGAATGGCCTTGTATAAGGAATCAAAAATCACACCGTTCAGAACTCTATGGGTACAAAAAAAAGTATGAAAAAACGTTTGTAATTCTCTTTGAAGTACTGATGTGATATCGACCAGAACGATAAATAAGGCACGCCAGCGCAAACGGCAAGCAAAACGGAGGCCAGAATTTCCTTGTACAAGGAATCAAAATCACACTGTTAAGTACTCTATGGGTACAAAAAAGTACAAAAGTAAAACATTTGTAATTCTCTTTGAAGTACTGATGTGATATCGACCAGAATGATAAATAAGGCACGCCGGCGCAAACGGCAATCAAAACGGAGGCCAGAATAACCTTGTACAAGGAATCAAAAATCACACCGTTAAGTACTCTATAGGTACAAAAAAAAGTACGAAAAGAAACGTTTGTAATTCTCTTTGAAGTACTGATGTGATATCGACCAGAACGATAAATAAGGCACTCAGGCGCAAACGGCAAGCAAAACGGAGGCCAGAATGGCCTTGTACAAAGAATAAAAAATTACAGCGTTAAGTACTCTATGGGTACAAAAAAAAGTATGAAAAAAACGTTTGTAATTCTCTTTGAAGTACTTATGTGATATCGACCAGAACGATAAATAAGGCACGCCGGCACAAACGGCAAGCAAAACGGAGGCCAGAATGGCTTTGTACAAGGAATCAAAAATCACACCGTTAAGTACTCTATGGGTACAAAAAAAAAGTATGAAAAAAACGTTTGTAATTCTCTTTGAAGTACTGATGTGATATCGACCAGAACGATAAATAAGGCACGCCGGCGTAAACGGCAAGCAAAACGGAGGCCAGAATGGCCTTGTACAAGGAACCAAAATCACACCGTTAAGTACTCTATGGGTACAAAAAAGTACAAAAGTAAAGCTTTAGTAATTCTCTTTGAAGTACTGATGTGATATCGACCAGAATGATAAATAAGGCATGCCGGCACAAACGGCAAGCAAAATGGAGGCCAGAATGGCCTTGTACAAGGAATCCAAAATCACACCGTTAAGTCCTCTATGGGTACAAAAAAAAGTACGAAGTAAAACGTTTCTAATTCTCTTTGATGTACTGATGTGATATCGACCAGAATGATAAATAAGGCACGCCGGCGCAAACGGCAAGCAAAACGGAGGTAGAATGACCTTGTACAAGGAATCAAAAATCACACCGTTAAGTACTCTATGTGTACAAAAAAAAGTACGAAAAAACATTTGTAATTCTCTTTGAAGTACTGATGTGATATCGACCAAAATGATAAATAAGGCACGTCGGCGCAAACGGCAAGCAAAACGGAGGCCAGAATGACCTTGTCAAGGAATCAAAAATCACACCATTAATTACACTATGGGTACAAAAAAAGTATGAAAAAAATATTTGTAATTCTCTTTGAAGTACTGATGTGATATCGACCAGAACGATAAATAAGGCACGACGGCGGAAACGGCAAGCATAACGGAGGCCAGAATGGCCTTGTAGAAGGAATAAAAAATCACACCGTTAAGTACTCTATGGGTACAAAAAAAGTACGAAAAAAACATTTGTAATTCTCTTTGAAGTACTGATGTGATATCGACCAGAACGATAAATAAGTCATGCCGGTGCAAACGGCAATCAAAACGGAGGTCATAATGGCCTTGTACTAGTAATCAAAAATCACACCTTTAAGTACTCTATGGGTACAAAAAAAAGTACGAAAAAATGTTTTTAATTCTTTTTGAAGTACTGATGTGATATCGACCGGAACGATAAATAAGGCACGCCGGCGCAAACGGCAAGCAAAACAGAGGCCAGAATAGCCTTGTACAATTAATCAAATTCACACCGTTAAGTACTCTATGGGTACAAAAAAATATAAGGAAAAATGTTTGTAATTCTCTTTAAAGTACTGATGTGATATCGATGAGAACGATAAATAAAGCACGTCGGCCCAAACGGCAAACAAAACGGAGGCCAGAATGGCCTTGTACAAGGAATCAAAAATCACACCGTTAAGTACTCTATGGGTACAAAAAAAATTACGAAAAAAAACGTTTGTAATTCACTTTGAAGTACTGATGTGATATCGACCAGAACGATAAATAAGGCACGCCGGCGCAAACGGCAATCAAAACGGAGCCCAGAATGGCCTTGTACAAGGAATCAAAAATCACACCGTTAAGTACTCTATTGGTACAAAGAAAGTAAGAAAAGAAACGTTTGTAATTCTTTTTGAAGTACTGATGTGATATCGACCAGAACGATAAATAAGGCACGCCGGCACAAATGGCAAGCAAAACGGAGGCCAGAATGGCCTTGTACAAAGAATCAAAAATCATACCGTTAAGTACTCTATGGGTACAAAAAAATGTATGAAGTAAAACGTTTGTAATTCTCTTTGAAGTACTGATATGATATCGACCAGAACGATAAATAAGGCACGCCGGCACAAAAGGCAAGCAAAACGTACGCCAGAATGGCGTTGTACAAGGAATCAAAAATCACACCGTTAAGTACTCTATGTGTACAATAAAAAGTACGAAGTAAAACGTTTGTTAGTCTCTTTGATGTACTGATATGATATCGACCAGAACGATAAATAAGGCACGCCGCCAAAAAAATCAAAACGGACGCCAGAATGGCCTTGTACAAGGAATCAAAAATCACACCGTTCAGAACTCTATGGGTACAAAAAAAAGTACGAAAAAATGTTTTTAATTCTCTTTGAAGTACTGATGTGATATCGACCAGAACGATAAATAAGGCACGCCAGCGTAAATGGCAAGCAAAACGGAGGCCAGAATTGCCTTGTACAAAGAATCAAAATCACACCGTTAAGTACTCTATGGGTACAAAAAAGTACAAAAGTAAAACATTTGTAATTCTCTTTGAAGTACTGATGTGATATCGACCAGAATAATAAATAAGGCACGCCGGCGCAAACGGCAATCAAAACGGAGGCCAGAATAACCTTGTACAAGGAATCAAAAATCACACCGTTAAGTACTCTATAGGTACAAAAAAAGTACGAAAAGAAATGTTTGTAATTCTCTTTGAGGTTTTGATGTGATATCAACCAGAATGATAAATAAGGCACGCCGGCACAAACGGCAAGCAAAACGGAGGCCAGAATGGCCTTGTACAAAGAATCAAAAATTACAGCGTTAATTACTCTATGGGTATAAAAAAATGTACGAAGTAAAACGTTTGTAATTCTCTTTGAATTACTGATGTGATATCGACCAGAACGATAAATAAAGAACGCCGGCGTAACGGCAAGCAAAACGGAGGCCAGAATGGCCTTGTACAAGGAATCAAAAATCACACCGTTAAGTACTCTATAGGTACAAAAAAAAAAGTACGAAGTAAAACATTTGTAATTCTCTTTGAAGTACTGATGTGATATCGACCAGAATGATAAATAAAGAACGCCGGCGCAAACGACAAGCAAAACGGAGGCCAGAATGGCCTTGTACAAGAAATCAAAAATCACACCGTTAAGTACTCTTTGGGTACAAAAAAACGTTTGTAATTCTCTTTGATGTACTGATGTGATATCGTCTTGAATGATAAATAAGTCACGCCGGCGCCAAAGGCAAGGAAAGCGGTGGCTAGAATGGCCTTGTACAAGGAATCAAAAATCACACCGTTAAGTACTCTCTGGGTACAAAAAAAGTATGAAAAAAAACTTTTGTAATTCTTTTTGAAGTAATGATGGGATATCGACCAGAATGATAAATAAGGCACGCCGGCGCAAACGGCGAGCAAAACGGAGGCCAGAATGGCCTTGTACAAGGAATCAAAAATCACACCGTTAATACTCGGGTACAAAAAAAAGTATGAAAAAAACGTTTGTAATTCTCTTTGAAGTACTGATGTGATGTCGACCAGGACGATAAATAAGGCACGTCGGCACAAATGGCAAGCATAATGGAGGCCAGAATGGACTTGTAGAAGGAATCAAAAATCACACCGTTAAGTACTCTATGGGTACAAAAAATAGTACGAAAAAAACGTTGGTAATTCTCTTTGAAGTACTGATGTGATATCGACCAGAACGATAAATAAGGCACGCCGGCGCAATCGGTCAGCAAAACGGAGGCCAGAATGGCCTTGTACAAGGAATCCAAAATCACACCGTTAAGTACTCTATGGGTACAAAAAAAAGTACGAAGTAAAACGTTTCTAATTCTCTTTGATGTACTGATGTGATATCGACCAGAACGATAAAGAAGGCACGCCGGCACAAACAGTAAGCAAAACGGAGGCCAGAATGGCCTTGTACAAGGAATCAAAAATCACACCGTTAAGTACTCTATGGGTACAAAAAAAAGCATGAAAAAACGTTTGTAATTCTCTTTGAAGTACTAATGTGATATCGACCAGAATGATAAATAAGGCACGCCGGCGCAAACGGCAAGCAAAACGAAGGCCAGAATGGCCTTGTACAATGAATAAAAATCACACCGTTAAGTACTCTATGGGTACAAAAAAGTACAAAAGTAAAACGTTTGTAATTCTCTTTGAAGTACTGATGTGATATCGACCAGAACGATAAATAAGGCATGCCGGCACAAACGGCAAGCAAAACGGAGGCCAGAATGGCCTTGTACAAGGAATCCAAAATCACACCGTTAAGTACTCTATGGGTACAAAAAAAAGTATGAAGTAAAACCTTTCTAATTCTCTTTGATGTACTGATGTGATATCGACCAGAATGATAAATAAGGCACGCCAGCAGAAACGGCAAGCAAAACGGAGTCCAGAATGGCCTTGTACAAGGAATCAAAAATCACACCGTTAAGTACTCTATGTGTACAAAAAATGTACGAAAAAAACATTGGTAATTCTCTTTGAAATACTGATGTGATATCGACCAGAACGATAAATAAGGCATGTCGGCGCAAATGGCAAGCAAAACGGAGGCCAGAATGACCTTGTTGAAGGAATCAAAAATCACACCGTTAAGTACTCTTTGGGTACAAAAAAAAGTACGCAAAAAAATGTTTGTAATTCTCTTTGAAGTACTGATGTGATATCGACCAGAACGATAAATAAGGCACGACGGCGCAAACGGCAAGCATAACGGAGGCCAGAATGGCCTTGTAGAAGGAATCAAAAATCACACCGTTAAGTACTCTATGGGTACAAAAAAAGTACGAAAAAACGTTTGTAATTCTCTTTGAAGTACTAATGTGATATCAACCACAACGATAAATAAGGCATGCCGGTGCAAACGGCAAGCAAAACAGAGGCCAGAATGGCCATGTACAAGGAATCAAAAATCACACCGTTAAGTACTCTATGGGTACAAAAAAAGGTATGAAAAAAACGTTTGTAATTCTCTTTGAAGTACTGATGTGATATCGACGAGAACGATAAATAAAGCACGCCAGCGCAAACGACAAGTACAACGGAGGCCAGAATGGCCTTGTACAAGGAATCAAAAATCACACCGTTAAGTACTCTATGGGTACAAAAATAAAGTATGAAAAAAACGTTTGTAATTCACTTTGAAGTATTGATGTGATATCGACGAGAACGATAAATAAGGCACGCCGGCTCAAACGGCAAGCAAAACGGAAGCTAGAATGACCTTGTACAAGGAATCAAAAATCACACCGTTAAGTACTCTATAGGTACAAAAAAAAGTACAAAAAGAAACGCTTGTAATTATTTTTGAAGTACTGATGTGATATCGACTAGAACGATAAATATGCCACGCCGGCGCAAACGGCAAGCAAAACGGAGGCCAGAATGGCCTTGTACAAAGAATCAAAAATCACACCGTTAAGTACTCTATGCGTACAAAAAAATGTACGAAGTAAAACGTTTGTAATTCTCTTTGAAGTACTGATGTGATATCGACCAGAACGATAAATACGGCACGGCGGCACAAACGGCAAGCAAAACGGAGGCCAGAATGGCCTTGTACAAGGAATCAAAAATCACACCGTTACTATTCCATGCGTACAAAAAAAATTACGAAAAAACGTTTGTAATTCTCTTTGAGGTACAGATGTGATATCGACCAGAAAGATAAATAAGGCAAGCCGTGAAAATGGCAAGAAAAATGGAGGCTAGAATGGCCTTGTACAAGGAATCAAAAATCATACCGTTAAGTACTCTATGGGTACAAAAAAAAGTATGAAAAAAACGTTTGTAATTCTCTTTGAAGTACTGATGTGTTATCGAGCAGAACGATGAATAAGGCACGCCGGCGCAAACGGCAAGTATAACGGAGGCCAGAATGGCCTTGTACAATGAATAAAAAATCACACCGTTAAGTACTCAATGGGTTCAAAAAAAGTACGAAAAAAGGTTTGTAATTCTCGTTGAAGTACTGATGTGGTATCGACCAGAATGATAAATAAGGCACGCTAGCAGAAACGGCAAGAAAAACGGAGGCCAGAATGGCCTTGTACAAGGAATCAAAATTCACACCGTTAAGTACTCTATAGGTACAAAAAAAAAGTACGAAAAAAAATGTTTGTAATTCTCTTTGAAGTACTGATTTGCTATCGACCAGAACGATAAATAAGGCACGCCGGCGCAAATGGCAAGCAAACCGGAGGCCAGAATGGCCTTGTACAAGGAATCAAAAATCACACCGTTAAGTACTCTATGGGTACAAAAAGAAGTACGAAAAAAATGTTTGTAATTCTCTTTGAAGTACTGGTGTGATATCGACCAGAACGATAAATAGGGCACGCCGGCGCAAACGGCAAGCAAAACGGAGGCCAGAATGTCCTTGTGCAAGGAATCAGAAATCACACCGTTAAGTACTCTATGGGTACAAAAAAAGTACGAAAAAAAAACGTTTGTAATTCTCTTGAAAGTACTGTTGTGATAACGACCAGAATGATAAATAAGGCATTCCGGCGCAAACGGCAAGCAAAACAGAAGCCAGAATGGCCTTGTACAAGGAATAAAAAAATCACACTGTGGGTACAAAAAAAAAGTATGAAAAAAATCGTTTGTAATTCTTTGAAGTACTGATGTGATATCGACAAGAATGATAAATAAGGCACGCCGGCTCAAACGGCAAGCAAAACGGAGGCCAGAATGGCTTTGTACAAGGAATCAAAAATCACACCATTACTACTCCATGGGTCCAAAAAAAAGTATGAAAAAAAACATTTGTAATTTTCTTTGAAGTACTGATGTGATTTCGACCAGAACAATAATTAAGTCACGCCGGCGCAAACGGCAAGCAAAACGGAGAACAGAATGGCTTTGTACAAGGAATCAAAAATCACACCGTTACTACTCTATGGGTACAAAAAACAGTACGAAAAAAAACGTTTGTAATTCTCTTTGAAGTACTGATGTGATATCGACCAGTACGATAAATATGTCAAGCCGCAAGGAATCAAAAATCACACCGTAACTACTCTTTGGGTACAAAAAAAAAGTGCAAAAAAAAGGCGTTTGTAATTCTCCTTGATGTACTGATGTGATATCAACCAGGGTGTTAAATAAGGCATGCCGGCGCAAACTTGAAGCAAAACGGAGGCCAGAATGGCCTTGTACAAGGAATCAAAAATCACACAGTTAATACTTTATGGGTACAAAAGAAAGTACAAAAAAAAACGTTTGTAATTCTCTTTGCAGTACTGATGTGATATCGACCAGAACTATAAATAAGGCGCGCGGGCGCAAACGGCAAGCGAAACGGAGGCTAGAATGGCCTTGTACAAGGAATCAAAAATCACACCGTAAACTACTCTATGGATACAAAAAAAAGTATGAAAAAAAACGTTTGTAATTCTCTTTGAAGTACTGATGTGATATCGACCAGAACGATAAATAAGGCACGCCGGCACAAACTGCAAGCAAAACGGAGGCCAGAATGGCCTTGTACAAAGAATCAAAAATCACACCGTTAAGTACTCTATATGTACAAAAAAAGTACGATAAAAATTGTTTGTAATTCTATATGTAGTACTGATGTGATATCGACCAGAACGATAAATAAGGCACGCCGGCGCAAATGGCAAGCAAGACGGAGGCCCGAATGGCCTTGTACAAGAAATCAAAAATCACACCGTTGAGTACTCTATGGGTACAAAAAAAAGTATGAAAAAAAACGTTTGTAATTCTCTTTGAAGTACTGATGTGATATCGACCAGAACGATAAATAAGGCACGCTGGCGCAAACGGTAAGCAAAATGGAAGCCAGAATGGCCTTGTACAAGAAATCAAAAATCACACCGTTAAGTACTATATAGGTACAAAAAAAAGTACGAAAAAAAATGTTTGTAATTCTCTTTGAAGTACTGATGTGATATCGACCAGAATGATAAATAAGGCACGCCGGCGCAAACGGCAAGAAAAATGGAGGCCAGAATGGCTTTGTATAAGGAATCAAAAATCACACTGTTACTACTCTATGGGTACAAAAAAAAGTACGAAAAAAATACATTTGTAATTTTCCTTGAAGTACTGATGTGATATCGACCAGAACGATAATTAAGTCACGCCTGCGCAAACGGCAAGCATAACGGAGGCCAGAATGGCTTTGTACAAGGAATCAAAAATCACACCGTAACTACTCTATGGGTAGAAAAAAAGTATGAAAAAAAATGTTTGTAATTCTCTTTGAAGTACTGATATGATATCGACCAGAACGATAAATAAGGCATGCCGGTGCAAACGGCAAGAAAAACGGAGGCCAGAATGGCCTTGTACAGAGAATCAAAAATCACACCGTTAAGTACTCTGTGGGTACAAAAAAAAAGTATGAAAAAAATGTTTGTAATTCTCTTTGAAGTACTGATGTGATATCGACCAGAACAATAAATAAGGCACACCGGCGCAAACGGCAAGCAAAACGGAGGCCAGAATGGCCTTTTACAGGGAATCACAAATCAAACTGTTAAGTACTCTATGGGTACAAAAAGAAGTATGAAAAACACGTTTGTAATTCTCTTTGAAGTACTGATGTGATATCGACCAGAACGATAAATAGGGCACTCCGGCACAGACGGCAAGCAAAACGGACGCCAGAATGGCCTTGAGCAAGGAATCAAAAATCACACCGTTAATTACTGTATGGGTACAAAAAAAGTACGAAAAAAAATGTTTGTAATTCTCTTTGAAGCACATATGCGATATCGACCAGAATGATAAATAAGGTACACCGGCGCAAACGGCAAGCAAAACGTAGGCCATAATGGCCTTGTACAAGGAAACAAAAATAACACCGTTAAGTACTCTATAGGTACAAAAAAAAGTACGAAAAAAATGTTTGTAATTCTCTTTGAAGTACTGATGTGATATCGTCCAGAAAGATAAATAAGGGATGCTGGCGCAAACGGCAAGCAAAACGGAAGCCAGAATGCCTTGTACGAGGAATCAAAAATGACACTGTTAAGTACCCTATAGGTACAAAAAAAATTACGAAAAAATGTAATTCTCTTTGAAGTACTGATTTGATATCGACCAGAACGATAAATAAGGCACGCCGGCGCAAACTGCAAGCAAAACGGAGGCCAGAATGGCTTTGTACAAGGAATCAAAAATCACACCGTTACTACTCTATGGGTACAAAAAAAAGTACGAAAAAAAACGTTTGTAATTGTCTTTGAAGTACTGATGTGATATCGACCAGAATGATAATTAAGGCACGCCGGCACAAACGGCAAGCAAAACGGAGGCTAGAATGGCCTTGTACAAGGAATCAAAAATCACACCGTTA